>NQII01000113.1:654792-683748 GCA_002778355.1 Clitarchus hookeri
TGACTATGACCGATAATGAGGATGATGACAATGAATTAAACATTTTCGAGCGACAACAAGAAGAAGATGACGAAGAAGAAGAAGGTTACTAGCTTCCATTTACAATTTTATTATAATTAAAATCAACAAAAATTCTTTTAATATTTGAACTCACATTTCAATAAATGTATAATAAGCTATATTTAATGATAAATAAATATATGTATAAAATATATTCCCTTACTGGCTTTTTAACTTAAAATATAACTAAAATATACATTGCGGAATTATAATTATACTATAGTTAAATATAAATAATTAAGTCACTTATTTTAATTAAATATAAATAATTTATAATTAGTACATAAATAATGGGCATTGTTTAATAATTATACTTTTTTAGTAAATAATTAACTTTATCCAACGTACTGATAACCGTAACTCACGCTTGACCTTGTATTAGACCATATATGACTGTGCGCGGCGCACTCTTTGCGGTCTACCGCAGAAACGGTTGATCGTATGAAAAAAAAGTTCAAACAAAAGTTGTAGAGAATTTTATATTCTACAACTTTTATAATAAGTGCAAATCATATTTAAGCAATAAAAAGCGAGATATTCGCGAAAAACCGATTTGTATGACCTTTGACCTTCAATATCTTAAGACGCGGACACGATAACATTGGTGACTTTTGAGACAACATTAAGAACGACAAAAAAAGGCTTATACCAATTTACAGCTTATTATCTTTCATTCCGAGGTGAGACCCCTAATATGACTGGGCTATTTCGCCGGGCGACTGGCGGCCGCTTGTTGCGAAATTGGTGTGCTGGACGCTGGAATTCTTGTTGATCACCAACTAAGGTGTTTCTAGTTTCAGCAGTCGTGTGGGCGGGCGGGCGCGATGATGCGGTTTTTAGGTCGCGGAGTCGTCTGGTTGTCAAATAGTCCGTGCTAATTCGCGAGACGCGGGCGGTGAGCTCAGGTAAGGTTTATTGTACTCAGGTTGGGAAGCTCAGTGCTTTCAGCTTGGCAACTAAAATTTTCCGCCGCCAAATAGCGTTGGTGTCGCATGTGTACAGGATTTTTCAGTTGTGTATGTAAATAAATGGGATGATTGCTATTTTCATGAAATAACTGTAGTTGTGTAAAATCTTTCTAGTTGTATTGTGTTACACCCTACGCAAAGAATAAACTTTGTTCTTCGCACAAGAGTGGAAATATAACGGAATATACCCATATTGTTGAATATTCTGTCGTAAATTGGATTTATCAAAACGTAAGCTTACACAATTACTTTATTTTAATATCACAACTGAATAATAAAATATAACAGTGAAATTTTTAGGACTTTCCTGCTCAGTTTCTTTAAGCGAAATGAGGAAAGTACAAAGTTCCTTTTGATGACAGCTATATTTTTTTCGTACTTAAATTTGTAACGTTTCCCATTGCATTTCTCTTGCTCATGGACGCCCAATAACAAACACAGTTGTATTTTTACTGATTACTCTTGTAAACACCGTTTGTGGGCGTGAATAATAGCTACGGAATAACGTTACTGCTTAACATTTTGACTGGGGCAAGTATATATCTTACAATTCGAGCCAAATTCTAACTTCTACACAAAAATATATGCAATTTATTCATTTACCGACAGGTTATCAACTGACCTCTTTGGAACAGCAGAGCCCCTTTCGGCGGAAATTTTCTCAATGCCTAACCCTTCCATAAGAAATCTCGGTTTGTTCCTAACCCGAGTAGTACTAACCTTAGCTCGGGGTAGGGCTTCAGCCCTCTCCTAGAGCTAGGAATGGCAGTGGATGGGCAAACACGAGGACGTTGTGTGTTCTACCACTGTTGTCCACTTCTCGAAGGGAAGTGTTTCAAGGTGCAGCGTCTGGCCAGATCACAGGCAGTGTTGGCCGCAACTACACGAAGATGAGATGCTTCCGGATGTTGGAGGGCATAGCCAGATTTCGAAATCAGGGATGCCTACGCTATAGAAATGTTGACAAAGGGCGTGGAGAGGTTGTTTTCAAATTTTTTTTTGTATTGAGAACAGAGTGGCAAGGGAATAGTCTGAGAGGAACAATTTTTAATACTCTTTATTTATTTTTCTGAAGAAGGTAGGGGAAGAGGTCCCATTTTTATGTAAACAATGACCAAAATTCTTCTAGCAGCATTTTGAAAGGATAGTGACATTTATCTTGTTTAGACCAGTGTCAAAATCGAAGCAAAAACAACCCATTGCAACTTTTCCAGATAAATGAACAATTTATTCTATATTTAATTGCAGTGACGATGATAACTGGAAGTCTTAAGGCGCATGGCAGAATCACTATTTAGTTACTGTTTGAAAATGGTTAGTTTTGGAGTCTTAAAAACATATGTCATGTAAGCAGCTCAAAACCAAAAATTAAAAACATGATTATTTGTAAAATATGTAGATGTGGTTTTGTTTATTATATGATTAGAATGACATTTTTTCATTCAGGATGTGCTTTAAGCAGCTTCATTTCACTTTATTAGAATTAAACATTTGTCATCAGTTTCAGGTTTGTGTTTTGTCACGTCTCTGCCTGGGACGGCCGTGGAAGGGTTGAAGGAGTGTTGGAGAGGGAGAAAGGGGACGGATCCTTGCCTCGTTGTGCCTAGAGATGGTGAGCACCTCTATCGAAACACTGAGTATTCTGTCAAATAGGATTAAGATAATTTAAGATTAGTTTTCTCTAGTTTAAATAAAAATAACATCCCGTCTTCTGTGGCTGGTTATGAAACCTAAGGATTTCCTCATGCAGGCATTCAATCGTTGGTTGGTTTTAATTGGAAACCAAATTTAAAAAAAATATCTAAAAGAATTAAACTGTATCTGGTTTCGCTCCGGCCGAAGTTCATGTGTGTTATAAGTTGTCAGTTTTAATTTGCGCCTTTTAAGATAATAATTAAGTCTAATTGATATTTGAATAATGTTCAAGGTGGTTCATTGTTTTAATTAGTGTAGATGATTTGTTATTCTAGATATATAGAATAAGTATGTTTTAATTTTTATGATAATCGCGCACCTATTAATCTTTTCTTCTTGTTTATCTGTAAAGGGTAGAGCCAAATGAATTTTGAGTTAAAGGATGAACTATAGGATATACTTAAACGGACCTGTTCTAGTCTGACAACAAATTTATACTGGTCCCAGGAGAGTCAACTTCCCGCAGTCCTGGAGCAAACGCTTCCTACGTCGAGATGCGCATTTTCCTTTAATTTTAAACCTAACTGTGAGCTGGGCTTCTTAAACCGTTTACTGTGTAGTTTATCATTTGCTTTTATTTTACAGAATAGCAATCACTTTGTGACTCTTTGCTTTTCTGGTATTTGTTTAACGCCCTGGTTTGAATTTGGGTAAGTTATGGACTTTTGGCTGTTAGGTTAGTGATTTGGCAGGTGGTGTCCAATTCTACCATAGTCTGACGCCCCACATCATCGTGTCTCACTGATCGGTTTTCTCGGTGTTATCCCACAAGATTCCGATTTGCCTGTGGCGATTGTGCTGTACGGTTTACAGACCGGATGGAATTATGGTCAGATAATTTTTCCTGTAAGCAAATGTACCTGTTATGAATGTGCCTACTTATAAACAACAAGAAGCCTGTATTCAACCATCCGCCAGTAACAAATATGTATTTAAATGAAAGGCTATTGGGCTATTATATTAAACCTCGTATCCAAATAGCCCCAGTGAAAAAATTGTTTTACTCTTACCAGAAAAAAACATCTCTTTTTGCTTGTAAATATTACCTATAATATCGTCATACTCAACGCTTAGAAATACGTTAACTTATTATGTTTGGGCATTTTACAACGTACTTGTTACTGTTATTTTGTAAATCAAAACTGCCAGATATGAAAGTACATACGAGTACGTGCAAAAATGCAAATACAAGCAGTCCCATCAGATTATCTTTAATAGTTTCTCTGTTATTCTTTCTCAAATAATGTAAACATTTGATGCCTCCCCAGCGCTATGGGGTATACGTAGGTGATGATTCTACTCTCTGCGTAAGGTGCCAGCAATTGATGCTAGCCCTCAGTGTCAAGGCGTAGGAATATGTTGACGCTACTATCCCTAGGTCCAATTTACCAAATAAATTCACCTTCTTTGCGAGTTGACATATGTCAGTTTTATTTTCGCTTAACAGGTTAACTTCTACATGAACACACGAGACAACTCTCCCCCTCCCCTAGCTATGTAGGCTATGTAGGGCTTGACGCGGCGATTTGTGCCGTGGGGAGCAAGGTTCGTCACACTTCCTGTATGTCTTTACTTAGCTGTCTCGAGGCGATGGTCCATCTCCCAGCCGGCGACCTCGGGACCGCTCCAGCACTCGGTGGACGGGCTGCGACGCCTAGGCTGCGACCGTTCCTCGCCGACCAGTGTTGACGTCTGGATGCCTTCTCTCGTACTCGTTCCTCCCGGCTCCACTCCGCACTCCTCGCGTGAAATCGACCGACTGCCCCGGTCCTTCCTCTTCCTCGTGTTTTTGTAAGCTCGTTCGCCATATTAAACTCGCATCATCTCTGCACGTGGCCGGGTTGACCGCCGCGTCCTGTGGGTCGTAAAAACGTGTTCGGCGCTCCGGCTACCCGCACGTGGGCCCAGTGTCGTCCCTCGATTCTGGCATCGAAGTTTACTGCTCCGCCCTGCACATGCTGGAACACTTGGTGGTCCCTTGGTCGGCACAGTGTTTCTTCTGCCTCCGGATATCGCGTCGCTATTATTCTCGCACGCTCGCCAAAAAGCTCTCATTATTTATTGCGGAAGCCAGCTAGGGAGAGACGCAGCTGCGGAATCCTGGCATCATTCTTCTAGCAAGCTCGCTAAACCCTAAATATTTATTGCGGTAGCCAGCCTGCGAGTTTCGACAGAGTGTGCCTTCTGACGAAAAAAAATATCTTTCGGGACGCGAGACGTGTCACATTAATTTCGGATAGCTAGTACATCCACTCACACCTGCATGCCAGCTAATGGTTAGGCAGATCCTAACTTCTTCCACGCCATATTTTTACTTGGATATCACACATGTGAAAAAAAAAATTGGATTAAATAATTTCAAAAGCGAAATCTAGAATTCGAATTTTCTAAAGATGGCCCAGGGTTGTGAAATGTAACAAGCAATGAGTAAGAATATTAACACGTTCATACGGCACTGTAGAGCTCTGTTTAATGTCGCACAGAACCCATATTATAATATGAAAAACACTGGCGAACGAAAATAATACGAGATACGCTGTTAATATAAGACATTTGAAGTAGAAAGTTACGCAGAAATATTTAAGTAAGTGATCACAAAGTAAACGAAGTTAAAATCGAACAACTAGTGCATTTTGGTGGTTTTCGGCGTAGCCTATGTGTGTCCTGAGTCATATTGTAAGTTTTCTGAGAGAAACAACCAGAGGTCTACGATGCATGAGAACATGTAATAAACAATGCAGTTTATTTCTGTACAGAAAAAGCAGTTTATTTGTGTCATCAGTTGCGACACTAGCGCTGCAGCGTCGTTCGTCTTTGGAATTTATCCTCTGCAAGGTGGCCTTCTCCTTGGCCAACTCGTCTCCCCTCCTGTTTCATCACCTCATTTCCCTTCCTTGATTACCCCTCCTTATGCGACATAAATTTTTAGCATGGGGGCAAGTTAATATAAATTGTTTCTTGTCTTGTGCTGCCCTTATTCTACGCCTATCTTGCGCGAGAACTTCGTCGAGTCAACGGCTGCTAGAGCTGTTTCAAATTAAAATATGAATTAAATTGTCAATTTAGTCGTCCTTGGAACGTGTGTGATATGAGCAGCATTTTAACTTGTATCGTTGTGTGAGCAGCCGAAATGTGGAGCTATTTGAAATGGCGAGTCGTGTTTGCAGCATTTTCTTCTTTGAGTCTATTTAGTATTTTTAATAATTGAGTGGCATAGTTTTGTGTCGTTTTGGGCATGCAGTGAGTTAGTCTTTTTCTTAATTGCAGTTTTGGTTGCCAGCCTAAATTGCTGTTTTAATTAAACTAAATTCTAACTTTGCTGTGTGTTTCAGTTGTTTTAACGTGTTTGTCCGCTGCCCATTTATATTCTTTTAAAAATTAATTGCTTTTGCTTTGCTTCCATGACTCACGCGTTGGGCGTAGTTAATTCAATATTTTAAACGTCGTCTCCTTTTATTTTTTATTCGATGGAGCTTTGATTGGGTCTACTGACTGCCTCCACCGATGTAACCTTTTAATGTAAAATTTTTACTGCAAATTTTAAATTGTGTTATTACGTAAAAAAGGCTTTACTGGTCTTCTAAGGCACCTTTTCAAATCTCTAATCATTATAATCAATAATTAGTATTTTTAATGTTTTAAAAATATTGCTTGTTATTGTAATCAACTTGATTGAACGTTTTGAGTAACGTTAAATTTGTTGGAGCAATTCACTTTATACTTTCATTTTTGTGAATTTTTGGTGTTACGAATTTTAACTTTGTGGATCTTTAAAACTTTGGTAAAAATTAATTCATTAATGAATCAAATGGTGCTGCATAATCTTGTAAACTTTGATCAAAATAAACATTATTTAAACCTGTTGTATTGTTCGTTATTTATGCTGCGGCACACAGTATTTCAATAACCCAATACTACACGTGTCACATACAGACGTGCACTGTAGATGAAGGAAATTTTTGTTCCATATTCTTTTTTGGAGCCTGTGGTTTTGGGGTATGCTTAGTAACATGTTTAAACAAAAACGAACGGGATATATTTACGTTTATTGTTATGCAGATTGGTTCAGCAATTGTAAAGCAATAAAAATTGCATTGTTGAATGATTATATTTCAGCAGTAATCATTTGCTCTGCATAACATTTAGTTTGGCAGCTCCATTTTCTTGAAGTAAATAACCTCTTTAATTTTTTGAATTTACGTTTTCTGTAACATGTCATATTCTGTGAGGTTCGAGACATTAAATATGAGAAGTGGGAAATGTTATGAACCTATTATATTAGCAATTGTGTTTACAGATGTTCAATTTAAAATGACATATTATTCTTACTAGTTCGATGCCCCAAAAACACACACACAAATTCACACACCAAACTAAATTTTGAAGTATTGAACCGTTAAAATTTTAAGGGAAAGATTTTTAATTTTGCAAGCTCATCCCAAATAGATTTTTCGTTCCGCCACCTGAAAATAAGAGGGACAGTGTGGTTAAGTAATCGAAAATAAATGGCGGCGAATTTTACATTCTTGGTGGCGATTTTGGTCAGACAGGCTGTTTAATTATTCTTTATACTAGCTCTGCCATGCTATTGTATTATAAAAGTTTTGGTAATAATGAAACGCCTTTCTTCGCAACACAGATTGTTTTTTTTACTTTAATATCATAACAACGATTTACAAATACAAAATACTCATGTCAGCAAACTTCCAGAAAAACTATGCTGCAATGGACTTCGAATGGCCAAATATATTTTACCCTTTACATTTATTTACATTGTTTTCAGTAGCATAGATAACAGTTTATGCTTGTTGTATTTTCATTAATATTATAGAATTTATTATGATTACATAAGAGACTGACTTAATTAACTCTTATACAGTAAATATATTTACATATATTCTTAACAATATGGTTTTTACATGTTACTGTTTTGTTTTAAATTTCAAATTTTTCCACAAACATTTTTGCGTACGTAAATGCAAACCTTGTGCATTTTATTTCTAAAAGGTTGCCATGTTTTTTTCGTTTTGTAGAATTATATGATAATCTAAAATTTTATCATAGATGTCTACCGGTAAATTATTCATTAACTCGGTTTACCATTATCACAAATTAGTGTCGAAGTTACAATGACGGGTGCTATATCATGAAGTATAAAACACAGATGTTGTATTTATAATAATAGTTTGTATATCAAAATGGAACCTATAAATAATAAAAATAAAATGTATATTCACAAATAAAATTTAAACCCAATCTGCTTCCTTCTTCAGGAAATAATGGCATGCCTGATTATGTAAGTTTAGGCAAAATCGCTGCTTCTCTACTTAGGAAACAGTTGCAAATCTGCTTGTGATAGAAGTCCAGGTAATCTTTTTAAGCTACAACTCCTACTCGTGTATAACCACTATCAGTAGGTGCTGGTGCTCAAATAGCTTTGTGTTGTGATCGGAACAATAACATATATTAAAGCTGACGAGCTGTCAGCGATGACAGTAAAAGTAGATTAACCTGCCATAACGCTCCTACATGATAATCAGTCGTAGCAGCTAGGGAACTGATAGATTGAATTAGCTTAGTTAAAACTCTTTAGGTGTACAATTTACGAGAGAAGAAAACAGTATTTTAAACTTTCTGTGAATATGGAAGTTAAAATGCAAGAAAATTGTAAAAAAAACTGTTTGTTAAAAAAATATTGTAGTCTGAGTAGACTATATAAGTAGCGGCACTTGTTTGTTGCGAAAAGATTTTAGGACAAGTTGTGTTCCAAAACATTTTAGTTAAAAATCACTTTCGTGACTAGATCATTGGAATTGTTGCGTGTCTTCTCTGTCTGCCCACAAATCACGGACGGTCAGTATCGGAGAAACTTAATCCTGATTGGCTCACTCGTGTAACAGACTTTCTTTACAGAAAGACAAGCGGCCAATAGCCAAAGGAAGGCTGCAAGTGTGCACATAGGACATTGAAGTCTAGTCTCCTCGTAAATCGTTTCGCTAAAAAACAGGTGCAAAAAATTATAAATATTTAAGTGATTAACAATCTAAATTATAATAACTGAATAATGTGTTTTCCTTGATCATGGATAACTCACATATCACCGTAAAATATTCACTTTGGAGGGACATTCTTACACTCCAAACTTGAATCAGTGAGAATTGAGCCAAATCAGTGAAAGCAGTGAAAATTGCGACTGATAATCAGTGCCAGATAACTAATTATAATGGTGGCTGAATTTCACTGATTTATTTGTGATTGCCACAGAATGTCAAGCATTCCACTGATATAAGTCACTTATTCCTAGATAATTTGCTTGATTCTCCAGTCGGCAGTATCTTATCAACTGACTTTCAGTGAATGTTATTTCACTGATTTATATTACTGATTCGTGCTTATAGTAGTTACGAAAGCAAATTGGCAAGAAAACAGTACAGAAAACTGGAGGCGTATTCCGGAGTCTTGCGATCAGCTCACTTCTGTATTGCGCAATGGAAGATTTCTTTTGCTGCCAGGATTTAAGATATATACGACATCCTTGAAATGTGCGTACTGTATTCTTGCAAAAGGAGTTACTAGGGGTGCCGAACCAGGAGATATGAAGATAATGATTGTCATAAACATATCAATAATCCGCTAGATACAACACATTTGCCGCACAAATAAGTGCGATGTCTTCTGTGTTTCTATGGCAGCTACTCACGTGTCTCTTCGCGCACGAAAGCGTAACAGAGAATAAGTTGCATCTGCAAATGTTTTACATTTTGTTATTTAAAAATGTATGCTTTTCCCGTCTACATGCGTGTGGATGGATCTCCATACAACTAGACCTCAAGTCGTGTGTAAATTCCCCACATAATTTTCCGTAAGATATGCATAGTTTACACATCATTACGTTGAAATACACGTGAAATGAACATTTGTTTGAACTAAAGAACGCTAGTTAATGTAACAGTTATCGGATTAATTTTATACACAACTTTACTGAGTGATACAGCCTACAATTTGAACAGCATTTTTTTTAAATTTACATTGTTTGAATGAGATATGCCTCGTGTGTGATGGCACTGGGATGAAATTTTTGTACGTCATTTTAGTATATGTTTTCATAAATACTTTTGCACGTAGCTGGGCTACTGTACCGATCAACTCTCTCGTAAACATTCTGGCTAACGGTCGGCGGTGGTGGTGGCGCTTCAGGAAGATCCACCGTCTGGCAATGAGCATCTTCGAACTGGAAGTCTATTTTGGTTGGAGTTTGCGTGTAGCGTCCTGGATCGTTTCGCCCGTGCTCAGATGGCGACTTGGTCTCCCCGAGAGCTCCCCCAGCTGTCGTCTTCTTGCGATGCAGTCTGTAGAACGTGATCCCGAAGAGAAGCAATATTAGCACCATCACCACGGACGCCAGAACTCCAACGAGCCAGGTCAATTTTCCCACTGGAAAAGAAAACGGGCTGAACTGAATTATTGTCTACCAGGATTCGCTGAAATGAGCACGCTATCGGCGTTTGGAAAAAAGGAGGTGAAATTGAAACATGACATGCACATATTTGTAATAGTAACATGAAAACAATATACAAATCTCTCTGCTTAACTAATGAATCACTTAAACTGGTAACCTGAAAATTTATCTTGTAACATATAAATTCAAATTATTGAATAATACTAGTTTCTCTTTTTTTGCACCATAACACGTTCATTATCATTTTTCCATTACGAAACATTCTACAACCATAAACATTGTGACTAATTAAAAAAAATCATTAGTAATTCTAATTTTCAAGTGCAGCAGTTTTCGTGTGTTTAATGCTTACCTGAAAACAACTGCTGAGCTAATTACGGGCAACATTCTAAGAAAGCGTTAAAAATAAAAATGGTATCAGTGACCAAATAACCTGAAGCGATTACATGCAGGCCATTCAGCGGCCACTTCTTCCAGATAGCCCTAAAAATCCGCAGGTATATCCTGTTCAAAGTAAACTGAGTACTTCTCAAAACCCTGCTTAAGATACACTTGTTCGCAAATTAAATATTCTTCTCCCATTCGCACAATAAACATTGCCGTGGGCCTGGTCACTTTTTTCATGCGTCGGCAAAGTGAAACTGTGAAATTATCTGAAAAGTGAATGCTTTATAGATTTACTGATTCTTACATGATATGAATGAAAAAAAGACAGGAAGTAAAATTAATGATTTCAGCATTTACATATGTTAACCCAGCATTTTTAATTCAACGTTAAGACACGGGACTACTTTTCCTCCGCAGTTATCAACTTTGATGAGTGTGTGCCAGTCAGTGCGCCCAGTAAAACACGTGCAGGTAGGAGCAGTGACATTTTTCAAAAGTTTATTTAAAAAATACTCAATTAACCGTGAATAGACTATACTTGCAAATGTTAGGGCAGAAAGCTGTGAGTTGGGACCTGCAATATTCGTGTTATTATTTGCCATCAAGATAGACTTCAAAGTCCTGTTACACCCGAACTGGCTCCTGTCTCGGCGTCAAGCCACTTCCCTTCTAACAGTGCAGCACATTTCTTACGCCAATACGAGGTGTTTATTGATTGGCGCAGTCACCAGGGGTGAGCCAAATAAAAAATACCCCAATGAAAAAAATAGGTGCAAACATACATGGGCTCAGAGAGTACAACCTGTTACCAAATAACTAGTAATTCCCAGGTCTCTGGCAAAGAGTTCAAGATGGACTGATGGGGGAGATGCCCCAGAGAAAAATAATAGTGGATGGTTTTCTGACAAAAATTCAGTTTAAAACAGTTATATACTCTTTTTACGTTAAGAGTTTTTACTAAAATTTAAAAAAAAGCATCAACATTAGATCAAAGGTGACTTTCACAATAACATTTTCTATAACAATGAATCAGATTTGCTTGCTTAGAAGTCAATAGTGCCTTCTTTCACAAACATATCTGTGTACAGACGGTCAAACTTAATATTGATAAAAGTGTAATTTTGAAGAAAACTTGAACAATTTTTAAAATACCACCTCAAAAGCATTTCTGTACCTCTCCTGTACACACAAAGACGAGTTTTGAAAGAGACTATAGTTTCATTGTAACTATTTTACACAAGTTAACATCTGTGGAGTAGGGAGCCAAGATACGACTCTCTAATTCTCAATCGCCACCAACTGCATGACTGCTAATTTCAAGACATGCAACTTGTCAGTGAACGTCGGCTCGGCTTACGTAATATTTTATCATTTGAATATAATATCAGCAGTGTCTTACATGTCGTCGATACTGAATGCACATCTTAAGAGACAGATTCCTTGAACGCTAACGCATATAAAGCCACCGGGATTATAGCAACTGTTAGAAGATACTTCCAAATGTCGGAAATATCAGCGTATATTAGTATGCCTCATATCTCAAGATAAATTTTAAATTTTTGTCATTATAAGATAGGTATTTTAAACAATCAGTGCGATAGCAAAAGCCTCTGGATAAGAGGCCGGACTCTCCTAAAAAACTGGCGAAATTGACGCAGGATATCTTCTTATCACAGAAGATACTGATAGGGCATGGGCGAAACGATCCTACAAAACCAAGTAAGATTCACTCTCGGGCGTTATAGGGGTAAAGTCGTTCGGCCTGATCTGTCAGTCTGATTGCTCACAGAACGGACAGATGAAGCATCATGCAAGTCCGAGTCCTGCTCAGGCAAACCGCTTGCTCCTTCCACCATTTATGGGCATAGACAAAATTGTAGCCCACGCTGCAGTCTCTATGCATCTGGGTTTCCTTGTGACCAGGCTCGGAACAAACAGATGGTACCAAGGCTCGCCCACTTGGTGGAGTTTTCGAATGCTTAGCATTCAGGTATTTCGGGACCCAAGACAGGAATTTCGAAGTGAAGAAATTCTCATGCATGGTAAGGGCGAGGACTGACAACAATGCCGTTGCTGCCGGCTGACTGAGAGGGTAGCCAACCTGTAATGGAAGTAAGGCTTGTACTGCGAGATGATGATGGTAAACCACCAGAGAGTGGGTACAATGGTCAAGTGAAACTATAAAGTGCTGTCTGTGACTTGGTCTATGGGTGGGCAGCCGATCTGTATTGGGTGTGACTCGAATCTTCCTGACCTCGTGCATCATTGTGCTTACCCCACTGGGTCGTTTTACACACTATGTTTCTAAATTAGACGGACTAACTTCGGCTGCAGGTTAATCGTGAAAAAAATGTGGCGAAGACATACAGACGACCTATGGTTTAAAGTGAATCATAAGGGAGATACATATCTTTGAAGTTGGACCTTAAGCACTAGTTTATTAACAACTACTGGAGATGAGGGGCAGCGGTGATGTAGTGGTAAGATTACTCGCCTTCCACCTAGGCAAACCGGATTTGATTCCCTTGCTTCTAGACCTTGAATATACTAAAAAGAGCGTACCTTTAAGTACGTAAAGCGTATTCTAAATGCAGTTGTCGCCACTGAGAAAATAAGCTGAGATTTTCATTGCGTTTTGGTTAGACTTTAAAGTGAAAAGCTTCATCTAAAGATATCGCTGTCGCGAAATGGAATGATGGTACAACCGAAAGAGTGTTCGTTGTGTTGCGTATGAATCTTCACCATAGTTCGACCAAAGCGAGTCTGTCACCGAGTATAGCGTGTTTTAGATAACAGTTCAGTGAGCGCCAAATGAGTAATTTGCGAAAATGAATTGGTATTTGAACAGTGCACGTGAACCATTCATTTGTACCGACTTGCTTTTAGCTTGCTTTTGCGTTTCTGGAACTTTCGCACTTTAGGCCCCTCGTCAGACGCGCGATGCATAAAGGGCTCGAGTAGCAAGCCGTACAATTTTGGCACTAAACGAAGTTAACGTGGTTTTCTGGCGCCAGCGAGCGTTGTGGGCTACTAATTCTACATTCACCATGTTACAGTGAACTTCGGCCACCTGGGTCGTCCTTACCTGCAGTGCTGGTACTGTGCGACACGAGTATAATATACCTGAAAAAAACACATGAATTGTCTTTTATATTTTTCATAGGTGCATGCAACATCCGTGTTCGTTGCAGAGCGATGCAGTAGTGCTGCTATGAAGGATGACTTCAAGTTTGGTTCTAATAAATAATGGCAGCGACTGCAGCGAATTTCTTTCAGTTATGATTTACGTGTGTGTTTTTCAAAATATGGGAACTACAAGACGGAGCGGGCTTTATAACGAACGCTGGCGAACAATCGGTGCATCTGGCCTGGCGGGACTCATTTTTTTTACTTTGTGAAATAAATAACATATTGTGAACTGTTTATGTAATTTTAAAATTTATGTTCTAGATGCGGCTAATTAATTGATTTTTGTATCCCTCGTATATGATATTGAGTAACTATAGCATTCGAAACCATAATTTATATACTACTGGCCTCCAAGAAAGAACCATCTAAGAGACACCTCAGTAAAAAAAGTTTGAATTAATTGTACAGTGAGCAAGCAATATTTGCAACAAATAAAGACTAAAAAAAATTGTTGACCGCAGTTCAAATACCGGCTGAAATTTCCGGACTTTTATAGCGATGTTACAGTAGTGACGTTTCAAGCAATTATAAATGGTGAAACACAGTCTAGACAAATAATTATTAAACTCAAAACGTAAAAAAAAAAGTGAAAAGTTTGGAATATTTTCGTGAGTATTTAAATTTACTCTTTTCATTACCGAGAAATAAACCTAAACGAAAAATACATATCCCAGAAAATGAACGACAAAAAACTAGGTTCTGTAGAAGTGCCCTCCAGACCTCCTAAAAACTGAAGCCGTTTTTCAGTTGGCACTTTTAGTTTACTAAATGGCCACGTGATCCGATTTAGTGGAGTAAAATTATGACGCATTTGGTAGTTAAGGATTTTGTTTTTAGTATGTAACGAAACTTTTGAAATACTAATTTGCGAAATACAAAATCACGACCATATTTGTTTTAACCTATGCGACGAAGAAAACTGCGGATAAAGCTTTATATTATACATATACGTTAATTTTTTATGAATTTGCGTAATTAAATGGCAAAACAGACTGTTCGGAAACTCAGTACCCAAACTCCAGACATACGAGTAGATTCTTCGCACCAATAGTAACACAAAAGCCCAATACACTTATATCCGGGAACGTATTTTTATATCAAATAATTGTGTTCAACGTTGAGGCGTACAACACTTACAGAACAAGGCATGTAGGACAAGTTGCATAGGTCTTAGGCACGAGACACTAGATTTTTACATGCGCAGTGTCGCGCGCCTTCTTCGTATGCAACTTATTATACATACATGATCGCACCGCCTTGTCCTTCAGGCGCTGTACGCCGCAATATTGAACGCAATTAAATTATATAAAATACGTTTCCGGATATAAGTGTATATGGCGTTTGTGTTACTATTGGTGCAAAGAAACAATGTCTGGGGTTTCGGCAGTGATTTTCCAAACATCTTGTATATGTAAGTAGAATTGATTTTAATACCGATAGCACTTTATGGAAAGTGCTATTGGTATAATATTGGTGTAATCGTAACCAAAAACAAATTGCGTTTTTATGTGAATATTTATTTGTTCATTTCATATTTTATGATAATAATCGCATCAAAGCGCCGAGTGTTATAAAATGCATAAATAAATTGTAGACTACAACTTTGCTCGACAGATAGCACCATCGCGGTAAGCTATTGAATATCGACAGATAACCAATTGAACCGGTAAATAACTAATTGCTTACTAAGTTACGAAATTGTTTATATGGAACATGACCTAAGTATAGAGGCAAAACTGCCATGTGTTGCGTCGAGCTCTTATTTTGAGTTACAAATTGTAAAAACGCCACACTTACGAGTATATTGCCTGCATGGCAATATTCGTCAAATGACATAAGTACGATGAAAAACTATAGATTCAGGTATTGACTCCTCTAATTACGAAATATAGGGCACCCATTTTCGCCAAGGTAAACATTGTCTAAGTGACGAATATTGTTTGAAGTTTTTTTCTTACGGTTCATCAAGTTGGAATCTGGCATACATTATTTTGGGAGTTGACTTCCAATACCATCTACAATCAGGAATTGATAAATGGCGACCCTTAATTTTCTCAAACTCTATTTGTATTTTCAATGTACTTCTAACGAAACAAATCGAAAATCAACGATCTCAGTAGAGGGATTATGGCTACTTTGGCATATCGGGACCTGGGAACGGAGAGTCGGAGCTGTTCGTGCTCTGTAATTCAGGTCGGCCGGCGGACATCTTGCGTATATATAACCTTGACCCCGGTGACCTTTGACCTAAACCCCAGTAACCGTTAATCAAAAAAATATAAAAAATTCTAAAATTAAAAAAAAAATGATATTAAAAAAATATGTTTATAAATTATTAAAAAAATTATTTAAAGTTTATTAAAAAATACATAAATAATTAAATTTACTGTGGTCTCCCATACATTTCTCCAATCATTTTCATTCAAACATCTTGGTAGGGGCAGTCCACCATATTGGTAGGCGTCACAGCAACCGTCTGCCATTTCGGTCGGTGCAGTCCGAAATATTGGTAGGTACAGTCCGTCATCTTGGTAGGCATCACAGCCACAGTCCGCCATCAAGGTAGGTGCAGCCGGGTAAATCCGCCATATTGGTAGGTGCAGCTGTCCGCCATTTTGGTTGGTGCCATCCGCGTCAGGTAGGCGTCACAGCCACCATCCGCCACCTTGGTATTTTTCGTTGGTCATTTCTTTATACATTACTGGGTTTGTCTCTCACCATCGTTCAACCGCAATTTTAGTTTTATTGTTTGTCATTTGTTTTACATTTCTGGTGCTGTCCCCCGCACCGCGCCCAGGAAACGACTGACCCCCTCCACTCCTCCCTTAAAATATATTTAATTTAACCAATTGCCCCGTCCCTGATTCTCATTGGCTAATTGCCCACTCCCTTCCAATATATTTAATGGCTACGATAATGTTTATTATTGGCTAATTACTCGGGTGTTTGCGGAAACCTTCGTTCGACCAATTAGTCGGCTCCCCTCCACCCATATTCCCCATTGGCTAATTGCCCAAATCCGAACACCCACTCCACCAATCATTCACCTTCGTTCTACCAATTAGTCGGCAGGCCTCCACTCCCAACCCTGATTCTAATTGGCTAACCACGTCACGTAACAATCACTTGGATTGGCTAATTTCTCGTGCGTTTTCGGAAACCTTCGTTGCGACTTATCGGCGGCCTACTTAAATCACGAGTGCGGGCTATTTTTTTACCCTTAAAAACTCTTTATAAGACGCACCCTGAGCCCCATCGGGAAATAAGTAATTTTCTCGCTCTTAGAAATGTACGCGTGTTGTCCAAGTGGCCGTAAAATCCTTTTGGCCATTTTTGGCATTTGGAAGGGTGCGCTCGCTTAGTGCCATGGACAAACGGGAAGAGTTACCGTACCTACCAAAAGAATTTCTCCTGGTCTACACACCTTACGAAATTTCGACCGTTTTCAAGTATTTTCCGGCCTACCTGCAGCAGGACGAAGACATACGGGACTCCCTCCCGTACCAGGAATGTTACGAGGGCTACACCACCTCGGTTCCCGACACGCCGCATCACAGGGGTTGGTGCAAGGCCCGCCGAGCAGCCCTCGCGTCGTCTGAGCCCGTGGAAGACGACTTCCCCGTTGAAGAAGACGTCCCCGTTGAAGACGACCTTCCTGTAGAAGACGCCATCCCCGTAGAAGACGCCCTCCCCTTAGAAGACGACGTCTGCGTGCAACTTATCTACTCGCAAGTTGTACATGTGGAAAATTCTCCCCTTAAAGAAATTTACTAATTTACTGGCAAGCTCTACCCGGCTTGGAAACCGACCCAGAACACAGGTTACCGATGTGTATGGACCTCGATAAAGTTTTTAATGACTTTGTAAAAAATTTTGATACTAGGTGTGTGTATGGAACCTAAACTTTTTTATATAAAAAATGCATCTAGTGAAAAAAAAAACGTTTTGCAACATCCAAGGTTTTCGCACGTTGGACTCGTACACCATCAAGCAGATTACCATCTCGTACAGTTACAAACACGAGAAAACCAAAGATTTCACTTTTTTACCGCCATGTCCATGGCAGCACCTCGACCGCACCAAGTAAAGAAGTACCGTCTACAGACGTACGAAACGAACGGACTAAGGTGTGACGAGGGGAATATTCCATACGAGGAAATTCCGGCCATATTGAACTCTGCCATAACTCCCTATTACCCTGTGTATGTGTTTGTAAGACGCCAAGGGCCGGCGATTCGCAATGCGTGTCCCATCGGAACGAACTTTGTAGACCATCACAAGCATTGTCGCTGCCTGCCGTTTCGACAGCTCGTCGAGACGTACGCCACAAAACTTCACGAGTGTAAAAATCAAATATATTGTTGTTACCCGTGCAACGCCGAAGTTCTAAGATTGTAGAGTTGATAACCCGTTGTACATTTTTAAAAAATCTCTGAGGAACCCATTGTACACTTAAAAAAATATGACATTTCAATGCCATCCAAGACTCAGAGAAGACACACGTGTAAAAAGTTATTTCTTGAATATGTAGAATAATAATAATTTTGTAATGTGCGTGCTTAAATAAATGTGTTTAAAACAATACATAGATTTTAATTTTATCTCGATTTATGTCCTGCTCACGTAAGTTAAAAAAAAATCACTGTTGTTAAAGAAAAAATACACAGTATATCAGTTTTGTTATAATTTCGAGAAAAAATATCAAGACTCGAGCCGCCACTAACATAATGTTAGGTTATTATTAAAAAATACATTAAGGATTTCGAAAAAAAATCATGTGTCGTGTACTAATGCTTTATGCTGATTTATATAAGGTAATCATGTCTCGAAAAAACAAAACAAAAAAATAGTTAAAAGCACTTCGCTACCTCTCTCAGCATGCGATACGCCCATTGAAGGACCCCGTGCATTCTCCCTAAGGCAGGCATAGACGCTCATCATTAAAAACATTTCCTCCCAAGTTTAAAATCAGTACATTAGGAAATTTATCAGCGGATAAAAAATACCCATTTGGTAACTCTGCGTGCGACGATTTTTCTAGCACCCATTGTCAGTTTAAAAAACTCTTTTTACGCACAAATAAAGCACATACAATAAATTTTACAGGGAAATATTCGAAGTGACTTCACACACTCTTGCTCCAACTTTATACACATGACCAGACGATGAGTCACGCGCTGGAAATAACCATCTCGGCGCGTGACCTTGAACGACACTAAAAACTACTGAACCGATTTCGTTCTAACAAACCTGATTACAATATATGCATTATATACAAGCTGTGCATGACATAAAACATAGAAATCCCCACAAGTTCCAACTAACTTACGAAACATCCATACTTCATCACCAAGTTCAAACTTAAATGTTTTACGTGAATACAATACAGGAGCTTGAGCAACAGAAATAATGTCGGTCTGATTTATAACACCTTCATGAACCGCAAAAGTCTTCCAACATAATATATCGCGAACATCAATTTGATTAATATAATTATATGAAGGAGCAGGACTATTATGAGCCCGCCTAAAAAAACGCATTTCTAATAATCTGCAACCAGGATTAGCAGTCATACCCTGCAAACCAAATCTTTATAATAAAGACATCAATACGTAACTTTCTTGACATTGCATAACTTGCGGAACACAAACATCGTCTTGTTTAGACACATCAGTACGCTCGCTCCATTAAGAAATATATCTGATCCACGGTAAAACACCCCTCTCTCCCCTTCAGAGGCCAGCCCCACTGCTACGTGACTTTAACCGAATTAAAAGTGACATGCGAACAAGTGTATGTATATGTGTGCTGCCTCTAATACAGCAGGTGTCAATAGTATTCTCTCTTTAGAAACTACGCGAACTAAAACATAGTTTTACTCCAGAGATTCTAGTCCACCATGCAGATTTGTACCACAATACAAATTCCAGCAAATACACGCGCATAGAGCTCTCAGTCACCACCCTTCAACCTTGTCGAGACATATAAGGAAATAAAGACTTCAACAGTGCGAAATAAATTAGAGCATATTACAGCCAGTGAATTACGGAGACCATGCAATTTTAGAGTTATGTTAATCCTTTTAAAATGTAGAAAATTATTTCAACGTAAAATTTTTATTGAAAATTAATTCTGGCTTGAACGCCACCTTTCTTTTTTTTTTTTTCGAATAAATAAATCAAATATGAAATTTTTTATTTATTCCGGCAAAACCAAAGATAATTTGTGATGCTGTGAAACTAAGAAAGAAGAAAAAAAACGATCATTCTCCACTTGCTTGTACGACAAACACACGCACACTAACACACACCTACACACACACACACACAGAGCCCGAAATATCCCAATTGCAGGCGAGAATGATAGACGTATTAAAAAACTATTAAGACAAATGCATACTTAAAGAAGTGGTCACGAGTCCCATTACAGAAGCAAACGAGAGGTACATGCAGCCGTAATCTGAGCTCGCGCACACAGCCAGCAGCACTGCACCAGGTGTTGAATTGAACTTTGCCCGAGCGCACTGACCGCCGGGGGGAGGCTTATGCCTCCAGCAGCTTGTTTTATTTCTCACACAAGCCAACTTTAATCCATAGGAAAATAAACACAGATGACTGCACGCACAAGTCATCACCAGAGAAGACCAATGTTCAATGGGACCCGGGTTCGATAGTCGATTCATTCGGCTCGAATTTCTATTTTAAACATCACTGCGGGTGAATGCCGGGATGGTTTCTTGGTCGATTCCTTACTTGTTCCCGTTTGCCCCAGTAACTCTCTCCGTCTCAAAATAGTATAAAATTTTCTTTTATTATTATTTTAGCTTGTACACCACTTAGATAATGTAAACTCACGCTATTATTGTAACACGAAATGTAGACAAATGTGTAAAAAAAATCACTATATTGATCACAAAGTGTTATTTTGTATCAGCAATTCCTTACAAATTTTAGGTATACCAAGACACCATTTTGCATTTTACAGGTATTTAAAGTTATCATTTCGCACACGATGCGTTGTTGGCCAGTCTGATAAATCTCGGAATTTATACCGAATCGGGTCATTATTATTCTTTTCGTAATCCAACGAACGACTCCTTTCACCCGTTGATGCATATACTTAGAAATATTTATACGCCCACGTGCACTGTGGTCAATTAATGTTAAACCGTTTGGGAGGAAAAAATTTAACAGAATATTTGACCCGCTCACATCTGCAAATACGAGTGTAAACTTCCTTTCACGAATAAAATATTTAACCCTTGTTGCGACGGGAAAACCTAAGACATTTTTGGACCAATCATTTATGTAATTATATATACATACATATACGAGTGCGCATGAAACCAAATTAAGGTAATAAAACAGGCCATCCATTACAGAAATAGGGGGAAAAATTGTCCTGTAACGTCTTTATGATAATACACTTCATGCCCTGAACAGTGCTACATATTTATATTTCCGAATCGATGCGCTATTCAGAGGTGAAATTAACCCTTGTATTTTAAGTTGTGTTAATCTTGAACATTCAGAAGTAATATCTATGTTTACACACCAAACACCAAAAAAAAATCCAGTCCCCTAATATAATTTTTTTACAATTACACAGTACGCGTCCCAATATCAGAGCTAATTACCGATTCTAAAATAGTCCCCAGTTTTTTATGAACCTGCAGAGTTACATACTTACGTTAGCAGTGTTTCATCCCAGGCATGCCAGTGTATCACATAGAGATACGAACGATAAATATTCGAAATGTCAGAAGCGAAAGCTTAATCACCCATTATCGGTGTTCATTTTTGCGACAAAATTTGTGCACCTCCATCATGCCCAGAAAGAGTTCTGATACTTGGGAGCAAAATTGCGCTCTATCAACTCCTCGTGATGGCATAAAGATACCAAATATCGTATAATGCAAGAACATAAGCAATAGATTCACAAAAAAATTTATTAAAAATACTTATGTTTACGCTAATAAGGTATATTACACATGCAAAATTAAAAAAATTATTAGGCTGCTGGAGAGATTACTTATGTCAGAAGGCCTACTCGAATCTGAAAAATTATGAAGATTTGGACACATCAGTTCAGGCTCCCCATCGAAAACGGTACCCCAGGCCCATTTTACAACGATGAGCTCTTGCACAGTGTCACATAATAGGGGGGCTGCAGTGGCTAGAGTTCTCGTTTCCCTTCACGAGTAAGTGTACAGTATCCTTTCTTTTGTACACGCATTTTTGCACAGGATGTCCACCTCAACACCAGCTTATTCTTCACTCGGCCTCTTTCCTCCAACACGACCAGACACGTTAGATTCCCGGCAGTGTCACTCCCAGATTTATGCCCTTTCATTCCTAAAAAAATTCCTAACTTCAAATGGTTTGTTTGTCAAACAAAACTCAACCGACTTAAATAGCATGAGAAAGACATAATACTTCAGATTGAACCATATTCTCCGTAACGCACTTTCTCGTTCAATAGTTTTTTAAAATCAATTCCTTGCATTCTATTATATAAACCACTGAAATAATACGTTTTTCAGAAAAGCAGCAGGGTAAGGTTCAATAAATAAAAAGTACAAACTAAGAACACATAAATGTATTATACTTCTTTTTCCACGCATTAGATCTTTGCATTTATCTGATGTTTACAGATGATGGATAGTACACAATGGTTCCATTCGATGCAACCCCTTTCCTTAAGTTCACCGATGATTAAACATGTCTCCTTACTGTGCAAGGAAATCTCAAATGTCTGAGTCTATCAACAAGTTCATTGAGGTGTTCAGGAAATATGTAGTCGGTGTTGTTGTCGTCTTCTGCATTATTCACGACACGTTTTCAGCAAAGTCGGTGCGGAGATGTTTGAGGACGTCGAAAAAAAATCACCACTGTTTTTACCGTCTACAGTGTCTTCATTATCTTATACACTGAAGAGCTAAAAAAACTAGTACACGTGCCTAATATCCTGTAGGGCCCCCCGCGAGCACGCAGAAGTGCCGCAAGACTACGTGGCATGGACTCCACTAATGTACGAAGGTATGCAGGAGGTAATTCACACCATGAATCCTGCAGGGCAGTCCACAAATCCAATCTGCGCCAATTTGAGAAAGGGTTGCACGTCTGTCACGTTTAATGATTTTCGTCAGTCGTCATTTGTCCCGTTCTTTCACGATCTTTTTCTGGCCGCAGTGATGTCGAAGATATGATGTTTTACCGGATTCCTGATATCCACGGTACACTCGTGAAATGGTCGTACGCGAAAATCCAAATGTTATCGCTACCTCGGAGATACTATGTCCCATCTCTCGTGCGCCGACTATAACACCACATTCAAACTCACTTAAATCTTGATAACCCGTAATTGTAGCAGCAGTAACAGATCTAGCTGCCGACCGCAAATAAATACTTAAACGGCCGGCATAAAAGTGAAAATAATATATCAAATTATTAATTATTCATCGAATTTTGTATTTAACATTGCAAGAAAGAAAGGTGGCGTGTCAAACATAGTTTTTATTTCCGAATTATCACCCTTAATAAACCGTGAAATTTATGTAATCATTTGACAATTGTAAGATTTGCTGCATGGATGTGGATTTTTAAAAAAAGTTCGCAGATTGATTAGATTTAACAAGTTAATAAACGAGTGTAAAGTAAATTTACAGGCATTCATACTAATAGCTACAGCGCTTTCAAGTGGTTAACGTTAATAAAATTAACATTAAGTAAATGATTATGATGAGTTTGGGACAAGGACGTGGGGTGTCGGAGCACGGAGCTGTTCATTCTCTGTCATTCCGGTCGGCCGGTGGCCATATTCTCCGTCATGTTATCAGCAAAATGATATGTTTCACCCTAAAAATCACTTCAGAAACTAGTTATTTTACCCAAGAATCTGAGTCCTCAAATGAGCAAAACGGATTCGATGTTCGTAACGGAATGAGCCACTTAATACTCTCGAAGCTCCGCGCCAGGTCCAGCGGATCAGCGGACATGACACCCCCTCCACCACCATCCGTACCCGTGTCCTTGACCCCGTGCCCATGACCTTTAATTACCTTGAACCCCCAAAAATCATAAAATTCTCTATTTTTTAAGACTTTAAAAGAATTCCAAAACATTTATAAAAAAATATAAAAATAAAAACATATTACAAAAATGTATTTAAACAATTATAAAAGAATTAATTTAATTTTTTTTTTCAAAAACTTGTATTTCCGGAGGTTCCCCCAGCACCATATCCAGCAGAAGACTGACTCACCTCAAATCAACCACATTGTCTTCGCATACCCCCCTCTCCAACCCTCACCATCATCCCCTCATCATCTTACCCCTCTCTAACTTCTTCCCAAGCCTTTCTTCATACTGTCGTATGCCCTCCCCCTCATCCCCACTCCTACGTTCATGTTCATGCCCTGTCATTTCGGTCGGCCAGCGGCCATCTTGTAAGCTAGGTTTGATACCGGTGACCCTGACGACCTTTGACCTTGACGCCGTGCCCATAACTTTGACTAACCTTAAATGCAAAAATCTCAAAATTTAAAAATAAATCTTGGCATGTTAAAAAAACTTTTAAAAAGTTTTTAAAATTTCCAAAAAAATTAAAAATAAAAATGTCGAAAATTTTTGTAAATAATATTTAAAGTCTTACATGCAGGAAGTCCGGGGCTAGATGGCAAGTCGAGCGATCAGTGACGAAGCAGACGGCATGAGGACCAGCAGACGACAGACACCCCACCACCAAACCCTCCAATTTTTATTCGCCGATTACTCGTATTCGCTTGACCTCCCTCCACCCCCACCCTACCAAGACAACCTCCTCCCCTCTCTCCAATAAATTTAGCTTGTTCGTCATTGGGCATTTTTCTGTAAGCCCTCAACCCACCCCAATGTTCAGTTGACTATCTATTCGACCTTCATGCACCCAGTAACCCCCTACAGTGAATCATGGGCTTGCTCCCAACATCCCCTCTCCCCCACTAGTGATTTACTTAGACAATACAACTGACCGTTACTAGCTGGTTATAACAAAGGACCATACAAAACAACCATACTAGCCAACGACTGAAACCACCTTAGATTGATTTCACCCAAGACTGATTCCATCCAAGACTAACTCTACCCAAGACTGCATGCTGCTGAGACCTGCCAAACTGATTAGAACAATGGTCAAGCCCATCCATATGTACAAACAGACGATGATGGCCAATCTCAAAAATATATCCTAACAATAATCTCCTAGCTATCCTCTTCGCACAAAAAACTTCGCTTAATCTTCGCTAGACTTCGCATATCTTCACAAAATATTTAAAACAGAGCTGACCATACCAAAGGGTCATGCCAAATAGCCAGGCCAATTAACCAGTTGTGAAAAATTCTTAAAAAATGTTCCTCTGTTCATTCGTTAGCCATATAAAACTCAGTCGATTTTAAATGGTTCGAGTAAGGCATAATACTTCAAATCGATCTATAGCCGTCCCCCTGCATACACTCACATAAATTTTATATAAAACAGACTCTTAATCGATTGTTTACACCACTGAATTAATAAGTCTTTCAGAGAAACAAAAATGGACTATAGAAGAATATAAACACTTATTGCTATGTATACATAAATTTAATTTACTTACTTATTATATAAATTCTATCTTTCTAATTATTTTATACATTCGATCTTTTCGTTTCTCAGATGTTCGCAGATCATGGATAGTAGCCAACAGTCTCATCTTATATAAACCCGATCATTCAGTTCATCGATGATTGAAGATATTTCAACAATGTGTTAAAGATCCCCGCATTTTTGCAGGTCAATCAAATGCATTTATATATTGTTTTTATGTCGTCATGTTTTTCTGTGTTTAAAATAAATATTTTGTAATGTATGTGTGTAAGAAGAAATAATAAATTCAATATTGCAATGCGCACCACAGGTTATTTATAGAAATAAATTAATAACTCTTTTTGTTTATCAGCAATTAGCGTGGTCGCACACACTGATACACGTCCTGATTTGCCGATGCGCTCTCCTATACTACTATTTAATCACCCTTCTTTGCACGTGAAACGGTTTCACTCCTTGGTTGACAAAGCATCACCGGATTCTTTACTACGTAAAATATTATCGGTTTCAACACGATCCCATATCTTTAGCCCTACTAAAATACAAGCTTATACTTTCCTGCGCTCATGTACCCTGAAAGCGAGAGCTGGTTTTTCTTCGATGTCGCTCGTACCCCTACCTCCTCGGGGAGGAGCCGTTGTTTCTCCACACAAGTCCTGCGTATTTAATAAACTTTCCCGTGGTTGGAGCACGCAAGGAAGTTCCGTAAAATAGGTAGAAATCATTATATTTTCGGAGCGTGGGAGCATAAAAACATCACTTGCCATCCCACAGATACTAAAAGTGTTAGCTGTTCGTAGCACGGGTAGTTTTAAAAATTATCAAAGAAAGCGGGCTGTAAAGAGGTAACATAGAGGCTACAACAAACTGATCTCTCGTAATATTTCAATTGCAACATTTCCTATTAAATAAGAGTAAAATTTTAAAATGAACGTTTAGTTTAGATGTTTTTAGAGTCTACGCTGTTAATTTTAGCAGCTATTTGTTTTTAAATCCACTTTACACTCCACGACGAACCGGGTTCAATCCCCGGCCGGGTAACTCAGGATTTTTGGATGTGGGAATCGTGCTGGACGATGCAGCTGATCGGCCGGTTTTCTCGGGATCTCCCATTTATCACGCCCCTTCATTCAGTCGTTGCTCCATTCTCACCTCAATCACCCCACACTCATCGGCTCTCAAGACCTCGCTGTTAAGAGCCACCCAAATCTCTTCACTCAGTCACTTTACACCGAAGCATGGAATGAGTCGCGACAAATTTACATGAGAGTTGTAAATGTAGTGGCAACACTGCCGGCAAGACGTGACGACGCCACGCATCAGGCAGCGAGCTGTTTCACTTTGTCTTATATCGATGCGCGGCGTGTCAAAAGCAGTCGGTTCAGCGTCGGATGTTGTGAGTACACTGCGGAAATGAAAAGCGCGTTATCTGCAGCCCTAAAACATATTTACCAATAGCTATCGTCGATCAAATTGCAGACCTTGCGTGGTACAAATGCACGGGAACGTTGTCGAGGATTACGTGACGCCCGTGGCAACAATACGTTATAATATCGGATGGTTGTATGATGGGTAAGTGCGTTCCGTGAATATCGGGACGTGTTAAAGCAATAACCGTGCACATGTCGGCGATCCGTTGCTGATGACTAGGCAGAGGTTGTGCAGGGCCTCCTCTTAGTAGACTGTCGGTGGGCTGTCCGAGAATTATCCTTAAGAATTGGTCTCAGGTATCAAAATGTTTGACAGATTACGAAGAACTCTCAAAATGAGGGAAATCTCTGCATGCTGGGTTTCTATAACCTGGCATTAGTACAGAAATTGTAGCGGTATTTGGTGTCGATATCGCACAGTGAAGTGGATACATTCGTGCAGCTTATGGCGACAGACGAGGCGTCGGTACAGGCGTCTGAGCCCGAACTAAAGCGACAATAAATGAACAGTGCCGTCCAAAGTCGAAGCGCTCAAAGAAAATTCTGCAAGATGTATGTAGAGTGAAAGTGGTCTTGGTAACTGCAGGTGACAATCAAGGTGTCATAATTCGTAATGCTGTGCCCCAGACAAAATTATCAACGCAACGTTTCCTTTTATAGCCACTTATATTTGGCTACGCCGTGCAAACTAACACACTTACTGCAGAACAATCTGCCGAGGCACCTACTCGTATTTTCACCTGCCAGAAATAAACACATTGTTGCGTAGGTGACATTATGTGTTCTTGAAACATTACAGGCTTTCCCCTGGCACGAGTCTTTGTGATTTTATCTACTTTATACAGTTCAGAGAACCCTTTGTGGGCTTCAGGTTCCATGATAGTCCATCAGTTTCATAACAGTGGGGTACTACATCCTCCATCTCCATAATTAACAGAAATATTCCCGCTGATGACATCCAAAGGCTCTCACACTTTTGGTAAATGGTCGAGGACCTTGCCAGTGATTACACCGAAGATATGTGGTAGGAATTTTTATGTGCCTTCAAGAAAATATCTGTACTATACCTACGTACCCAATATTTTCTTTACAACCTTCTAGATACTTTTTTTTTCCTAGAACACTTAATTTTCAACAAAACTAAAATATGACATTCATAGCAACATACACAGATTTACTTTCAATTTAAAAGATAAGAATTAAGAAGAAAATGTTTACATTTATGTAAGTTTATTTCCTCAACAAGACATTAAAAAGTTAGATGCTATAATGAATGCATTACAATTTTTTTTTAAATATCGATGTGCCCAATTAAAAAAGAAACTAATAACAGTTATAAAAATAGAAGAATGCAATAAACTATGAACTTTCAGAAATAAAAGTGACGTGAATTATAATGTTATTATGTTTGTGTCTATATACAGCGTGAGTCGTGAATGTATGCTAACCCGGAGTGAGTGGATTCATTAAGAAAGGTAAATGGGGATACACATATACGACTTACGGTCTACAGTGATTTCGGAGCGTGGCAGACGCCCGAGAGTGGATAGTGGACGTGTGTTATGCAATGATAAATAGGATATTACTTGCGATTATGCAACGAAATATAACTTACAGGCAGATGTTTACGATGTAGGTAGGTAACCACAGAAAACAGCATAGTACATACCTTTATACACTAAATGGGGTTTGGCACATACCTATTGCTTAGAACTTTTTAAACATCCGCTTGAAGCAATTTGACATGACATGTTAGTAAACAGCATGTCCAAACTAATTTAAAAGGTCGCCTTGGTGGTATCTGCTAATCCCGACTGTCACGTCAGAAATCATATGTTTATTTGGGAAGCAGATTAGTGGTTGCCTGAGAGATAGGCAGCCTGTACCTGTCTACCAACAACCTGGCTCATGTTCTAGTTCTAATGCAACATGTTTTTATACCAGACTGTGGACAACTGAGTATTTACTGTGGGCAAGTTCCTTATTGCATTGGTTCTTGTTATCGTACCAAGCGGCGACGAGGTTTATAGCCTGCTAGCACTGCGTTGGTAGTTTACACAGCAGACAATTCTTCACAGTATGTACGATGGAGTGGAGTAATGAGGAACTGACAGACATGCAAATGAACTGCTTTGCGGAGGGGGGG
>NQII01000113.1:683755-736265 GCA_002778355.1 Clitarchus hookeri
GGGGGGGGGTAGATGCTAGTTGGAAAAGATGCCTGAGACGCACGTAGTTTCAAAGAAAATGCACAGATAGCAGCTGTAGCCACATTAAGAGCTAGCACTGCATGTCTAGAAGCGGTCATAACGAGGAACGTCACGTAGTTTTGTCGTATATAGTTTTCATGGTGAATTATTAGAATATAGATCCTCGTGAGTACCTGTTTTATAATATTCTACTATGTTCTCGTAAGACGTATAAAAATAAATTTACGTCCAAGTACCAAACTTTCGGTATGCAAAGTAGAAACACTATTTAACGCGTAAAATGGCTGTGTGGCGATTCCCACCCAAGAATATTTAAACAAAAAAATCCGAGTGGCGTCTTCCCCCATTATGTGGGGTAAGATGCCATTGTGAAGTGGCATCTTCCGACCACTATGTTGATTTATTTCAACCACCATTATTGTTGTGCATTAATGTTTCTTAGCAAGGGTATTAATTCCACACCCCTTTTACAACAGATAACGCCCCGTACCTACGAGAGGAAAACGGATCGGGCGTCCTGGTAGGAAGGAAACCTACTTCTTGCTGCTGAAGATGTGAAAAACGGGGAAAAGACAGTATGGAATGCGTACCTGTTGTATCACATACCCCACAGAACCTTAAAAGACGAACTGAAGCTAGAAATATTACTAAAGTAGCACCTGGACCTGCAGGTAAGTTTATAACGTAACAAGTTATTTTATATTGATATGTTTCACTCACACAAGCCTATCTACAACAGAACGTTTAATTGTTGTAGGTTGCCTCGGAAAAGAACTTGAAACAGCCGTAGTGAAGTATGTGCAACTTCTATAAGAAGCTGATTTTCCACCAACACCAAAAATAGTTCGGTAAACGGATTTTCGTTTAGCTGAGAAGATTGGTTCTAAGCATAGGTTCAACACCGATACTAAATAAGCTCTCTACGATTGGTTACAGCTGTTTTTGAAACGTCATCCTGAACTGACAGTTAGGAAGGCACTGGGAATCTTCATCGCACGTGGGCTTGGAATGTGCCGTAAAGAGGTTGACAAGTATTTAGAACTGCTTTTGTGTATTTGCCAGGTAAATGTCTTCCCTACCACTCCTAGATCAATCTTTGATATATACGAGTGTTGTCTTGAAATGAACAACAATACAGGTAGAGCGATAGTTTCTAAGGGCAGCAAATATTTTCACCATATTACTTCTGCGGAAAAAGGTGAGACGATCAGTGCAATTGCTCGCTGTAATGCTGAAGGTAACTTCTTGCCCCCGTACAGTATTTTTAAAGGGAAAAGAAAAAAAACCCAGAATTTGAAGATGGCATGTCACCTCGCTCGCACGTCAGAATGAGTGAAATGTCTGATTATGTAAACAATGAGGTCTCTTCAGACTGGTTAAAAATGCATTTCGTACCTCGTAAGGAATCGGGAAAGTGTTTGGTTACCTTAGACGGCCGCCGTTCCCACTGTTCTGACGTTGATGTACTGAACTTCACTGCCGACAATGACGTTATACTACTCGGTCTTTCAAGCCACACAACCCAGCATTTGCAACCCTTGGGTCGGCCGTTCTTTACACCTCTGAATACGTTTTTTTCGTATCAAGCTGTAAACACTTGGATACACAGCAAGCCCAGAAGAAAACTGACACGACTCCAGTTTGGAGCATTGTTAAATACAACGCGGAGCGCGGTCGCCACAGTGGGAAACGGTAGTGCATCGTTTGCAGCTTGTGGCATATATCCTTACAACGCACAAAAAAATGCCAGCTCACGCATTCGCTGTATCAGACATCGCTCCTGGAAACCACGCAATTACAAAATAGAGCGTTGCTAATGTTTTTACAAGTGGAATATCTGCCACTCTTGAAGACAATGGCCAGACACAAACTGCATCTTGTGCATATGCTCCTCAAAACGTGACAACGTATCCTGCCAATGATGTGTCGACGCACTCGCTAGAGGGGGGTGGCCGTTAGAGTTCCTTCGAAGAAACAAAGCCTGTCCCTGTTCTTAGGATGCCTAAGCCAAGCGATAGGAAGAAGCAGACAGGAGTAGACCTGAACACACCACAGAGACTAACGGAAATGCGAAAATCAAGACATGACAGGGAAATGCAGATGAAAAGCAAGAAGAAAGGAAAGAAAAACACAGAAATCACGACCAAGCATATTCCCCAAAAAGAAAAGAAAGAGGAAAGTGAACTCATCGACCTCGTGTAGTGATGCATCGTGCCCGGATAGTAACAGTGACAATGAACTAGATGACATGACTGTTGGTGATTATTTTTGTGCTGTGTGTAATGGGCACATATATGCTAAAAAAAGGTCTTAAGTGTGACTGGATTAATGGCTTAAGTGTGTTACATGTAGGAAATGGATGCATGAAGATTGTAGTTCGTACCAGTTACATCGCGATAAGTGTTAGGTGTGCCATGATGTCCTTGAACTGGATTTTATAACCCAAGCAATTTTTTTCTGTCATTGTGTATGTGATCTTTGCTCTAAAATTTAATATAGCTTCATTTTGTAATGCATTCATCATATATTTCATACTACCTTTTTATTTTCAGATGGTGGTATCTTCCCCCATATTGAGTAGCATCTTCTCCTGACCAATGGGGGACGATGCCAGTCGCGCAGGTCTTTACATTTTGTTCATTTTCATTTGCACATTTCATTTTAGGAGACTTTTCGTTCATTACCGACATAGAAAAATTTGTTTCTGTGCATGTATTCAAAAGTTATGGCTGAAAAACCCCTTTAGTGTGGCATCTTCCCCCCACTTACCTTATATTGCGTATGTTGAAATGTGGTGGAATGCATCAGTGGCACATAGTCGATACCCGGAAATGTTTCCACCCTGATGTTTACTATATATACGTGCATTAACTTCAGTTCCTAGGCATTTGCATTAAACAGGAACTGTTCACGCAAGTTACCACGATGTTCTCCGATCACGGTTAGACATCGAGCACGATGTGTTGCAATTGCATATGCACTGAACGCTTCAAATTCTACAATATGTTGCATTTTATGGCGAGACAGGTTGAACGAATATCACCACAAGCCAGTGCAGGCACTTCTGCCCTCTGATTAGCCTGCTCGTTTACAATATTGCGAGTGGTCTCAAGGCCAGATTCGGCGAGCTCTGGGTTTCTACGGCACTGTCAGCGCTTAAGAATTAATTGATGTATTTTCACAATGCATGTGAATTTAATAACTCTGTACATTTTCCCACGAGAAACTGAAAAGGAGTAGGGAAAAACCACAAGAATAACGGAAGCTGTGACAATTTTATTAACGTATTCTGAAATCCCCAACTCAGAGCAATATACTAATATTTAGCTTATGTATAAAACATCAGTTCCGTAAGTTGTGCATTGAGATTGTGAAAGTAAATACAAGTATTGATGTGTAAAACTGCTCTAACTCTGTTTGCTTTCATAGCATCCGATGCCATTTCCTGATTTTATAAGTAAATTTAGTATATTAGGTGCTGTTTCATATTTCCTGCTTGTCAATACATAAATTCAAAAGCATTAAAAAAAATTCCAATTTTTTCTACAACATGTATTGCTAGGAAAATATTATAACTCAATATCATTAAAACTTTACATGATTTAGCTTGTTTGTATAAAATTCAACATACATTTGTGAACATATCATTCCTCACAGAAAAAAGTCTAATGTTTTGCCAACAGTAATAATATTTCTACAACAGTAATTTTTTGTTATCTGTGAACCGTCAGTAACTATTGTTGCCGTTAATATACTGTTAGGCTATTAATGCTAATATAACATTAAGTACTTTTGTAACATTACCGACTCACTATTCTGTCAACATTAAGGTGTGATTATGTTGCGGAAAAACCAATTTTGTGTTGAATTGATGTTAATATTTGCGTTAAAATTTTCTTGTATTTTCTTTGCTTTAGAAAAAACATTCCGGTGTAAAATAATTTTAAGTACAGTTTTTGTCACAAAAAGAAATGTTACCAACGAAAAAACATGACGGCCGGGAGAGGGATCACAACCCGCGCCTTGAATGCTTGACGTCCTACCAACGGCTCTGACTTAACCTGCACGACTCTGTTTCATATTGTGGGTATTCACAACTACATAACGGAAAACGGCAGTTCTCTTTCATTATTCATACCTGGCACATGTAAACTGCTCTGCAAGGCTTGAGAGCAGGTTTAAGCTACATTTAGTTCTCATACTATGCTTTAAAATTTTAATACAGTGGTTTCATTTTACGAGGTTATCGCTGTTTACTATTATCCGCCATTTTACAACGCCAAGTCGGTGCAAACTTGTGCTGGTTGGACATTTCTTTAATGTCGCAGTATCGCAAAATATTTCGTTCTTCCTTTTAATTTTAGCACAATATAACTTTTGGTTGCTTAGAGGCTTTATTATCATTAACATTTCAAAAGTATATTTTCATTATAATTATATAAGATTTTGTAAATGGTTAAAATTATTAACTGTGTCACAACATTATTAATTTACTACAACACAAACGTTTAAAGAAATGTCTTAATAGTAACTTTCTGTTGTTGTTGCAACATTATACCTTTTTCTGTGCAGAAGTGCATTGTAATCAGGTGAATATCGTACAGGATCAGCTACAAATGAAATTAATTTGTGGTTTACGTCATCAGTATTGCCGGTTTCAGTGGAAATTTACCTCTCCGTCAATGCTGCTTCATAAAATTTCTGTAGCCATTTGTAAGTGGCTTTAGTGATATATGGCGTATTAAGACAAGTTAATTTCCTGAAAAAGCAAAAATTTTACCAGTATTTAATACAATTATTGTAGATTCTATATTTATGTATACGCAACAAATTTTTGTCAAGCCTCTGTTGGTCGATCGAAAATAAATGTTAGGTTAAAAGTTTTGAATCTTACTTCTTAAAACTATCAGCCTGAAAACTTTTTATTTTCTTAAGAACGCACAACACATATCAATTAAAAATTATCCAATATAAATATAAAACATCTGCATTTACTACAAATAATTAATTTGACATAAATTATTTTCTACCCTGCCAACTAATCGCCAATCTTTGTACCAGCATAAGTTTCTGCCGAAATTAGGATTCATTAACTGAACAGGGAAGGCCTTTAAGTGAAGCGCTTGAATTTAGGAGGTATTTCCAACTAAAATTGACTTGTATATTAATTATTTTAATTCATTAGTACATAATGATGTTAAAGTTTTCCATACAGACGAGATTACACATCATTTTTATCAAGAGGGCAAGAATCATATTATGGACAATATGCACATTTTTCTAGAGGCTGTTTTGTAAAGATTATTTAATTAAAAAGTACATTAATAAACTTATACATGCAATTTGACCTGGTTTGTAGTTAGGTGGGCCTATATTTGTAACATATCTCATTTATAGATTACGAATGTGTTACAAAGAAGTTATATTCTAAAATGATTAATAATGTGAATAGTAGTATTATTTAAAGACGACTATCAAAGTATATCCGTTTAAAGAAAACACGGATATTGTTCTACGATAGCTCTGTTGCAGCTTAAAAATACAAATTCATCAAAGACATAATCGGAAATAAACGTTTTGTGTAGTATATTTTTATTATGCGTTCCCACGACATAAGTGCTTTAATAAAACAAACCCGCTGTATCCATCGAGATTAAAAAATGGGGACAAAGATTTCCGAGATTTACCGTCGTAAGAAACTACAGAAATCTTCAATTAGGGTGGCTTAGAATTTGTAATGTCCAGGAAACTCATTGCTACATTTCCTATCGATTTCTTTCTAAAGCTGCGTTTAATATGTACGTATGCAGTATACATACCAACATCACATTTTATTAGCAAAACTGTATTTATAGGATTTCTGTAAAAGTCATGCGTCGACAAAATTGTGATATAACTTCGACGTGCTGAAAATGAGAATTATCACGATTATCGAAAACTGAAGGGATGACTCGTACCTAAGACAGCAGCTTACATATATTGTAAAGTACACAAATTCAAATAATGCCTAGATACAACGTAATATTCACAAAGTCCCGCACAGAAATATTTTGAATTCTGCCCTAATATCTTATGGTGTGCCTTGTAACTGGGTCAGTTAAAACCCATGCCGTTACATCAACGTGATAACGGACACATAAAATACTGTTTTTATTTACAAATAACCTTATTGCCGCCAATTTTTATGTATAAACATTACATCGTGACAGTCATACATTTATAAATTGTTCCTGTAATTCTCAACCATATCGATCAAATTTGCATGCGATCTACAACATGTGTTTGCTAATAATGCACAGACAATTCACAGGTCTATTAATAAACCAAATATCTGGCATTCATCGTTCTATTTTAGACACATTTTGCAAGTTGTTGTGAGTTGCGTAAATAAAGTCATAAACGATATCGCCAGAATAAAAAAATAATATAATTACTCAAAAACATAAGCAACAAGATGGAACCACTGGATTCCATTGGAACGAAACACACGCGAATTGATAAAAACAAGAAAAATGGTGGTTTACCTAAATACAACACAGAACGAGGTCATCTTTAATACCTCGTCGGATTACCTCGTACCTGGATACAAGCTCGAAACGATTGGGCACGGAACCATTAAAAGCTCTAAGACATTCTGTTTCAGATTGGCCCACAGGCGTTGCACATAATGAACCTAATTACATATAAACACTTCTACATGGAACCTAGCGACACGCCTGGCCTCACAGATATTCGATGGGTGACAAAGTGACCATGCAGGCCACAGGCATAATGAAACACAAATTGAACATCCAAGAAAGGTAGTACATGGGATCGCATGATGACTCCAGTGAACTATTGTGCAATAAATTGCACTATCACGACAACTTACGGTAATCAACTTTTTCACAGTTTCCATAAGGGACGCTTCCGGCAACTTCTCACAAGACATCTGACCCGAGTGAAATGAGCCAGGAAAATTGTTTTAAAAAAGAACAGTTAAAAATAATATGTGTAGTGTGCAAACGTCAGTTTTAAACATCAGTAAACGTTTCTTTGAACATAAACAACAAAATATTAGTTACAAATGTGGTCATATTTTCAGTGCGATGCGAATTTATGATTTAATCGGTTTTTAAACAGACGACACCGACACACGTTACAAAAATAATACTGTACACACCTCGGCAAGCGTTACATCCACGAACGCACTTGATGACGAATGCCACCTGTTGGAATCAATTTTAACTATCTGTGGCCATCAGGCCAGGTCATTAGAGTAAACGCGGAAGCAGTAAATTACTGACACTGTGTTTATGTTTATGCAGTTTATTTTCGAAGAGGTCTGAGATACGGGATGTGTGACGTCTCATCTTATGTCCAGACGGAATAATTCTTTCCACCCCAAGATATGGGAAATCTCGTATAATACGGGACAGTTGGCAACACTACGATCACTCACTATTCAGGCCATAACGACAGTAGTAGGGCATGTATGCCAGTTTAAGATGATGTAAGGATTGCAGAGGTTTCCTGCGACTGTCCAAACTCTGACAAAATGTTTATCCGTTTTCAAATAAAATCGCGTTTCTTCACTTCAGCAATGTGTCTCTAGTCCATATAATTCTACATTGTTCGGTGTTAACTCCACTACAAAAGAGTGTGACTATTTTGGGGTGATAACGTTATAACAAGCGAAGATTGTTGGAAGAGCAGATTTACTTGGGCTATTCGTATGGAAATTTTTCTGCTAGAGATACGGCAATATAGTAAAGCTTAAACATGTCACTCGATAGTGGAAGAAAAAAACCACCAACCCTGCCCTTGCCTGGCTGCCAATCATATGGTCTTCCCTTCTGGTTGCCTGACGTTCTCGTCCATAAAAGATCCGCCGTGTAAGTGTTGGTACCTCCATGTGCCTTTTGCTTCAAATGCAAACTTACTATGAAATTCGAACAGCTCAAATATTAAGCTATTCGGATTCGGAGATCCGTCCATTCTGGCTCGCACTACACTGTTACTTAGCCTATTTCAAACTACGTCAGTTGCTTACATGGCTGTCTCGTACGTCTTCTCAGCATTCCTATCGCTCATGAATCACGCCTGACAATTATAGTGAATGTTACAGCATATGATCTGTTCTGAAGACTGTTTATGTACGCTACAGTAATGACAATAGGTGCCCTCTTACGACACATATAAATATGAAACCTCATTTGTTTGTATGTGATCCATCGATGAGCATATCCTTTAACTTTCAGGTTACTGTGCGATTTTTACAGAGTGCGCAAATTTTAATGCCAATGAGTGTCTATAATTTATAAAAACAAAATTTATCGATATCCGAATATACGGTTTTCGATACGTGTGGCCGGGCAGGGGGGTAATAGGGAAAGGGAGTCCATACACTATCTCAAAAATATAAATAGCAAGAAGAATTATTACTACCTCTTGTGCTCATAGACAGTTAATGAGTGATGAATTAGGTGATTAGTTATGTACCGATATTGGTCAGTAAAACGGATGGAAAACACTAACGGGAAACATGCCGAATGAGGACGGATGGGACGAAACTCACAATATGCAGAGCCACCGTAAACATATACTAACACAGTCACAGAGTGCAACGTGATTTCACAATATTTTTCTTTTTGAAGGATAGTTGGCTGAAAACAGGAAATGGTCAAGTGAAAAAAAACATGAAAATTGTATCGTTCTTGCTGGAAATAAGCCTAAAATATGAACCAGAAGGACTCTTACACATTTTCTATATGACACTGTGCATTTACTGTAAGTATGGTTCTTTCGTGTGTGGCTTAGTAAGAAAACATTTCAGCATGTTAACTTATATTCTTTACTTAACAAGGAGGTATCTTCTGTGGTTGAAAATACATTACCTTGATCATTCCCGACAAGGAACATCTGTGCGGTTAAAACTCCTTTTTGCGAAACTGCAGATTTCGACCTGAAGAAGCAGCTCCATTTTCCAAGGACGTCTTTGGCTGGTTCGAACGTTAGCGTACACTCTCCAGACGTCTGATTGTGAAAAACGACGAACCTTGGAAGAAAAAGTTATTCCATACATAACATTTGTGAGTCATACAATTGGAAGTTGTTTGTTACACACACATATTAACTTCATTTGAAAATTATGACGAACCTACTTTAATGACATTATTTATTATTGTTTAAGCTTTGAAGTGGGACTCCTTAACAATAAACACCAGAAAGCACTACAATTTTTAATAGAGGCACAATTTGAATAAAATGTTACGGCTGTATGTAAAATTAATTTACATATTTTATTACATTTCCACTCTAAAAAATACACCAAGATTTAATTTTTTAAGCACGGTAAATTGATTTGCAACTTATAACTCTACGGAGAAAACTTCTCAGCTCCAACCAAATCCTCCTTTTTTTATATCAGTTGCAATAGACTTACTGTAACCAAAATGTATTTGCAGGGAAAATACTTTTCTGAAAACGATTACGGAAATATAAATAAAAAATATTATGATATAATGAAACGCAAATGATGATATCTGATACATAAAATTTTCCATCTGTTCGACTTTACCATGTGTTTTTAAAGTACTTATTTGTAAATGTATCGCATGTTGTGTTGTACAGATTGGATTTATTGCGAAGGCACAGAGAGATATCTTACATGTACTGTTAGGATGCATAGTCTTGTCTACCAACTACTGATTCAATGTACAGTGCTCGTCGTTTTTGCAATACACGTTGGTTGGTAGGTGATTTTAAATATTTTCCGTTTTTATATGTGCTCGCATCAGTGCGTAGCAGTGTCGACATTATCGCTCGCGTGCTTAGCCACCGTAATTTTTTTGGCTAACATAACTTACAGCGTTCGTTGCTTCGCGCAATATGCATCAGTTGATAGGTATCCATTACTATTTTCCTTTCAATTTATTATTTATATCTGTTCATCAATATGTAGCAGTGTCGTCGTCTCTTGCATGACCAATGTTTAGTGGCAAGCAAAGGAACACAGGCTTTACAAGTCATGTAATGTGTCTTCAAATTATCACCGCCCGTAAATGGTGTACTGCACTTGATATATTGTAGTATTTTTTTGAGGCTGGTCCTTGTGAAAATATGCTCTTTTTCTGTTCTGGTCATTCCAGCTTTTTACTTAAGTTCTCGACGCATTAGCAACACTTATATCACTATTATCGACTGTAGAACGATCAGGTATATTTTTTTAAAGTAGAGGTTCGATACCACTTCGTGTTTGCAGTGCACTTGCGTATATGTTGAGCCTTTATTATCTATTATTATGTGAATTAATTTTTTCATGTTGCGCGAGGTTACCCCAGCCCTCGTGTTAGGCTGACGCTGTTTATTGCGACCTTTAGACCTCATTGCCGAACCACACCTCTGTAGCCCCCCTGTGCTATCGGAATTGTTTGAGCTGCAACCCTCATTGGTGGATGGATCGAAACACTATGTACCTGGAATTTTTTTGAGCTACTTGCACTGAGTACTGAATACATGGGTCAGTGTTCTGCCAGCTGCACGTCGGAATTCGGCCATACGTGTCGACACCAGTGCTCCTAGTGGCCGCTATCAGTAACACAAATGGCTTTAGCGCCCCCTGACAGGTGGAGGGGAAACAAAGATGGCCTAAGAACACCACGGCCATAGCAGACGATGGTCGTGCACTCTAGCAGACCAGTGCAGAAACGAAGATGGCGGAGTATTTGTGTTGTGCTCTAGCAGCCGTAAACGAATGCAAGATGCCAGTCACCTGAGGTGTACACAAGCTGACGACGATGGTGAAGGTGAGATGGCGGATGAGGGTGATTTACATGTACATGTGTAATTGTGGTGTGCATAATTTATGTATGCATATTTTGCATATACCCGATTAGCTTTCAATGTGATTTTCTGTCTGATTATGTGCTTAAATATGGCTGGTATATAGAATTAAAAAATCTCCTAAGGTGAAGTATAGTGTAGGTACATGGGTACGAGACTCGCAAAAAAATAAAAAAATAAATTCTCTTTCAGACTTTGACAAAATCTGGTAATTTTTTTCCTAGTGATGAGCAAATGTTTCATGCCTGTATGATGGAGGTGAATTTAATATTATTGCGTGTTAAATAAATGAATAAAACAGAATCACTTTATACATTTTACCTTTATTTTACAGACTTGACATAAAAAAGAATACATTATAATATTTTATAAACGCTAAAATTATTATTCATTAGAGCAAAACAAATATGGTGTCTGTATATATAGAACAATTCCTCCTATGAACATTCAAGCCACACTAATTCGAATATACCACTTTGCAGATATCACATGGGTAGGTCTTGTAGGCGATGGCAAATGGGCAGTTACTATATTCATGGCGTTTGACACTGGAGCTTTTAGCGAATGTCTTGCCACAATACTTACACTGACTTCCCGATGAGCGATTAAGATTGCCTTTGCGCTTTTAGTTATGTCTATAAAGTCTATCACTGAGGGAAAACACCGCATCAAAGTTATCGCCTCGGTAAGTTTTGTAGTCGATGTCAAATAGACAGTTACTATCTTCATGTTGACTGCCACTAGAGCTGATAGTAAATGTCTTGACACAATACTTGCACTCACTTCCCGATGAGTGATAAATATTGCCTTTGCGCTTCTCGTTATGTCTATAAAGCCTATCACTGCGGGAAAACACCGCATCAAAGTTATCACATCGGTAAGTCTTGTAGTCAATGTCAAATGGACAGTTACTATCTTCATGTTGACTGCCACTAGATCTGATAGTAAATATCACAACACTTGCTGCACTCGCTTGCTGATGAACAACATACATTGCCTTTTCACCTCTTGTTATATCTATACATGCTACCACTGCAGGTAAACACTGCACCGCAGTTAAGACAGCGGTAAGTCTTGTAGTCTGTAGCGACTAGTCAGTTACGCTGAAGAGCTAAAAAAACTAGTACACGTCCCTAATATCCTCTAGGGCCCCCCGCGAGCACGCAGAAGTGCCGCAAGACGACGTGGCATGGACTCAACTAATGTCTGAAGGTATGCAGGAGGTAATTCACACCATGAATCCTGCAGGGCAGTCCACAAATCCATAGGAGTGCGAGGTGGTGGAGATCTCTTCTGAACAGATCGTTGCGAGACATCCCAGATATGCTCAATAATATTCATGTCTAGTGATTAAGGTGGCCAATGGAAGTGTCTAAAGTCAGAAGAGTGTTCCTGGAGCCACTCGGGAGCAACTCTCGACGTGTGGGGTGTCGCATTGTCCTGCTGGAATTGTCCACATCCATCGGAATACACAATAGACATGAAAAGGTGCAGGTGATCGGACAGGAGGCTTACGTACCTGTCACCTGTCAGAGTCGTATCTAGACATATTAGGGGTCCCATTTCACGCGAACTGCACACGCCCCATACCATGAAAGAGCCCCCACCAGCTTGAACAGTCCCCTGTTGACATGCAGTGTCCATGGATTCATGAGAATGTCTCTATACCCGTACACATCCATGCACCCGATATAATTGGAAACGAGACTCGTCAGACCAGGCAACGTGTTTCCAGGCATCAACAGTTCAATGGTGGTGTTGGCGGGCCCAGGCGAGGCGTAAAGCTTTGTGTCGTGCAGTCAATAATGTTACACGAGTGGGCCTTCGGCTCCGAAAGCCTATATCAATGATGGTCCGTTGAATAGTTAGAATGCTGGCACTTGCTGTTGCCCCAGCATTGAAATCTGCGCCAATTTGAGAAAGGGTTGCACGTCCGTCACGTTTAATGATTCTCGTCAGTCGTCGTTTGTCCCGTTCGTTCACGATCTTTTCCCGGCTGCAGCGATGTCGAAGATTTGATGTTTTACCGGTTCCCGATATTCACGGTACACTCGTGAAATGGTCGTACGCGAAAATTCAAATTATATAGCTACCTCGGAGATGCTATGTCCCATCTCTCGTGCGCCGACTATAACACCACATTCAAACTCACTTAAATCTTGATAACCTGCCATTGTAGCAGCAGTAACCGATCTAGCAACTTTACCAGACGCTTGTTTTCTTATATAGGGACTGCCGACAGCATCGCGTTACTCTGATTGGCCACATACCTCTGTTGTTTGCATACGCACGCATATACCAGTTTTTTTTTTTGGCTCTTCAGTGTACTATCTTCATGTTGACTGACACTAGAGCTGTGAGTAAATGTACTGTCAAAATAGTTGCACTCGCTGGCTGATGAACAACATACATTGCCTTTGCACTTATTGTTATGTTTATACATTATATCACTGCTGGTAAACAGCACATCGCAGTTATCGCAGTGGTACGTCTCGTATGCTGGGCTGAACATGCAATGGCTACTTCCATGACGGTGTGCTTACAACTTTTACTAAAATAATTTCCACAGTAGTAACATTGTTTCCGTAATGCTTGTAGCGACTCTTTAGGGTCTCTTGTTGTTGGCGATGATGATGGTGTTACTAATGGTAAATCTTCAACCATTGATTCCGTCTTCATATCGCAACAGAGTACGCGATCAGATTAGAGGAATGCAGTCGTAACGATCTGCTTTCCACCACCTCGATCGCTAACGCATTTACATCCCTTTTTACATGATGCTCGCTTGTATACTGTTAACACTGCATACAAGTTTCCATTGCTCATCTCGGGTTGCCTCAGTAGATGACTGCTGGCTATGTGGTACAAACATCAGCATGGCTGCTTGACTGTAATATTTTGCCTCATCAGGTCGATCGCTGTCTTGCCTGCGAAGTTGACAATTCGTTCACTCATCTTCTTCACACTCGTTCATGTTTCATTGTTGGAGGTGTCATGTTTTTCTTTTGCTTCTGCTCTCTCCCGATTTGTCTTACACCAACTCCTGGATTGTGGTGTGTGTATGTGCGTGTAATGGTTGCAGTACCTTGAAAATATTTTAGGCATGGGAGGCAGCCAATTTGATAGCTCACAATATTACTAGGGCTTGCATCGTGTTTAAAACCAGTAGGTATTGAAGGAAATAAAAGTTTTACAGACTTTTACTATGGGAAGTGCGAGCCATACAGACCTACAGAAGTTGTAAACAAGAAACAGGTACCATTTTACATACAAAGTAAAAAACTAAGATAATATAACTAGTCAGTAGGGTCAAAATGGAGTAAGGCCCACAAGACAGCTGGTATAGTTGTGGATAGTATACTGAAATTTATATATTGTGATGATGATGAAGATGTTGATGAATTGCCAGCATCTGCAAAGCAAAAGCATAAATGGGTTGCTGAAGATAAGAACTACTTGAAGATGGGGAAGATGAAACGTGAATTCGAACCCAGTTCTCTGGTTCAGTGGTATCTCGCAACATGTTCATCACAGAAAAACATACATGCAGATATGTATCGTGAACCTTCTGCGAAGGAAGTCGTGTAGTCAAGCTACTTATTTTCTGAAAACGCCAATGACTTGGTTAGTAGACTGCTGATGATGGTTCCATTGCAAAAAATAACCAGGGATCTTTCTGTCAGTGAAGAGATAAATCCGATTATTGATTTAGTCGGAGCTAGATGCTTTATTGAATGAAATATTATGTATTTGTGTGATTTTGTTAAGAATAGGAATAAATGCATAACTCTTCCCAATCACTACAGGCATGTACAGGCTTGGTATGGTGTCTTCACCAGACCGCATGTACCTAGTTTCAGTTATTTCCTGAACCTTACATTTGTTGCATTATGTGATCGGTACTTAAATGCGTAGATATATAACACAGAAGTTTTAATCGTGTATGATGTGGTATTTTTATCCTGTGAAATTATAGGGCTCACTATGGGATTGAAACTACACTACCTTATTCTTAATGTCAGTGCACTGTCTCCGGCGCTGTTTGGGTACATATGTTTTGGGATGTCTGAAAAGCAGAGTATATACATTGTTGAAATGTATATGTTGCGATGCTTTCTTACTCGTCTTTACAAAGTTCATACATTTACTCTCCTTCCAATATAAATGGTACGTTTTCGAAATAAGTACATGTACATATATAATATTAACAAACAAATAAATTATTACCTTATAATCTATAACTAGTCTTCTTGTAAAGGGAAGTGCATGTGTGACTCGGCTGGTCTGCCCCCCTGGAGCAAGACGCATCTCTCTATAGGCTAGTGTTATGCGCCATCCCTTCGACTTGCTGATATCTGCACGCTGCCCGCGCCACCAGTCGACCACCTGGGCAGCCTTACAGATTCTCAAGATGTTGGTTGATCTCAAATCGTCGGACGTGTTGGGTGTGTTCCACTGCTAGTGTTGTGAGTGTTGGATGTACTCTGAATGTTATGGTTTCGTTTCAATCGGTTCGTAAGGAAGTCGTTTACTGTTATGTTGTACTAACCAAGACGGCCTGGTCCTGTGTAGCATCGTCTAACACAGCGTACAGCACCAATCGCTTATGTAATATGTGATTGCGATGGATGGTAAGTGCTTAAAACAATTTTCCGTTATATTATATATTTATATTTATTTGCATAAGTTTAGCAGTGTTGTCCTTATCGCTTTTGTGGTTCTAGGCTTCGAAAAATTTTATTTTTAGATTAATGTGACATACAGCACTCGATGCTCGCGCAATATGCAATGGTTGGTAAGTGCCTATAACTATTTGCTTTTATAATAATTTTTTTATACTAGTTTTCATCAGCGCATAGCAGTGTCGCCTCTCTTGCGCGACTATTGGTTTAATTGTATGTTGTTTCGTGGCAAGCAAAGAAACAAAATCTTTACAAGACGCGCAATGTGTAGCACACTTTATGCATTGTAGTCATTTTTGAGGTTGTTTCTTGCGATTATACGTTCTTTCTCATGTCGTCGATCATTCTAGATTTTACTCAATTTCTTGGCACTATAGCAGCACTGATTTCACTTTTATGGACTGTGGCTCCATTGGGTATATTATATATATATATATATATATATAAATAATGCCATTATACTCGTTAAGACATCATGCTCTTGATGTACTTGCGTATATGTCAGTCGTTTGTTGTTCGTTACGTGACTAATTTTTCGTGTTTTGGGTGGTTTCATATATTTTACATTCGGTCCCCCCGACCCTCCTGTTAGGCTAACAGTGTTTATTTGTATTAACGCGTATGTAAGTAGATGGATTTGGGTGTTCCGAGGACAAGGGCTGGGGGCTGTGGCACCATGGTGCCATCTGCCATACTGGATTCTGCTATATTGGATGATGTCACAGCCGCCATATTGTTTCCATTTGCCATCTTGTTTCTGGCTGCCATCTTGAAGCATCTGTCGCATGCTGTAGTTATCTCATTGTCTGCTAGAGTGCCCCACCAATCCCTGTACTGTTGTTTATTGCTGCCAGAGTATGTCACCCTATTACTCACCTCCGGTTGGCCCCACCATCTTGTTTCCGCTCTTCCTTCATTGCCTGCTAGGGGAGCTTGTATTGCTCTCGCTCGGTCGCCATGTTGGTTCTAGAGTTGGTTGTTAAGGGCACTCCTTTTTTTGTTTTGCAACTCAGAACATCGTTTGTAGGAGTGCGGGATCGAACAGCCGACCCTTGGGAGGGCATACAAATGCCTTAGACCACTAGGTTATCAGGACATGTGCTGGGACAAGGGTTTAAAAGAAGTATATGTAATAGCATGAGCATGGGGAATAAATTATATTTATAAGAATGTAAGTTTTCGTTCCCATGATTATTCCAGAATAAAAAGTGTAATAATATTATTTTAATCACTTTTCCCAATATATGCTTTCTTGTTAAAATACATATTTTTAATGCATTAATTAATATTTTACTTTATTAATTGTATTTTTATTCAGTTATTATTTTCGTATCATTTTTTGTTAAAGATATTTCTTTTCCTTGTGCTGGTCATCAATCCTCCCCCCACCACAAACAATACCCATCCACACCATATCATGATCTCCTGGACCTTTGTACCCCCACCCCTCCTTCTCCCGACATCTCCACTCACTCATTCCCCACCCCAAAACCCTCTTCTTCTCCCTCTCATTCTCAAACCATGCCTATTTTCCCATTATCTAGATTGTCAGAGCCAATCAGGCAGCTTCGCTTACCCCCTCCATTGCAATAATATACCAGCATATAAAAGGCCTCGGGACCCAGTATTCTGCCTGCTGCTGCCGTCTTCGTGAACTGCTCGCCTTAAAGCATACAGTTCATTTCTAGTCTGGAATTTTCTCATCACCAAGCAGCAGATGTTTGCGTGCTGTCCCAGTGGGCAGAAAATAATTTCGGCGATCGTCACATACGGAAGCGCTACTGTCACTTGCGGCCCTAGATCCAGATAAAAAACTGTCCTTTCTACCGAAATAGTTCCTGCTGACTTACGCACACCACGAAGTTCGGTATGTGTACAAGATACTTCCTGCCTACCTGCAGCAAGACGAATATATTCGCAACTGACCGCCCTGCAAGGAGTGCTTCGAAGGCTGCACCACTTCTGTTCCAGGCACTCCTCATTCCCGCAGCTGGTGCAAGGCGCTACATCGCAAAACAGCAGTAGCCACCACAGGCACCATCTCCTCCATCGACGAAGGGTCCGCACAGTGAGAAACATAATTGACTCTGTAGACAAATTGACCTCCGACATCATGTAGCTGATCATATCAGGTCTGCGACTCATGAGGGCTCCACGTAGACCACTAACATCACCAGCATCAGTTGGTTGATGCCCACCTCAGCTACTCCCATCACACCACCACCACGATCTTAGATGCCCGAGGTGATGTACACCAGCTCCTTTGAGTTAGGTATTGTGAGGTGTTATTCCAACGCCATCCCCGCGTTCCAGCGAGTGGAATACTGGCTAGGAGACCCACGGTATGAGGATGCTGTGAAAAACATATAAGCCTATGCTGGTGTGAATCATTCCCGCCTCTACTACACCCTGGTGCCTGCGTACGACCCGAGCATCTTCAATTCCGACGGCAATTCAAAAGCGTATTTTATGGACAGAGTCCATTGCGTTGGTGAAACTTGCGCAGTGTACAACATGAGGCCGGACATAACCCTACCATGCATCACCAACGAACTGTTGGAGCTGAACAAGAGTGAAACAATCACCATTAAAGAAGGCATCCAGCATAGGGACTACGAAATACAACGAGGGGGGCAGGAAACAGTGCTTCGTTTCAGTAAGAATGCGATGGTGAGACGCATAGACTCCTACCAGATGAAGAAGCTGACAAGATTCCGTTCGTCGAGCGGAATACGACTTGTCGCAGCCTGCCGTGCGAAGTGAAGACAAGTTCACCGGATAAGGACGGGGAATGACAGCGGACAATAACAAACAATATAAATAAACAGTGTTTCGAACAGAGCAACATAGTGTGAATCAATTTATAGTTGCCAATTATATTTTTAGGCACATGGTGTGTGTAAACAAAAACAACAGGGAATATTTCATAAAAAAAATTTTGTGTCTAAAAAATGATCTTGCTTATCTGTGTATGAATAATACAAAAATATGTCGCAACATAAATGCAGAAAAAAGGACGTTAAAAAAATATTTTTATGCCTGTCAATGTAAACTAATATTGCTTAACATGTATGTGAAAACATTAAAAAAGTTTGATGAATAAAATATGCAGACCATTTAGGTTACTGGAGTTGAGTTTGCGAGCATGCATGTCAAAGTTTAAAACAAATATGTGTTTGCATCGTAAGAGCAGTGTTAGCATTTTCACAGTCCTAGACCTGCATGGTATCAGGTAACTGGAGTCTGCATGCGTATGTGATTCCATATCGTTTTCACAATCTACATGGTGTCAGATAGCATAAGTCAGCATGCGCGTTGGTAGAGCTTTGTTAGTATTTTCACAGGTCTGCACCTACATGGTGTCAGGTAACTGCACACGCGCTTGTGTACGTGCTTCCACATCGTTTTCACAATCTACATTATGTTAGATAGCCTAAGTAAATATGGGTGGGAATAGCTGTGCTAGTATTATCACAGGCTTGCACCTTATTGGTGTCAGGTAACTGGAGTTAACTAAAGATGGAAAAGATAATGAGTCAGCAGGCTTCACAAGTAACCACTGGCCCACCCAGAATGGTGGTGGAGTGGTGGAGGACAGTGGAGAGGGGTAAACTGATATAAAACTGGAAGAGAAGGCTCGTAGTGTTTGTTGTGACCTTACTTTCATCACATCACGTCTGTGCAGTTCCGACCTGAGGATGTAGGCATTAACTCCGATATTACCGTAGGCTACCATAGAGTTCACTTCTGGATACCTGGTATGCCAGTGCGAATATAAATCTGCAATGGTCTGGAGCACTGTGTCAGCATGAGTGAAGGCTTTTTTCAGCTTGGTTCCAGTACCACGCTGCTTTATTACCTGCCCAGTGTACCTCCTCCGGCCAGACTCTCAGCTGCCCTGCACTACAAGTCAAGCAAAATAAGAATGCCTAAATTAAGTTTGGAGTAATAGAAAAATTGTATATTAACTCAGAAGACCAGACAGCTACATGGTTACTTGGTCGTCCAAGCATTTCAATGGAGAATGTCAGACCGCCATTTTAAAACATGGCTGAACAACTTGGGAGACTATGTGCACCCCACTTACCTGCGATGTGTACGCTGCATTCGTACGCTGAGCACCAGTCTTCATCGAGTCTCAGGCCGGCAATCAGCTATGTTTGATCCAGAGTAAGACTATTAGTGTGTGCACCCAGGCTTTCAGAGTGTGGAATATTGTGCGGACGATCCCCTGGTAACATGTAATGGGTAATGTGCAAATGATGTAAATGTTTACTTCTCATGGGACACAATAGCCATGCCAGACTGTGTAAAACCTGAAATTGTGTGACTGTAATAGCAGCGAATGTAAAGTTAACCTTTGCCGACTATATATGCATAGTTTTCCATGCATACTACAAGAAATGAAAAATCTAATTTTAAGCGAAGTGGACAAGACATTTGATGATGATCTTTAACACGAATATTTAATGTTGATGGTACTAATGAAAAGTTACTTGACAAATTACAATCTCTTAAGAAGCATCCAAAGTGCCACTACGATATGCTGAATCGTGAACTGGGGACCTGCAGAGTGCTGTGAACTACCATGAACCATCTTGGAGTGATCTGCAAACTAGGGTGTGTGTGAACGAACTCTGTCCCATTTACTGACATAAATCACTCAGTGAAGCCAAGTTTTCACCATCAAACCTCCTGGCCGAGCAGATGGGACTCTATAAATAAAGCAGATAAGTTCGTAAATGTCAATTGTCTGTGAACCATGGGTCCAGAAACATAGTATGGACTCTAGAGACAGCAGTAGCTATGCTAGCAACAGTGGTGATTCATTCTTAAGTGACAGTACAACAGAAGAAACCAGTGATTCAACCTCCAGTGACTTATCCAGTTGTGTACCAGTCTGCAAACAGTATTCTTCTGCCTAGTCTGCGGTCAGCAGCAGTCCACCAGTCAGCCATCATAGCCACCATGGACTCTGGATACGAGAGTGACGAACCATTTTCTGAAGACTCCGAGGTAGATGAAGAAGTGTTCCTGTTGCCTGATCCTACTAGCACCGAGTCGGCACCATTTATAAGTACAACCTCAGCACTTGCTACGACTATGTGCGTGAAGGCTTACTTTGAGTGCAGTATGATATTACTTTTAAAAATGAATATAGATATATTTACAGCTCGATATACTTTGAAATGTGTAGCGAGAACGTACATTTCTGTCTACAGTGGAATGAATTTTCATCATACGAAACCTCCAGGGAAGTATTTAGCTTCGTGTGGGAAGATACTAATTGTGCTATTCATCTCTATGCTCCGAAGCTAGCACCGTCTTATACGATGCCCGGGGACCCCAAGAACATCAAGTACAGAGAATAATTCGATGAAAAACAACTTTATAAAGGTTTTAAGAAATACATACTTGGTAGTTTACCGACACTGGATACAACATGTGCATCAATTTTGTGCTCCGTACATAGGCAAAACTGCTTCGAGAAGCTATATTTTCTCCAAAATCATTTATATCAATTCAATCTGGACTATATAATTAAAACATATATGTTTGTTCATGAACAATGAACCAAGAACCACAGCCTATGTACTCCAGCAGCAGTTATGCTCGCAGTGACACATCCTCCAGTGACTACATCAGCAGCAGCTCCACTCTTTGGGCCTTTCATGTTTATCCACATAGAAGATGATGCTGTTCCCTTAAACACATTAATAGACTCTGATATGTCGATTTCATGTCTACGAAAAGTAGTAAAAAAAATTTTAACTTATTTATTAAATTTTTTTTTGTAAAAATGTGAATAATTTTTATATGTAGAAAAAAACATATTATTTAAAATAAGTAATGTTCCATAAGTCAAAACTGGTATACACACGACAGTATCATGCAAGGAAAGTTTATCTAGCTAGGAATATTGAAAGATATCATACTATATCGGAGAGCCAAAAAAACTGGTATAGGCGGGCGTATGCAAATAACAGAGGTATGGAATAAAACAGAGTAACGCGATGCGGTTGGCAGTGCCTATATAAGATAACAAACGTCTGGCAAAGTTGCTACATCGGTTACTGCTGCTACAATGGCAGATTATCAAGATTTAAGTTAGTTTGAAGGTGGTGTTATAGTCGGCGCACGAGAGATGGGACATATCATCTCCGAGGTAGCGATAACATTTGTATTTTCGCATACACGACCATTTCACGAGTGTTCCGAGAATATCGGGAATTCAGTATAACATCAAATCTTCGACATCGCTGCGGCCGGAAAAAGATCGTGAACGAACGGGACAAACGACGACAGACGAGAATCATTAAACATGACAGACGTGCAACCCTTTCTCAAATTGGCGCAGATTTCAATGCTGGGGCATCAGCATGTGTCAGCATGCGAACTATTCAAAGGACCATCATTGATATGGGCTTTCGGAGCCGAAGGCCTACTCGTGTAACATTATTGACTGCACGACACAAAGCTTAACGCCTCGCCTAGGCCCCCCAACACTGCCATTGGACTGTTGATGACTGGAAATACGTTGCCTTGTCTGACGAGTCTTGTTTCCAATTGTATCGGGCGGATGGACGTGTACGGGTATGGAGACATCCTCATTAACCTATGGACCCTAGATGTCAACATGGGACTGTTCAAGTTGGTGGAGGCTTTGTCATGGTATGGGGCGTGTGGAGTTCGCGTGAAATGGGACCCCTTATACGTCTAGATATGACTCTGACAGGTGACAGATACGTAAGCATCCTGTCCGATCACCTGCACCCATTCATGTCCATTGTACATTCCGATGGACGTGGACAATTCCAGCAGGACAATGCGACACTCCACACGTCGAGAGTTGCTCCCGAGTGGCTCCAGGAACACTCTTCTGACTTGAGACACTTCCGTTGGTCACCTAAATCACCAGACATGAACATTCTTGAGCATATCTGGGATGCCTTGCAACGTGGTGTTCAGAATAGATTTCCACCGCCTTACACTCCTATGGATTTGTGGACTGCCCTGCAGGATTCATGGTGTGAATTGCCTCCTGCATACCTTCAGACATTAGTCGAGTCCATGCCACGTCGTCTTGCGGAACTTCTGCTTGCTCGCGGGGTCCCTACAGGATATTAGGCAGCTGTTCCAGTTTTTTTGGCTCTTCAGTGTAAATTTTACAGGCTGACATATGGCGCATGATCGATGCTGGTTGACAAGTTATTGACCCACTAATTCTCGAGCCCTAGGAACGGACGCTGTATAAATCATCATCGATACCACACACCCGTGAACACGCCCATGGCTGTAGATGTAGCACCATCTGATCGGGACTCGAACCGGTGACACACTGCCACCATCTTCGATGCCCAGAAGCATGTCTCCCTGTTTGCGAAGAATTTCACGAACCATTCATTTATTGTACGATCTTTCCCTCTTGAATTAACTTAACGAAACACATTGTGAACGACGCATATAATCGGAGGAACATTTCTTGTACTGCTATTTTAAGGAGCCTGGCTTATACTCCTGGAAGGCACTCTTTCAAACATGTTAAATGTAAAAAAATTTATATTTTAAAAGTAAAAAATATTGGAGCACTCTGAGAATACCCACATACATATTGGTGCTAGAAGAAATCACATACAATTGAAAAACCCGCAGATGCCGCCATCGATACATAAACATATTATAAATTTTTAAATATATTTCTAGGTATATATTACTTATTTATAAAACATACATAGAAATATAAAAAATATATATATTATTTTACACATAATTATTTTAGATATTCCTACAAATGCAATGTAAAATAAATTATATTTAATAAAAATGAGTTACTTTTAATGCATAAATATTGTAACAAGGTACACATCAGACATCACAGTCGATGAGAAGTGAGTAGGTATTACTACAACCATAACGATTTAAGCCCCCAAATGATGGTGAACGATACTTGCAGGCGTGAAGCAAGCTTGTCCGAAAAGCGAGCGCCTGTATACTGAATGTTCGCACAAGGATTACATATTTCCACCTCGTGTTGACTTCGTTCTCGAGAAGCTGTACCTAGCTACACACATAGTGCATATGCCCGTCACAGTCCTCGCTGAAATACACTGGCGAACCATCTTTCCGTAAGAGTTTGTGTGTAAACTGCATATACACGCCTTCCTCTACCCTTACACGTGCGTGAAGGTGCGCCAGGGAGGTACCTCTGTCGGGGGTCATCATAGCATGACGAGCACACGCGTCTTGGTAACAGTAAATTGCTTGCATACCAGTTTTCATTTTGGACGTATTAGGTAGGTAGGTCTTAACGTCTTCTCGACAGCAAGGTCAGAGAAGCAGGAATCGGCCATGGAGGGAACCATCCCAGTATCCGCCTGGAGTGATTTCAGGAAACCATGGGAAAACCGAAATTAGGATGGCCGGACCGGGACTCGAACTCAGGTCCTCTCGAATGAGAGTCCAAAAGTAAACCACTGTGCCACCTCGATCAGTGACGTATTAGGATTAAAATCGCTAAATAGATTATACATCCGAAGTCAGAGCTGCACAAGCTTTGCAAAGACACGAAAACGGAACCATAAATGGAATAGTCAGGCCACGGTTAATAATCACCCATTTTGTGTTCCCTGCTTAGTTTCTTTTTACATGCAGTTCTCCTTTCATCCTTCCATAGCAACACGTAAAATAAAAACTGTCACTAACCTGACGATTACAACTCACATATGCCAACCATACTAAACAGTATGGAAGTCGTGCATGTAAGGGTTTGTGTTTAAGCACGTAAAAAAAACAGTTCAGTTACTTAATAATTTGTGTCAACCATCTGAAGTTGGTCTACCTTTTAGATTTACTAACAAATATTGTACTTATACCAATGAACTTGTGTATTTTTTTGAGAAATTTTTAAGTATATTTCATTCACACAATTTACGAACATGTCATTATAGTGATCCTGCGACCACGTCTTAAGGTATTTGTGATGTTTTTTCATTAAGTTGGTTACCGTGTCTCGAGCTGTTTCCTCAAGAATCTTAAATTAACCCATACATTTATTCGGAATTTCTGTTCTTTTTTTCATATCCCTGCATGTGCTATCACAGCCCCAGTATTTAAGATGGACATTAACACTACATTTACTTCACATTATTGTGATATCGGACCATGGTGCACCACTTATGAAATTACCGCATTGCTTTCATTTGTGTAAAGTTAAAAGTGTTCGTCTGCAATACCAAGTATTCATAGTGCATTCGAGATGGGGCCATGTGCTTATTTCTGGGTAAAACACGTAGGCGTAGCAACTGAACCGGTTCTCTTTTGTTTGCTTTGTGCATACACTTATTCCATGCTCACAGTCATGTAATTAAATATGTGGGACGATCCACAAGGTTCCCGTCTACGCCGACCCCGAGGTAGATATTCCCGGAATACTGTTTTCCTAGCCGTACATTAAAAAACCAAAATAAAGCTAAGAACGCTTCTCTCTTTTTAAATGCGGATGTGGGGAGCTGAGCTGCTATGTCAGACGAAAGTGAAACACAACACGCATTAAAACATGGGTTATTATATATACTAAAAAAAAAAAGAGTTCATGATTCAAACGGACAACACATCTAAAATCCAATAAAATTGAGTCCTCGCCTAAAACCATCTTTCATTTTATATTAACAAATATTAATATTTTAATATTACATTCTACCTAATCTTGTATGCGACTAAAATAAATTTTTAATAAACATATATTTTTTATCGAACTGAATAAACAATCATATTTTCTGGGGTAGCTCTCGGATTTCCGTGTCGGACGATGATGCTGGCTGGCGGGTTTTCTCGGAGATCTCCCATTTCCCACACCATTGTGTTCCGGCGCTGCTCCATACTAGCCTCGCTTCGCCCTCATCGGTTCTCAAGATACCGATGTTAAGAGCCGCCCAAATCTCTTATCTCACTCTTCATACATAATTTCAATTTTTATTTTCAACTATTAATTCTAAGTTTTAATGATTTTTGCTAACCATCTCAAACCCACTTAATTTTATAGTTTCAGATGTTGCTGTACTCAAATCGGCTGAACACTTGTTTCGTGGTCACTGTAGGCTATATGTTCGTCTTCAGTAATATGAATCAATTATGACCTAGACAAGTGCGACTGTTTGTGAATCATTTACCCACAGGTTACATCTTCGATCATTACAGACCAAAATTTTGCCGAAACGTGCGTAATTGTACACAATTACGTTCACTTTGTCAGAATGGATTAAGCATTGCTTAAATGCTGAAGGCTTCTGTAATATATATATTTTAATGTGAATAAAGGTAATGAAACATTAAATATGTATAATTCGCTTTCTCCGGCATACAAGTAAACTAAAGTGTCCGCTAGCACACAGAAATAAAACATAGCTTATAATTGATTTTATACACTAGAGATTATACATGAGATTCATTGTCCGCGCGCGATCAAATGTTTTGATCCGTTCACGCGAAATGATAAAACGTAATGAATAATTTTTGAAATTTACTTGCCATAAATTGTGGATATGTCAAAACTTGAACGAAATTTACTTGTTAACAACGCATATTATTTTTATTATTTAACACGTATCTTAAGCAGTGGAGGATTTAAGGGGCGGCGTGGAGGGGTCGACCCCCCCACCCCCTCTGTAGAGAAAGAGCACTAGAAAAATACGTTTTTTACGCACTATTTCCTGGGATTAAAATGTCTATAGTAAAAATATTAGGCATTTGCAAATACATATTTAGAAGTTAATCACTATGTGCATTTATGCACGCACACACAAACACATATATTATAAACACAGAGGCACTCACTTAGACCCATTTTAAATATTATCACGTCACCATTCTGTTCGCTAAGAATTTTGAATGAAAATACTAAGCTTTAAAATTAAATAGTGATGATATAATCAGGTAAGTCACCAAAAAAGCATGTACGTGTGAGTCTACATGTATGTTTCTACAACAGTTTTAACACCAGCAATGCAACATAAATGCTGCATTCCTCCTCTCGACTGTGGTAGACACTATTCGCTTGAGGATGGGTCTTTCTCACTATGATGAATTTATTATGCTTGTTCATTTAGGCTTTAAAAATATTTACTTATAGAAAAACCCCCTTGAATCTTAGCGTGTAGTGCATGGGTAACATCTCGATTATTAATGTATTACGAATTCACAACTTGAATAATATAAATATTACTTTCCTGAAGAAAATTCATTAGCATGCAAAAGAAGGGAATGGGGTCGGTTAAAAAATATTTACTTGTTTAAGAATTCGATTCACTTAAGACTTATTTTGTGTGAAAACATCTCGATGTTTCTCTGAAATATGAGAAAGTTCGAAAGTTCAATCAAAAAAAGATATTTAAAAAATTTTCTTATTTAAATTTTGGTAAGATTAGATTTCTTTAAATAACTCTATCTTTTACATCCCCGATGGTCGTGTGATGTGGTTAGATGACATATGTGTCACTTATCTCTCAACTGTATTTTATATTGGGTATGTTTACGATAGTCTCATAAGATACGATTTTGGTTTTTATTGATTCAAGGAAACGAGGGTAATTATTTTACTTACGAAGTAAACGTTATCAAGAAGAGCACGAACAAGAAAACGACGAGCAGTTAGAAAAAACTAAAAGGTGTAAGGCTACGATACATGGTTTTAGTATGATACAGGATTAAAAAATATATATAACAGATCGTATTGGAATCGCAACAGATAAATGCACGAATGACTTCAGAACTCTGTGGTGGTTTTCAAAAAATGCAAAGAGTAGCGATCATTGTCTTTACCACAGTCTGTCTCTAATTTGTCGATTTCCAAGTCCCCAACTGATCAAATCGTCAAGAATAGAGCTATAATAATATTCAAAGCCATTTATTTATTTACTGCATTTTCAAACGAAATGCTGTTCTTATTCCAATATTTTTGGAAGACAATTAAGGAAACTGTGCGAGACTTGCTGGATCAAACGCCATACTGCAGTGTTAGTAGCACAAGTGCTGCAAATTGTTTTCAGATGGAAAGCATAGCAGTTAATTTAAGGGCACTTAGTGAGCCGACATTTATTGTGACATTTACATATCGTAGTGACGTTTTATCACTAACACTTTTGCTCATCCAGTTTCTCTAGAAATAAAAGTTATACAGACAGACTACTTTAAATAATATTGTAGTGTTTTGAGCGAGAATATAAATATCTAACCTTAGAGTGGTTGAGTCTTTTAATACACTTTTTGCTAAAGCTGAAGAAACTGCAAAATCATTATGTATGACTATCATTGTCCCTCGTTCCATCAAACAGCAAACTTTGCACTGCAAAGTACCTACAGATATTACTAAACATTAGAATGTTGATGTTGAAACCTCTACTGACAAGTATTGCCAAACGCCGTGCCCGAATTCAGGTATCTACTAGTGTACTTGCACTCTTGTATACTTCGCAGACCCTTGGTGCCATACTTGACAAATTCGGACAGGCAACCTCGTTGGGTTCGACCACAGCTATTACTCAGCCATTACTTTTATTTAACATGCATTTCGGTGAAGAACTCGTTAATTGCATACATTTATTAGTGTTAAATCAAGAATTTAATATTATTTCCATTTGACTTACGTAAAATTTATTGTTATGCTGATTATATGTTAGTTTGCAATTTTGATTTATTGTTTTACATTAGCGTCTCTCGGTTATGAACAGATAGGCCTAATACGAATTTATTGTTTATAATTTCTTTATGGCGTATCTTTCCTTAATTATATACTTAGTTCAAAATGCTATGCATTCGAATTAGTGATGAAGTCCTATGAGTCTTTAAATAAAACAATCACGGCGAAAAACAATTTTAATCTACAAAATGCATCTCAAAATGGCGGCACATGTAAGCCGCAAGACAGCGAGAAGTATACATGTTCGTTTACTTGTATATTTGCAATTTGGACAGCACTGATGATGTCACTTCCGGGGACAGGTACGCATGAGTATGTGCGTACTTCAGGCGGATTCGGACGCGGCATAATATTTCTAATCACTTTTCTCTAGTGAATTCGTTCATGCAAATTATTTTTAATTGCCTCTTATCTGACAATTGATATATGTATGATACAACAAAGGAAACATGAAACTTCTTGCACCTATATACTGCATTGTTTTAAAAACGATCTGCAAAAGCACCTACAGTAGAGATTTCACTGTGAAAAGCTAAATATAAAAAATAGGGTAGTAACGAACGTATTCTAGAGTTTTGTAGCGGAACAAGTGCGTACTACAGTCTAAGATTGCTATTTAAACTGCTGCCTTGTATGTCAGTGAGTGTTGTCAGTCCCGAGCACACGTGCCCCATATTGCACACAATTACAGCATTATTCCTATCACAGAGTGGATATAAATATCTGAATGGACTTGCTTTAAAGGACGTGCATCGGAATAGTCCGACTGACAAGGGAAGGTAGCTAATCGTTTTGCACAAGGTGCTGCATGTTAGAAAACTTCATTTGTAAAGTAATACAACAGCTGTTACTGCCCTATTTCAGTTAAGCACGACTGTTCTGAGAAAAGAGCTTTTAAATATTTAGTTTTTTACTGTAATTCAAAAAATTTGTCAAGGAATTGTGTTTTGAATATAATAAAAATCTCACACTGGTGAAATGTAATTTATTTATAAATTAAAATACTCCTATTTTTAAAACGATGTCTTTCTATTCAGATTGTTGAAAAAAACAATATTTTTGTCTTGGTATAAATTATGAAATGGTCTAAGACATTTCACTGGTATTGTAAATCGAAATGTTGTTTTAACTTGCGGTACATAAATATTTGTTTCGAAACGAAATTTGCCAGGCCGACGATTGCTGAAAATATTTCCTCTACATTTATCGTAGTATTGAGATAAAAGGCAGTGTGACACAAAAATATACAATACTCTTTATCACAAAAGTTTATATACATTAAAAAGTCTGCAATATTTTCAAACTCAAATTTATAATAGTCCTTATCGTACCAGAGGAATTAACACAAAATACGCTTTTTCTTCCATGGAATGCATAAGGACATTTGTAAAGTAAAAGCAGCTGAACATCATCAGGTTTCCCTCGCTGATTTCATTTTACACTCACTTCGATGTTTTGTGTCCAGGTATGTCTCTTGTAAAACTAAAGTTTGAGAAAGTTTTTACTTATCTGAAGGACCTTTATTTCTGTCCAACGTACTCATCCTTAATTACATTATCATTATTTGTATTTTCTACGTATTTTTCTCTCAGGAGCCTTTTCCATTGGAAAAAATTATCTTTTTCCAGTTCTTTCACAGTTAATGAATCAAGACTTTTACGAAGTAAAATAGTGTATTCGTTTTACAAACAATTATTTGGAAAAAATAGAAGTAGCCAAAAAGTATTCTTACAGCACTACAGTACAAACACCGTTTCTTTACAACGCACTTTGATGAAACATTCAAAATAGTTTATAGATTTCTAATAAACCAGTCTATAGTACTTGCAAATTAAAATTTAACGTTAGTTTTACCCACTCCACAGTAAGATGTAAAATTTGATCTTTATTTACTTGTAGTGTAACAAATAATAATCTTGGTAACTAGATTCCGAAGAATATTTGGTAAAATTATAGAATAGATTTACAGTGCAGCTAATAGTGCAGATAGGGTGATGAAATCGTAATTCATAGTATTATGCTGTACCACGAAATAATGTCAAACTGACTTATATGTGCTGTCAGCATAACATTAAAACAAAGACAAAACTTAGGTGCCCGTACAACACGATGTTAAAAGATTTGGAGATGACTTTTTATAGCACTTATTATCTTTCCAGTTCATTACTAGGACAATTAAAATGTCTGTGAACTACAGATCAGAATACATATATGCTGATGAGCAACAGAGAGACGTCTTTGTATTGCATTGAACATACACTAATTCAAAGTGTGTTTCTGTAAAACTACAAAAGCAGATTTTTTAAAAATATATTTCAAAGTCACGCGCTTTCGACGCGTATGTTTCACAATTGTGTACTAATTTTAAACGATATTACAGAAGCTCTGTGAAAGATATTTCTAATAAAAATAATTTGTACCACATTTAAACATTTCAGCACTTCAGGCAGAATAGGTTTTGAGTTCAAAATCTTTACGTTAGTGCTTTGTTAAAATGTTTACATAAATCCCTTAAACTGAAATTTATGTTTTTTTTTAATTTTATAAATTTACGGTGTTTTCCAGTTCTGTTTGTTAAAATGTTGAACAGTGGGAAACTTCAAGAATGTTCATATAACAGTACAAGTAGATACTGTAAATAGGCAGAACTTGTTTCCCCAGAATTTTTTCTGTACAAAAAATGCTTGAATGCTGATAATTGAATCACCACTATTAGAAATAATTTATATGCCAAAACCAGAATTAATCCTTTATGCTGAAAATTAAGAAGGGGCTATATAATCAGAACAGCAAAATTACGTTTCATACACAGCTAATAACCGAAATTTATACTCTTTTGTTATATGATTTTTAATGTGAGGTGACAGGGCTTGGAACAGTAATTAGCCATAGGAAATNAAACAAAGACAAAACTTAGGTGCCCGTACAACACGATGTTAAAAGATTTGGAGATGACTTTTTATAGCACTTATTGTCTTTCCAGTTCATTACTAGGACAATTAAAATGTCTGTGAACTACAGATCAGAATACATATATGCTGATGAGCAACAGAGAGACGTCTTTGTATTGCATTGAACATACACTAATTCAAAGTGTATTTCTGTAAAACTACAAAAGCAGATTTTTTTAAAATATATTTCAAAGTCACACGCTTTCGACGCGTATGTTTCACAATTGTGTACTACTNGCTTTCGACGCGTATGTTTCACAATTGTGTACTACTTTTAAACGATATTACAGAAGCTCTGTGAAAGATATTTCTAATAAAAATAATTTGTACCACATTTAAACATTTCAGCACTTCAGGCAGAATAGGTTTTGAGTTCAAAATCTTTACGTTAGTGCTTTGTTAAAATGTTTACATAAATCCCTTAAACTGAAATTTATGTTTTTTTTTTTAATTTTATAAATTTACGGTGTTTTCCAGTTCTGTTTGTTAAAATGTTGAACAGTGGGAAACTTCAAGAATGTTCATATAACAGTACAAGTAGATACTGTAAATAGGCAGAACTTGTTTCCCCAGAATTTTTTCTGTACAAAAAATGCTTGAATGCTGATAATTGAATCACCACTATTAGAAATAATTTATATGCCAAAACCAGAATTAATCCTTTATGCTGAAAATTAAGAAGGGGCTGTATAATCAGAACAGCAAAATTACGTTTCATACACAGCTAATAACAGAAATTTATACTCTTTTGTTATATGATTTTTAATGTGAGGTGACAGGGCTTGGAACAGTAATTAGCCATAGGAAATAAAATTTGCACAAAATTTCGACGTCTACATTTGATAATGATACGTTTCTATAATTTTATGGCATTATTACATTCGAGGGATTATACTTGACCTCAGAGATTTTATTTATTAATAAGGGATGCACTCAAAGTCCAAAAAATCACCAACCGTACGACGACCATAAAATGTATTGATAAAAAAATAGCAATAAAATATTCCTGTAAACTTTTTTTAATGCGAAGAAAGTATTTACAGAATAACACGCATAAATAATCCAGAAAATCCAACAAAATTTCTCACAACGCCTGAAGAGTATAAGAATTTGTATTTCCCAAGTTTCGGATGTTGCACAGACAACCGCCCATTCCTAAGGCGATTGCTTATATCCTACACTGATATTGTGTTGCATCATGTGTAAATGTCCCCTCTTTTTCCATGGATATTATGTTACGATAGCAGTTGCTTGCTTAGACTTAAATCCATTTCGAATCCCTGCGTGCGTTTTCTATAATTATTTGACGGTATTCTGCACACAAACTATAAAAACTTTGTTCTGTAGTAACGAAAACATTTCTTGTACATTCAAGCAGTAGAGATATTTTTTACAGGCACTTCTGTTGTCTAAAGATCTACGCAATTAATTCTTCAAAGGGGGTTTGTAGGCCGTAAAATAGATTTAATTTTAAAACTATTTTTTTATTTGTTACGGCTCGAACAACATTCACAATGCGGGAGGTTTGGGCTGAATTGTATGGCTTGGAGGTGTAGCAGTGCATGCGATGTATTATTTAACACGTATATTGTGTTACATCATGCGTAAATCTTTCTCAATCTTTATCTGTGGATATTACGTGCATGTTCTGACATAAAAGTCTATTCCTAAGCCTTGCTGAAGTTCTACATTCATGCAAATAAAATTAAGGACAACGAACCACATTCGTGTGCGTATTTCCTAATAACACGCCTTTTTACATTATTTACGTATAAAATATAGGCAAAAGGTCATTTTCGCCAGTAAATTAATGATGAATAATGATACACAACACAACCAAATACTTGTGATTTGTCAAAANAAAAGGTCATTTTCGCCAGTAAATTAATGATGAATAATGATACACAACACAACCAAATACTTGTGATTTGTCAAAACCCGCTAATAGAACTGCATTTCAGACTGTTTGAAAATAATTTATTATACATGGATTTACTGTATTTGTATAGGTATATGTATTTGTATAAGCCGTAGTTTAGAAACGGTATTTTTATTCAGAGACATACTAAGGAGCTTGCCTACCTGAACTGAGTTATTATGCTTGACACAGCATTTGCTTATGTTCCCGCTACTTACATATTTTAAAAATATAGATATCGGTATATATCGGCAGATCTTACAAGCACTACAGCTTTTAATCTATGTACAGTATAAGTTCAAAACCGGTATTTACCATATAGCTAAAATATATTTCGGTACTGACTCCTTAGAACCTGCAGTGTTTCCCTACGTGGAGTGATGGATAGTTCTGTGCACATGTGGTGTGATTTTTTAATAGTTTCAAAGTCTTGGAAAAGGGGCTGAGTTTATTTATTTAGTTTATTTATTCTTGTCCTGTCAGGCCACACGGCTCTGTGCAAAGCCGTGGAGAGCTTGGCTGTACATCTTGCCACATGGTGTTGCCTGCGTGCTGCAAGGTCGTGCAGCCACGCGCTCTTACGCTGCGCATTGCTTCGACGAGGAAATTTCACGCCGCCGCGCCGGCAGAGATAGCGCACGCACGCCCCCTCGTCTCGTCCGCGCGAGCACGCATGTGGTGAATGTACTTGGCCGGCGAATGTCTCGAGATCAATCAATTCTTTCTAAAACTGAAATTACGATCTACTGCGACTCTCTTTGCGACTATTTTTGTATGAAAACTGAGATAATATCTAATAATCCATGGTAGCATGCCAATACTTTTTTTTTATAAATTAAAAGTTTTATTGGAACTATTTTTTTTAAATATAATACTAGTTAGTGTTACAAGTTTCTGTGAAGGAAGGGCAAGAGGCTCCACTGCATGTGACGTCAACCGATTTGGCTGTCCCAAATTCACCTGGTATTTTCCTACTGCTACCATCCATACATATTTTATGAAAAAACAAGTAGGGTGGGAGGCGAAGTCAACAAATAAAAATGCCTGGCCAAAATATTTACCTTGTATTTAACATAGTTTCAGACAAAATAAGTAAGACGGGAAGGAGGGGAAGTTGGCTAGTGAAAATGCCTTGGTAATTAGAGGCACTATTTCATTTAAATCACTCCGCGCCTCCCCATCATTTGGCTAGGATATATAAAGGATGGAGCGTGCTGAAATCTCTCACTCCGATATCAGGGTTNCCGCGCCTCCCCATCATTTGGCTAGGATATATAAAGGATGGAGCGTGCTGAAATCTCTCACTCCGATATCAGGGTTTCCCGTCTGCATATCCGAGTACCCTCCTGCTTCGTCGCCATTTTGCGTTTAGTGAGAGAGTTTGAGAAATCACAGTCGCCTTCCTATTTTCTTCGAATTTTTACTCGCAAAGATATGTTATGATTTGAAGTAAACTTTTACTAACAGGTTAAATTAATTTTATCAACGAGCTCAGTAGTTTTTTTTATTGCAGATTACTATTTTAAATTAACTTATTGCTGTATCACTTTTTGTCTCGTGTACATGTTAAAATNAAAGGTCATTTTCGCCAGTAAATTAATGATGAATAATGATACACAACACAACCAAATACTTGTGATTTGTCAAAAACCCGCTAATAGAACTGCATTTCAGACTGTTTGAAAATAATTTATTATACATGGATTTACTGTATTTGTATATGTATATGTATTTGTATGAGCCATAGTTTAGAAACGGCATTTTTATTCAGAGACATACTAAGGAGCTTGCCTACCTGAACTGAGTTATTATGCTTGACACAGCATTTGCTTATGTTCCCGCTACTTACATATTTTAAAAATATAGATATCGGTATATATCGGCAGATCTTACAAGCACTACAGCTTTTAATCTATGTACAGTATAAGTTCAAAACCGGTATTTACGATATAGCTAAAATATATTTCGGTACTGACTCCTTAGAACCTGCAGTGTTTCCCTACGTGGAGTGATGGATAGTTCTGTGCACATGTGGTGTGATTTTTTAATAGTTTCAAAGTCTTGGAAAAGGGGCTGAGTTTATTTATTTAGTTTATTTATTCCTGTCCTGTCAGGCCACACGGCTCTGTGCAAACCCGTGGAGAGCTTGGCTGTACATCTTGCCACATGGTGTTGCCTGCGTGCTGCAAGGTCGTGCAGCCACGCGCTCTTACGCTGCGCATTGCTTCGACGAGGAAATTTCACGCCGCCGCGCCGGCAGAGATAGCGCACGCACGCCCCCTCGTCTCGTCCACGCGAGCACGCATGTGGTGAATGTACTTGGCCGGCGAATGTCTCGAGATCAATCAATTCTTTCTAAAACTGAAATTACGATCTACTGCGACTCTCTTTGCGACTATTTTTGTATGAAAACTGAGATAATATCTAATAATCCATGGTAGCATGCCAATACTTTTTTTTTATAAATTAAAAGTTTTATTGGAACAATTTTTTTAAATTTAAATACTAGTTAGTGTTACAAGTTTCTGTGAAGGAAGGGCAAGAGGCTCCACTGCATGTGACGTCAACCGATTTGGCTGTCCCAAATTCACCTGGTATTTTCCTACTGCTACCATCCATACATATTTTATGAAAAAATAAGTAGGGTGGGAGGCGAAGTCAACAAATAAAAATGCCTGGCCAAAATATTTACCTTGTATTTAACATAGTTTCTGACAAAATAAGTAAGACGGGAAGGAGGGGAAGTTGGCTAGTGAAAATGCCTTGGTAATTAAAGGCACTATTTAATTTAAATCACACCGCGCCTCCCCATCATTTGGCTAGGATATATAAAGGATGGAGCGTGCTGAAATCTCTCACTCCGATATCAGGGTTTCCCGTCTGCATATCCGAGTACCCTCCTGCTTCGTCGCCATTTTGCGTTTAGTGAGAGAGTTTGAGAAATCACAGTCGCCTTCCTATTTTCTTCGAATTTTTACTCGCAAAGATATGTTATGATTTGAAGTAAACTTTTACTAACAGGTTAAATTAATTTTATCAACGAGCTCAGTAGTTTTTTTTATTGCAGATTACTATTTTAAATTAACTTATTGCTGTATCACTTTTTGTCTCGTGTACATGTTAAAATGCAAAGTTATTAACGACGCTTATTTTTTTTTTCGCAGTGATTGGCAGCCAGTACGTCGGTCCTTTGCCAAAGGTTCGTGCTTGGTCTGTCAACNGCTTATTTTTTTTTTCGCAGTGATTGGCAGCCAGTACGTCGGTCCTTTGCCAAAGGTTCGTGCTTGGTCTGTCAACCGACATCGGAGCATTTCAGCACCGACAGCTATTTTGCAACGTGTTGCAAATTCTTTTGAAAGTAAGTACTAGCACCATCAAGATAATTGAAAGTTATGTATTTTGTTCGGGTATATGTTTTTGACACACAGTTGCCCTTTTATAGGTTACCGCTGGGCACAGTCGCAGGTTCTGTCAATTCCTAGATTTGTGTCTTCAGTCGGCTTGCGTTTCTGTCTGTACGGCCGTAAGGAAACCTCCGNCAGGTTCTGTCAATTCCTAGATTTGTGTCTTCAGTCGGCTTGCGTTTCTGTCTGTACGGCCGTAAGGAAACCTCCGCATCTTCACGCTAATACAAGCGGTGAGTAATTCCGACCACTTCTTATAAGCATAGTTAACAGACATTTCCNCCTCCGCATCTTCACGCTAATACAAGCGGTGAGTAATTCCGACCACTTCTTATAAGCATAGTTAACAGACATTTCCTATCTGCTGAAGCTATAGCCACCAAATTCATATCATAGGCAGCACACCCGGCAACGAGCAAGTCGACAGGGAAGATATACCTTATGACCTCTTATAAGCATTGTTGGTCCACATTTTCGAACTGTTTAAGATACAGCCACGAAATTCATATCATAGGGATCACTTCCGGCGACGAAAAGGACCGCAGGGCAAGTACTTCTTAGGCCTTCGTATGGGCATGTTTGGCTGCCATTTCTCACCCACACATGCTATAGTCACCAAATTTATATCATAGTTATCACCTCTGATGACAAACAGGGTGGTAAGGACAAGTATACTTTAAGCCCTCTTATAAGCATAATTGCCCGACATCTCCCACCCATCGAAGCTACGACCACCAAATGCATATCACATATATCACTTCCCACTGCAATCAAGAAGATAAGGACTAGTAGGCCTGAAGCCCTGTTATAAGAATAATTGGTCAGCATCTACAAACATTTAGAGTTCGGGAACATGTAACAAACATCCACGCATGTAAAGAAAAATAAAGGTAGGTATACATGCAAGTGCGTCGCAAAGTTACCGTTGCATTTAGGAGCGTAGTTTCTGAAATAGCACACTTACGCATTGGCCTGCACGCACTCGAAAATCGGCCACCGCCGCCCTTGTTGTCTGCTACTGCAGGTGTCTACCAACTCGGATCCCCTCAGCATCAGTTAGCCTTCCTTCGCCCACCGGTTTCCAGGATTTATATATAAATGTGAAAATATTTACACAAATAAACGTTAGCGCGGGAAACATGCAACAAGCAGCTATATGCGAAAAAATGTCAAGGTATATACAAATATGCTGCGAGCATGATGTACATGTTCTCTGGTAAGGGTGAAATACATACATAGTAATATAAACAAACACCGTCTGTACAACACAAGGGCCGACGGCCCGAGGGATCGGTAGCATTGGTAACACTTAACAACCAGACATACTTCGAAATAAATAAAGTGGTATACAATTGCATCGAAAAACATACATACGTGGTTGCAGGTTACATCAAAACATGTACGCATTAATATAAATAAACACCATCAGGTTTAACATTTGATTCTAAGGGGGGTGGACGGGGGGGCCGAATGTAAAATATATAAGACTGGCCTGTACAGAAAAATATGTCATGTAACAAACAATAAAGGACTGACATACGCAAGTACATCACGAGTGTGATGTCATAACGAGTCACTAAATATATATATATATATAATATATATATATGTATATACACCCAATGGGGCCACAGTTCATAATAGCGATATCAGTGTTGCTATCGCACCAATAAGTTTGGTAACTATAATTATCGGCGACATGAGAAAGAACGATCGATCACAATGAAAAACATAAAAAAATTACTACAATGCGTCAAGTACGATATATTTTACACGACTTGTAAAGACTGTGTTCCTTTGCTTGGCGCGAAACAACATACATTTAAATCATTAGTCGCGCAAGAGAGACGACACTACTACACAATGAGGCACACAAATATAAAAATAAAATATAAAGGAAAATAGTTATAAGCACATCCAACCATCGCAATCGCATATACCACAAGCAACAGGTGCTGTACGCTGCGTTAGATGTGCTAGACAAGACCTGGCCGTCCTGGTTAGTACAACAGAACTGCAAACATCTTCCTAATGAACCGATTGAAACAAAACCGTCACATTCAGAGTATAGCCAACACTCAGAACACTAGCAACGGAACGCATAAGGGCCAGTCCGACGTTGTGCGATTAACTAACATCTACAGAATCTGTAAGGCAGCCCAGGTTGTTAACCGGTGACGCAGGCACCACGCAGGACTTGGCCTGTCGAAGGGATGGCACATAACACTAGCCGAGAGAGACGCGTCAGGCTTCAGGGTGGCAGACCAGCCGAGTCACACATTCTCTTTCCTTTACGAAAAGAATACGGTTATACAGTATTTAGTTTTAAATATCATACACATACTTTTTTTGAATTCGTACAATTCAAATAGAAATAACAGTAATCGTATAAACAATGTAACCACGAGTAAGAAAGTATCACAACATATACATTTCAAATTTGTATGTCCTCCGCTTTTCAGCCATCACAAAACATATGTACCCTAGCAGCACTTGAGACAGAGCACTGTTATAGCTACGTATTTAAGTACCGAACACATCATGCAACAAACACAAGGTTTAGGAAATAACTGGAACTAGGCACATGCAATCTGGTGATGACATCACACCAAGCATGTACGTGACTGCAGTGATTGGGAAAGAGTTATGCATTTATTCCTATTCTTAACAAAAACACATGCATACATAATATTCCATTCAATAAATCATCTAGCTACGAGTTCATCAACAATCGTATTTATCTCTTTACTGACAGAAATATATGTGGTTATTTTTTGTATGCAACCAACATCAGCAGTCTACCAAAGAAGACATTGGGGGCTTCAAGAAATTAGTAGCTAGACTGCAGAACCTTCTTCGCAGAAGGTTTACGATTCATGACTGCGTGTATGTTCTTCTGTGATGAGCATGTTGCGAGATATCTCTGAACCAGAGAACTGGGTTCGAATCCGCGTTTATTCTGCCCCATATTTAAGTAGCCCTTATGTTGTTATGATANTATAGCCAACACTCAGAACACTAGCAACGGAACGCATAAGGGCCAGTCCGACGTTGTGCGATTAACTAACATCTAGAGAATCTGTAAGGCAGCCCAGGTTGTTAACCGGTGACGCAGGCACCGCGCAGGACTTGGCCTGTCGAAGGGACGGCACATAACACTAGCCGAGAGAGACGCGTCAGGCTTCAGGGTGGCAGACCAGCCGAGTCACACATTCTCTTTCCTTTACGAGAAGAATACGGTTATACAGTATTTAGTTTTAAATATTATACACATACTTTTTTCGAATTCGTACAATTCAAATAGAAATAACAGTAATCGTATAAACAATGTAACTACGAGTAAGAAAGTATCACAACATATACATTTCAAATTTGTATATCCTCCGCTTTTCAGCCATCACAAAACATATGTACCCTAGCAGCACTTGAGACAGAGCACTGTTATAGCTACGTATTTAAGTACCGAACACATCATGCAACAAACACAAGGTCCANAAGTACCGAACACATCATGCAACAAACACAAGGTTTAGGAAATAACTGGAACTAGGCACATGCAATCTGGTGATGACATCACACCAAGCATGTACGTGACTGCAGTGATTGGGAAAGAGTTATGCATTTATTCCTATTCTTAACAAAAACACATACATACATAATATTCCATTCAATAAATCATCTAGCTACGAGTTCATCAACAATCGTATTTATCTCTTTACTGACAGAAATATGTGTGGTTATTTTTTGTATGCAACCAACATCAGCAGTCTACCAAAGAAGACATTGGGGGCTTCAAGAAATTAGTAGCTAGACTGCAGAACCTTCTTCGCAGAAGGTTTACGATTCATGACTGCGTGTATGTTCTTCTGTGATGAGCATGTTGCGAGATATCTCTGAACCAGAGAACTGGGTTCGAATCCGCGTTTATTCTGCCCCATATTTAAGTAGCCCTTATGTTGTTATGATATCTACAATATATGTCTAGTGCTGCCATCTACGTCTGTCGTTAGCAGTTAAGATTTTTTTAAATATAAAATCAGTCTTTGCTCTGTCTTTGTACGATACGCTGTTTTATTTTACCTTATCTTCAGCTAAACGTTTACACTTTTGCTTTGAGGATGCTGGCATGTCTACATCATCAGTAGAACATGTACATTTCTGTATACTATCCACAACATTACCAGCAGTCTCGTGGGCCTCATTGCTTTATCACCCTCCTGACTATTTGTAGCATCTTCATTTCTTCATTTTACATATTAGTGGTACATGTTTGCCGATAACAACTTCTGTAGGTTCCATATGACTCACAGTTCCCATAAGAAATGTCTGCAACACTTTTATTTCCTTCAACGCCTACTATTTTTAATGTTGTGAGCGCTCGAATTGGCTGCTTCCCATGCCTAGAGTGTTTGCAAGGTAGTGCTATCATTACACACACACACATGCACACACACCACATTCCAGGAACTGATGTAAGACAAATCGGGAGAAAGCTGCTGCAGCAAAAGAAAAAGAGGAGACCTCTAACACTGAAAGATAAACGAGTATTAAGGAGATGAGTGTTCGAATAGTCACCTTCGCAGGCTAGACAGCGATCAACCTGATAATGCAAAATAGTACAGTCCAGCAACCATGCTGAAGTTTGCAACACATAGTCAGGAGTCATCTACTGAGGCAACCCGAGACGGGCATTGCAAACTAGCATGCAGTGTGTACAGTATACGGTAAAAACAGTTGTCATTTCGTTGGCGAGCTAGGTGGTGGAAAGCAGATCATTACAACTACATTCATTTTCTGCGGTCCTGTACTCGGTTATAATATGAAGACGGAATAAATAGTTGAAGATTTGCCATCTGTAACGCCACCAGCATCGTCAACAGCGAGGGACCCTAGAGATTCTCTACAAACATTACGGAAACAATGTTACTATTGTGGAAATACCTTGGGTAAAAGCTATAATGCATACTGACATGAAAGTAGCCATTGCATGTTCAGCCCAGCATACGAGACGTACTACTTCGATAACTGCGATGCGGTATTTACCCTCAGTGATTACCGGTATAGACATAACAAAAAGTGCAAAAGCAATGTATGTTGTTCATCAGCAACCGAGTGCAGCAAGTATTGCGACAAGGCATTTACTAGCAGATATAGTGGCAGTCAACATTAAGATTGTAATTGTCCATTCGCCAACGACTACAAGACTTACCGATGTGGTTACTACGATGCGGTGTCTACCCACCGTGATAGTCTGTATANCCATTCGCCAACGACTACAAGACTTACCGATGTGGTTACTACGATGCGGTGTCTACCCACCGTGATAGTCTGTATTGACATAACATGAAGTGCAAAGGCAATGTTTGTCGTTCATCGGGAAGCGAGTGCAAGTATTGCGACAAGATATTCGCNGACATAACATGAAGTGCAAAGGCAATGTTTGTCGTTCATCGGGAAGCGAGTGCAAGTATTGCGACAAGATATTCGCTAACAGCTCCAGTGTCAAAGAACATGAAGATAGTAACTGCCCATTTGCCATCGCCTGCAAAACCTACCCATGTGATAACTGCAGTGTGGTATATGTGAATAAGTATGGCTTGAATGCTCACAGCAGGAATTGTTCTATAAAAACAGACACCATAACTGTTTTGCTCGAATGAGGAATAAGTTGAGCGTGTATCAAATATTATTATAAATTCTTTTTATGTCAAGTCTGTAAAATAAAGGTAAAGTTGTTTTAATTACTTCTGTGTTATTCATTTATTTTAACCCACTCGAATATTAGTTTCACCTCCATCACACAGATCTGAAATATTTCCCCATCACTAGAAAAAAATTACCAGATTTTGTCTAAGCCTGAAAAAGTATTAATATTTCTGTATATTTTCGAGTCTCGAACTCAGGTCCCTACACCAGAGGTCGCCTTAGGAGATTGTTTATTTTTCTATATCAGCCACATTTTAAGCACGCAAACAGACAGAAAATCACATGCAAAGCTAATCGGGCATAAGCAAAATATGCGCTCATAAATTACACACACGTCAATTACACACGCACATCTCCATCACCCATATCCACCATCTTACCTTCACCATTGTCATCTGCTAGCATACACCTCAGGTGNACACACGCACATCTCCATCACCCATATCCACCATCTTACCTTCACCATTGTCATCTGCTAGCATACACCTCAGGTGACTGACATCTTGTATTCGTTGACGGCTGCTTGTGTACAACACAGATGCTCAGCCATATTTTTTTATCACTCGTCCGTTAGAGTGCACGGCCATCATCTTCTAGGATCGTGGTGGTCTTTGGCTAACTTCTTTCCCCTGTAACCTGTCAGGGGGCTCTAACGCCGTTTGAGTGTCGACACAAATGGCCGAATTCCCACGTGCGGCAGGCAGGACAAACACCCATGAATTCAGTACTCGGTGCAAATAGCTGAAAAAAAATGTCAGGCACACGAGGTTTCGATTCAACCACCAATTAGGGTTGCAGCTCGACAGTTCCGATAGCACTGGTAGATGGGCCAGCGAGGGAGGAGTTTAAGGTGGGGGGGGGGCTACAGCGGTGAGGTTTGGCAGTGAGGGCTAAAGGTTGTAATAAACATCATCAGCCTAACACGAGGGTTGGGGGAACCTCGTGCAGCATATAAAACCGTCCCATACTTCAAAAATTAATTCACATAATAATAAAGGCCAACAGAGACGCAAGTGCGCTGCGAGCGCGATGTCGAATCGTACCTCTACTATAAGAAAATACCCGATAGTTCAACATTCTATAATAGTGATATCAGTGTTTTATTGCGAAGTATAAATGGCCTGTGATAATTAAATATTTAGGAGATAACAANTTCTATAATAGTGATATCAGTGTTTTATTGCGAAGTATAAATGGCCTGTGATAATTAAATATTTAGGAGATAACAAAAAGCGTCATACATGGGGTGATTTTTTCAAAGGTTTGATCCAAAACGTGTGAAGAAACCGTGAACGGACTATGGTAGGTCTGGTAGATAAGATTCGAGGGTTATTCCATGTCAGTTCATCCACAGCATGGCATCCACTGTCTCAGATTTTCATGAAAAATTATACAAGCATTCCTTGAGTAACTGTATGTCACTCCGCAAAATGTTATATTTTTTCAATCAGTAGTATTTGAGCTATGTCCATTTTAATATACCATGGAATTGACATGTAATATTTCTACTGAGTACACACCTAAATTTACTTTATGGCATTACTCACAAACTAAAAGAGGAAANTTCTATAATAGTGATATCAGTGTTTTATTGCGAAGTATAAATGGCCTGTGATAATTAAATATTTAGGAGATAACAGGAAGCGTCATACATGGGGTGATTTTTTCAAAGGTTTGATCCAAAACGTGTGAGGAAACCGCGAACGGACTATGGTAGGTCTGGTAGATAAGATTCGAGGGTTATTCCATGTCAGTTCATCCACAGCATGGCATCCACTGTCTCAGATTTTCATGAAAAATTATACAAGCAATCCTTGAGTAACTGTATGTCACTCCGCAAAATGTTATATTTTTTCAATCAGTAGTATTTGAGCTATGTCCATTTTAATATACCATGAAATTGACATGTAATATTTCTACTGAGTACACACCTAAATTTACTTTATGGCATTACTCACAAACTAAAAGAGGAAATTGTTTGATTGTGTTATGTACATGTACTCAGGCTAAACTAATGAACATTATGCACATAACTGAATTTTGCTAAGAAACAAATGTTAAATTTCAGCTTGAATAACGTTTTAGTAAAAAAAATCGAGGTGTTGAAAAAATGTTTTGGAAAATATACAACAGAGCTGGATCCAGAATATCTCTTATCAAAACATGATTAATAATGTTTACACTTTGAGCTTAAAACATATTTTTTGACTTTATGTATTTTTCTTTTTTTTAAGTTGGGTTCCAATATCTGTTATAACTTTCAAGCACCAATATCTGACAATTTTTATTTTGTGGAGATTGAAGCCTTACTTAGTTAAATTCTCTCAGTTGTGACTACTGTATCCTTCCATGTAATAAGGGTTGCAGCTTCATGTATAGTATTTATTACCGTAAGTACTCCTGTACTTCCATATTGTGCTTAGCCATTGTACTCATGTCAGTACAACTATCGCAATTCACTTAAATATACATTTAAATGGGTGGAGGTTTTGAGACGAGTAGACTAAACAAATTACATAATTAGCAGTCATAAAACAAGCTATGTTAAGAAAAAAAAGGATTTTAAAACTTAGAAGAGCTACCAGTAAATGATAATGAATTGATATGCTGGAGGTAAAATTGGTCACTGAAAAATCTACTAAGTCGTTGGTTACGTCACAAACGTTATTATTTAAATAAATATGAAGGACGTCAGTTTTCATGTTACAACCCATTCCAACAACATCATAAATAATCTGCCAAGAAACATTGCAAAATATAAAGTTCTAATATCGCTGAAGAGTTAAAGATGAAAAATATTAACGTATTTTCAGGTCAAAAGATACGCCCTCAGTGTAGAAAAATAGCTATAAGGATGGTTGAAAATGTAACTGTTTATGAATTTGAAGATATTGCAACAGTAAGCAAGTACATGGAAGTTGAAAAAACCTCCCAACAAGTAAATAAAAGCCTAACTGACTTAGGTTTGTCACCTATGAAAGTTCACAGTTTGTCATCTCATCGGAAGCCAGTGTATGCCAAGAGGGAACTTAAAGCTGCAAAAGTTACCCTGAAAAGCAAAATTTCGAAAGTACTGAATATCTCTTCACATGACTCTTCAAATGACAGTGACAATGTGCAAGCCACGAAGGAAGTGAAACACAAAGCAGAAGACTATGATCAACTAATTAACCTATTGAAACAAACTTTACCACAAGCAGACAGAAACACAAAGATAAAAATTCGCACACTTATTCCGTCTTCATGGTACAGAAAAAAAGTTTCACAATAATTTAGGCTGCCTGAATATATTGTGCGACAGTCAAAAAAGCTTCGAGAAGAAAAGGGCATTTTAGCACTACTCAATTCAAGACGTGAAAATACACGTTCATTTGATACAATAATTAAACTAGTAACTGGATTTTATCAGGATGATGAATGCAGACACTTGCCAGGCATGAAAAACAGAGTAAGTGCGAGAAAAAATGAACACGTTCATAAAGCATGTTATGTAACTTGAAAGAATTGCATCAGCAATTCGAACAGAAAAATCTAAGCTTCAAGGTGAGGTCCTAATAAGTTTTGTGTCTTATGACCAAAATATTGTATTATAGCTAGGTCTTTTGGAACCCATTAAGTGTGTGTGCGTGTGTGTGTGTGTGTGAGCGTTCGTGTAATATACACCAGAATATCCAACTGCTATTCAGTGCTGTGCAATTTGAAGAGTTTATCATGACCTAAAACATATTTTGTTATACAGTAGATAAAAGGAAAGTGAATTTTAAGGCATTGTGAAAACTGTTTAGACAAAAGTACATGCTGAGTATAAAATAATACCCCAGATTTGAAGGTCTATAATATAAAAACCAAACAACCTACAACCTTGATTGGCCAATCAAATGAACCGTGGAACCGGTTTGGATGGCGTCCGAAATTTTCGTTTTGAGGTCGTCAATGTTAACCGGTAATGAGGGACGAAACACTTGATCCTTTATGTACCCCTCATAGAAAAAAAAACGCACGGGGTAAGATCCGTGCTTCTTATGGGCCAGTGACAAAGAGTCTGGTCACCAGCTGATCCTCAACCAATCCAGCATTGCGGCAACGTCTCGTTCAGGTAACCGCGAACAGTTAGGTGCCAATGAGTTGGCGCACCAGAAAGGAAACATCAGACTTTCCCCTTCACATTGACGTGTCGAATGCGAGCTCGCTACCCTCTCACCACCTCAAACCGAGAGTTACGAACGCCATCCAAACCGTAACACCGGACATGCTGACAAGAGCGTGGAATGAGTTTGATTATCGCGTAGATGTCGTTTGGACCGCTCATGGTGGTCAAATTGAACATTTATTAATGTATGGTAAACAAACTTCACGGTTCCACGGTTAATTTGATTGGTCAAGCAAGGTTGTATGTTTGGTTTTGATATTAAAAACCCTCAAAGTTGGGGTATTCTTTTATACTCACTCTTTATATTGCAAGTCATGTTGTATGGAAAATTCGATGACCCAGATGATATTAAATACTATCAATGGATATAATTTGACCGTATAGAGATGTAAGTTTGTCTTATAGTGCACATGACTTTAGTGGACAAAATAGAGAAGCTGATACTACATTCATATGCGACAAAAACACAATCAGAATATGTAAAAAAATCTTCAAACAACACATTCCGAAAAGCAATTGTTCTAATTGACTTCAGTGAAAACTATTCTTATACCAACCAAGACGATATACAATATTATCATTGGACTCATGGTGATTGTACATTTCAACATGTTGTCATTTACTACAAAAGCCTTGCTTCTCAAACTATCTGTGTATGAAGTCATTGCTTTATTTCAGACGATCTCCATCATAAGGTTGTTGCTATGGTGTACAAAATTAAATAATATATTGTACATTTTGTAAAATATAATAAGCCAGATGTGACAGAGCTACATTATTTCACTGATGGCTGTGCAATCCAATATTAAAATTTTAAAATCTTCTACTTTTGTGCGCTTACAAAAGTGATTTTGGGCTCTCAGCAATGTGGTCTTTTTTGTCTACCAGTCATGACAACTCACCTTGTGGTGGGGTAGGTGGCACCATCAAACGTATTGTAGGAAGAGATAGACTCTCAGTGAACAACTAGTCACAACATATAGTGTTATTGATTCCTCTTGCAAACATATTGTGAATGTAAAATTCCATTTCTTGTCAAAATCCATAATGGCATATGCACATGCAATCTGAGCTATGGTTTTCTAAATGGAAAACCATAGCTGGTAGAAGAAATTTTCATGGTTTCATTCCCTTCTCAGAGAATAAAATTTATCCCAAAAGAACAAGTCTATATGACAACTTCTCTTTAAATGTTGAGTCTAGACATTAATTACAACTTCAGCAACAAATACGTATACAAATGTTATGTCGCTTGCGTCCATGATCTTAACTGGTATGTTGGTATTTTACAAAACATTAGTGAAGACGAAGGCGACGTAGCGCAATTTATGTACAAATGGTCCGTCCAGATCATTTTACTGGCCGTCAATCAAAGCTAATTGCAATCTTACACTTCCAAATGTATAATATGTGTTAGGTACTCCAGCGTCTGCAAGCTCTGCTAGAGCTTATGTTACAAAGCCTCTCAACACGTCTTAAAAAGTGTCTTCATATAAAAAACTTGGTGAGAGATTATTTAAAAGGAAATATTATGGTAATTGCGTGTTAATTTATTTCTGATACTGTATATATTTCGTTAGCATACATAAAAGGAATAAAAAAGCCAAAACTATATTTTGTATGTATAAAGAGTACTATATGATGATACTGTAAACCAATTTTGGTTTTGGTTTCGCATCTTCTTATTTGTATATGAAATAATTTAAAGGATATAAATTTGGTATAACAAATTTTATATATTATTATTTTAGTTAAATTTTTTAAAACAAATGGTTAACCATGTGTACTTTCTAAAACATTCATGTTTAGCAACACTCATTAATAAGTAAAACAAAACAAAAATTTTGCATTTAGCATGTTTTATATCTGCGATAATGTAATCTTAGCATCACCATGCATTCATTTTCTCTGAGTGAGCTGAGTAACACCTAATTGTCGAATGGTAAATTTTGACAGGTCATACATTGGTACAGGTTATTAGAACACAAAAACTTCCTTTATACTAAATTTCAGTAAACTCTGATGAGATCCGTTTCATTTTCCCGAATTACTGAACGAACTGACGTGGAATGACCCTGGATGCGCCCGCCAACAACGATGAATTTTTTCCCGAAGTTCATTAAACAAAGTACAGAAAAGCGACATTTCGATGTGACGTCCATTTCGCTACTGGCTGTCAGGTCGCCCCATGTACTTGGAATGGCGTTCTGCAAGTAGCATCTAAAAAAAGTTGCTTGTCCGCGCGTCTATTTTTAAGGTCGAAACAGAAAACCCGCTGCGTATGTAACGATCGTGTATTATGGCTCCAAGTCCCCTTTTACAAAGGCATTTTTTTGTCGCGAGTCACCCAGCCACAGATTGCCGCCCGTTCTCTAAATAACAAAGAACAAACGGGCCGTTTCATGCACGGCCCCGAGTCTTCTTGCTGTCGCGATCTGTAAAACATGCCTTCACGCCCTACAGAAAGCAAGAGAACAACACCCAACGGAAAAGAACGGCAACCTCTCCAGACACGATTATTTTAACGAGAAAACTAGCCAACAGCTTAATGCCCAAGGCCAACATCACCAATGAAAAACCAGCAAAAAAGAAACCACCGCGAAAAAGAAAATCCAAACCCGCACATTGAGAAAAAGTTTTGCTCCAACCAACAAAATGATTGTTTGTGTAGGGCCGAAAACATATTTTGCTGCCCCCCAAAAATAGTTTATTGAGTAAACAAAATTTGAAAAGTAAGAAAATTAAATTTTTTCATCTAACAAAACATACACTTAAAGAAACAAAACCTGTATGCTGGACCAAAAGAAATTAAGCTGCCAGCAAAATGTTAAGTTGAGTCAACTATATGTATTTGATTGGCCACTCATTTGATTGCTTTCGTTTGAAAGTATAGCTCAAGTGTGTGTGTGTATTTTTTGTGGCAATTTAGGTATATAAGTANCATTTGATTGCTTTCGTTTGAAAGTATAGCTCAAGTGTGTGTGTGTATTTTTTGTGGCAATTTAGGTATATAAGTATTTTTTTAAGTGCATTTATAGTTGCATAATAGTGGCATAAACAGCTTAGTAAAACAAGTTCAAAAGGAAACTAAAAAAATAAGCTGTAAATCTTGAAATATTAATTTTTGCACGTTGTCCAGTATTTAAATAGTACGTATTAAAAAATGTTCCTATTTAATCATAGTCACTTAAGCTATATACTATGCACAGTAAAGTGAGTACTTCTTGGAGTTCTGTTATTTTGAACAATAGNCATTTGATTGCTTTCGTTTGAAAGTATAGCTCAAGTGTGTGTGTGTATTTTTTGTGGCAATTTAGGTATATAAGTTTTTTTTAAGTGCATTTATAGTTGCATAATAGTGGCATAAACAGCTTAGTAAAACAAGTTCAAAAGGAAACTAAAAAAATAAGCTGTAAATCTTGAAATATTAATTTTTGCACGTTGTCCAGTATTTAAATAGTACGTATTAAAAAATGTTCCTATTAAATCATAGTCACTTAAGCTATATACTATGCACAGTAAAGTGAGTACTTCTTGGAGTTCTGTTATTTTGAACAATAGTCAAATATATTTTATTATATTCTTAGACTGTAACTTTCTAGTNGTCAAATATATTTTATTATATTCTTAGACTGTAACTTTCTAGTTCGATGACATATATACACACTCTTCTTATTACTTATACATGGCCATATTTAATTTTAAAGTGGTGGAAGGAAAAAAATGGTTGATAGGAAAACCGTAACTAGGACCTCAAAAGTGCTCACTTTACCGTGAAGAGCCTATTTACACTGAAGAGCCAAAAAAACTTGTATAGGCGTGGGCATGCAAATAACAGAGGTATGGAACTAATCAGAGTAACGCGATGTGGTCGGCAGCTAGATCGGTTACTGCTTCTACAATGGCAGGTTATCAAGATTTAAGTGAGTTTGAACGTGGTGTTATAGTCGGCGCACGAGAGATGGGACATAGCATCTCCGAGGTAGTGATAACATTTGGATGTTCGTGTACGACCATTTCACGAGTGTGCCGTGAATATCGGGAATCCGGTAAAACATCACATCTTCGACATCGCTGCGGCCGGAAAAAGATCGTGAAAGAACGGGACAAACGACGACTGACGAGAATCATTAAACGTGACAGACGTGCAACCCTTTCTCAAATTGGCGCAGATTGGATTTGTGGACTGCCCTGCAGGATTCATGGTGTGAATTGCCTCCTGCATGCCTTCAGACATTAGTCGAGTCTATGCCACGTCGGCTTGCGGCACTTCTGCGTGCTCGGGAGGGGGGAGGGGTAGGGGGGCTACACGATATTAGGCAGGTGTACCAGATTTTTTTGCTCTTTAATGTAGAAACTGTTTAATATACGTAGAGCCAAGCAAATATTAGTAACACCAACCAAATATTAGTTTGGGGCAACCAAATAAACACAACAAAATAATTTGGTTTCAACAACATATTATTTTGTTCCCCCTACACAAACAATTAATTTGGTCACGCCAAGAAAAACTTTGTTTGATTCAACAAAGCCCTTTTCTCAGTGCAACAATGCAAACAAACCCGAGGACATTCCAAACATCGAAAAAACTAAAAAACGGCCCCGCTCTCCCGACGCTAAATCCCAAAATTAAGAACCGTTCACAAAGGCGGCTACTGAAGAAAAACGACATATATTAACAAATGGTCCCATTTATGCAACTGTAGAGTTTTACCGGCGTATGCTGTATAGTCATCAGTGTTTCCTGCCGATGTAGTGGTAATATCGATTATCATCGACGTATGTTCGTTCTGGCTGATATGCTGATGATATGAATAAACCCGTCTTCGTCTTTCATTGCTGTGCACCAGTGAGCTCTCTCTCTCTCTCTCTCTCTCTCTCTCTCTATATATATATATATATATATATATATATATATATATATATATACACAGAGGTGACAAAAGTCATGGGATAGCAATATGCAAATATACAGATGGCAGTAGTATCGCGTACAAAATGTATAAATGGGCAGTGCATTGGTTGGGCTTTCATTTGTTGTCAAGTGATTCATGTGAAAAGGTTTCTGACGTGATTATGGACGCACGACGGTAATTAACAGACTTTGAACGCGGAATAGTAGTTGGAGCTAGACGCATGGGACATTCAATTTCGGAAATGGTTATGGAATTCAACATTCCGATATCCACAGTGTTAAGAGTGTGCAGAGAATACCTAATTTCAGGCATAACCTCCCACCATGGACAACGCAGTGGCCGACCGCCTACACTTAATGACCGAGACCAACGACGTGTGCGCAGAATGGTCAGTGTTAACAGACAAGCAGCACTGCGTGAAATAACCGCAGGAATCAAGTGGGACGTACGACGGACGTATCCGTTAGGACAGTGCGGCGAACTTTGACTGTACTGGGCTATGCTAGCAGAAGACCGACTCGAGTGCCTTTACTAACCACACGACATCGCCTGCTGCGCCTCTCCTTGGCTCGTGACCATATCGGTTGGACCCTGGACGACTGGAAAACCGTGGCTTGGTCAGATGAGTCCCTATTTCAGTTGGTAAGAGCTGATGGTAGGGTTCGAGTGTGGTGCAAACCCCACGAATCCATGGACCCAAGTTTTCAACAAGGAACTGTGCAAGCTGGTGGTGGCTCCATAATGGTGTGGACTGTTTTTTCATTGAATGGACTGGGTCCTCTGATCCAACTGAACCGATCATTGACTGGAAAGTGTTATGTTCAGCTACTTGGAGACCATCTGCAGCCATTCCTGGACTTCATGTACCCAAACAACGCTGGAATTTGCATGGATGGCAATGCTCCATGTCACTGGGCCACAGCTGTTCGCGATTGGTTTGAAGAACATTCTGGACAATTCCAGCGAATGATTTGGCCACCAAGATCGCCCGACATGAATCCCATCGAACATTTATGGGACATAATCGTGAATTCAGTTCGTGCACAAACTTCTGCACCAGCAACACTTTCGCAGTTATAGACGTCTAGAGAAGCAGCATGGCTCAGTATTTCTGCCGGGGACTTCCAACGACTTGTTGAGTCCATGCCACGTCTTGTTGCTGCACTTCGCCGGGCAAAAGGATGTCCGGCACGATATTAGGAGGTATCCCATGACTTTTGTAGCTTCAGTGTGTGTGTGTGTGT
>NQII01000113.1:736288-775080 GCA_002778355.1 Clitarchus hookeri
TATATATATATATATGCATATACATATAGCCCACACAAATCCATGTCGCCTCTCAAGTGCCCGGCAATTTAGCAGCATTGACACGATTTTTTACTTTCCTATATTAGAAAATTGTTTTATGTTTTCCATTTTGCAGTGTGTATTTATCAAAGTAAAGAATTTTAGTTATAATATCCTTTCTTAAATTACACATCTCCAAAATATTTAATTATATTTCCTACTTTTCCTTTATATTAAAATTTTACTATTGAAAGAATTAAACATTCGGTAGTATGTAAGAGCAAGTGTCATTAATTTTTATTGACAATTTTGTCAAAAAATTTAGTATCATGGTCAGCTTATAATTTTTTTAAAATACTTTAATATTGACTGAATTATTAATTTTTATTTTAAAAATGGTGATACAATTTATTTATTTATTTTCGAAAAATATGAAGTTATGTCATTTTTAAATAGAACGTGCTACATAGTATTTTTATTTAATATAGGTTATTCACAGTAAAATGAGCACTTTTGAGTCCCTAGTTACTTTTTACTTTCACCTATATTTAATATTTTAAGCACTTTTTAAAAATAAATATTGCCTAGCAAGTAATAAACACAGTGTTTATATTCCACCGCACTCGGAAGTTAACGTCTATAGCTAAAATAACAGATATTTATTGACTATTATTCCAAATGAGAGGGCTTTCAAAAGTGCCTACTTTAACATGAATAGCCTATTCTTAAAAAAACAATAAAATGTGTTTTCTTATTTCTAGCATGCAGACACTTCTGATAAATATTTGAGACGACAATAACCACGCTATGCACTTTCTTCAGTTTTCGTATCTTTTGGTTTCTGTACTTTCTTTCGTGGAGTTTCCAAAACCTTAGATAATAGGAAAACTTTTGTTTCTCTATATTATGTAGCTGTTATATTTTTAGAAGATGTTTGTAATGTTATGCAGTTTCACTTATTGATATCTGCGGTTTACAGTATGCTGATAGAACTTTATTAAAAGTTTTTATTTAGTGCAATGGATAGTTTTCAGCAACTACAATGTAGTAAAAAAAATAAGGAGGCAATAATTTCTGATCAGGAATAATAGCTGGATTAAATGGAAATATGCCTATATATTCAGTCCCGTTGAATGCATTGTTCTACGTCGCCCAATTTTCAAAGCAGCAGATAATAATTTTCCAAGTCAATTATTTTGTGGGATGTTTCTTGAAGGTTGAATGAAATTCGTTGCCTCTTGGTGATAAAATGTCTTGAATTGTTTGAATCAGTCCTCCTGGAAGATGAATACCGCGAGCAGTGTGTAGTGGGAGACAAAATATTTGGATTTTATTTTCACAGCACAAAACCAAATATTTTAGTTCACGATGTTAGGCATGACCGTCTAGCATAAGAAAGCAATTTTCTTGATTGGCGGTGGGCTTGAAAATGTTCAAANAACCAAATATTTTAGTTCACGATGTTAGGCATGACCGTCTAGCATAAGAAAGCAATTTTCTTGATTGGCGATGGGCTTGAAAATGTTCAAATCGTCTTAGAAAAAGGTCTTTATTGCTGTGACCTGAAGCAGTAATCGATACTGCGGCACACAGAGGAAAGTTTGCTTTGCAAATTTTTTAAATCGATTTTTTTTTTAATATTTTGAAAAGTCGGGTGAAAACACTATTGTCACTACAGCAAATGGTAAAAGTGTTATTTAACCNATCGTCTTAGAAAAAGGTCTTTATTGCTGTGACCTGAAGCAGTAATCGATACTGCGGCACACAGAGGAAAGTTTGTTTTGCAAATTTTTTTAATCGATTTTTTTTTAATATTTTGAAAAGTCGGGTGAAAACACTATTGTCACTACAGCAAATGGTAAAAGTGTTATTTAACCNTTTTTTTTTAATATTTTGAAAAGTCGGGTGAAAACACTATTGTCACTACAGCAAATGGTAAAAGTGTTATTTAACCTCTCCCTTCAGCTGTTAGTGTTGACAGTTTCCATTTTCTCTTTAGAAATGCGATTTTGGAGGGCGCAATATTCAAGGAAAGGCATTTTCATCCATATTATAAATCTTTTAAGATTTCTTTGTAATTTGTATTTTGCCACACAGATATGTAGAGTAAATTACATACACTAGTGATGGCCCGATACCCGATATCCGGTATCGGATATCGGTATTATCGGTACATTTACCATTATCGGAGATCGGCACTAAAATATCGGCACATCGGTAATGGCAATTCTAACCTCAAGTATTTTCTCTCCTCTGCTGCACACTTAATTTTCCCAACTCTTAACATCAGGTTGCAGCAANCAATTCTAACCTCAAGTATTTTCTCTCCTCTGCTGCACACTTAATTTTCCCAACTCTTAACATCAGGTTGCAGCAATACGACTAAAAATAACAAAATAATTTGAAATATCAATATGCAATAATTAAAAAAATTTTTTTATAAATAAATTTAAATTAAAAATTTTTTTTTAAAATTTCTTTACGATAAAAACAAATTAGAATGTACATGCCCATCATTATTTTTTGCTTCACGGATTACATTTTCATTTTTGGTAAAGCAGTCTTATGTTTGACATACGTTTCTCAAAGTAAACAAAATGGTCGTGGCTTGTTAGCATAGTTTTCATTCCTGTCCTTTTACATATTTTTTTGTAGACTAGTGACCTTTTTGCAACTTTAACTTAGTTTTGTAATATGTTGTAGTGAGATATAATTTTGTATAATGTTAAACTGTTTTTTTTGATGCTTTGATGTACCGGGCATAAAGTAAATCTCACTTAGTAGTAAGTCAATTTAGCTTGTTGCAAACAAAACTTTTCCAGGCAGCAGTTTTCTCTCAAACACTTTAGTGACAAATGTCTGCTTACAGTATGATAAATTAAAATATCGGTTTACAGGTATCGGATCGGTAAAATCCTAAATATCGGAACCTTCATCGGTATCGGGTTTTTTCAGTATCGGGCCATCACTAATATACACCTTGAACAGCTTCCTTACTCATATATGCTGCCCTAGGAACCTCAGGTTTTCTAGGTGAAATATATCTGTTCTGCTTCGCGAAACCACAGTACCAATTTTTATCCACCTTGTCGCGTATTTTTACACTAAAAATGTTGAATCCTATTATTTTCTGTCTACATGCATGCAGTTAAACGCACTTGACATGGCGTGTAGCCGAATAATTTTCTTCTGAGATTTCAGCATGCCAGATAAATTATTTTCCTCTTCCGCTGTAAAAACTGCGGGTTTTCCATGCTAAACAATACAATAAAAGTACATTTCCCTGCCTACATCTGCTAATTTCTTACAAGAATTTACTCTTTATTCAAATTTTGTAAAGCGAATACATTTGTTAGTAGCTGTTCCAGGATGGCTCATTTGTTTAGTAAATAACCTTTCAAACTGTCTGTTACATATTTGTATGGATCAGTTATTTGGAATTTTATATTTTATCTGCTTATAAATGTTTACCATTCCAAAACAAATAAACCTAAATTTGACGTTTTTATGTAAAAAAAATACTTTATTATCTGGTTATAATGAAATTATTTCACGTTTGTTATCCAACCAAACGTTTCTAATACGTCATGTCAACCTGTCTATGAATGGAAATTACAGCTGAAGTAACATAAAGGTAAGCACGGACAAGAACGCTTATAACCAATTTGGGCTGAATGATGGAACAAATTCCCTAGATAATAGTGCTACGGATGGAAAGAATATCTTAATATTGAATTATGATATTTTGCACGGGACTGCGCTGATGAGCCAAAGCGGATTGAGCGCACACCTCCTGCTAAGGCGAACCGGGTTTAATTCCCAGTGGGGTCGCTCCCGGATTTTCAAACGTGGGAGTCGTGCGATACTATGCCGCCACTGGTCCGCAGGTTTTCTCGGGGATTTCCCATTTCCTCCGCCCTTACATTTTGGCACTTCTCCAAGCCTCGCTACTTTATCATCGGCTCTCAAGACCCCGATGTTAAGAGTCCCGCAAACCTCTCCACTTCATTCTACATTTAACTGTCTTAAATTTGAATGACGTAGCAATAAATGCAAGAGTAATGTTATGTAAATATAACCACATTTAATTTTTAAAATATGTTATATGTTCTGGGTGTAAAGTATGTTAGACTGACAATTTCACATAATTATTTCTATAAATATATGTTGAAACTCTTAAAAATAACTTTGTCATATTGATCATACTTTCTGTAAATTAAAGTGTACCAAATTTTGACATTCCTCGGTAATAAAGTGAATATTATCGACTTGTAATAGACTACCTGTCAGTGTCGTTGATTTTTCCTAGCTCAGGATGAGCTGAGTATCGCCAGAAACATGTTGTATTTGGATTAGGCTGTCTAAGTCGGCATTGCATTGAGATTTTGTGGTCTGAAGTGGTACTGTAGTCGATCACAACTGGCTCTGTAACAACGAAATGCATTTCATGTTATTTAGTTTAAAAGATTTTGTTTAAATTTTAAGATCAAATTAATTTTTTTTTAAATAAATAACCTTTATTCGTGCATCTTGCTGCAAATGGTAACGCAAACACTAGGTTTTTTGACTATCTTTTAAAAGAATGTGCAAAAAAATCTATACAAAATGAAAACCACATGGATCATCATTAGCAATACATATCCAAGCATTCGGCTTACTTTCTATGTAATACACAAAAAAAGTTTTGGTTTAAAAAAAATGTAGCATAAAATCACGAATCACGTACGCAGGCAAAAGCAAACACATGTGATCTAAGTAAGTGGGCTAAAAAGTAAAATAAGAGCATTTTTTTATACAGAACAGCTGAATAATATCACTGGAGTAGTGTAATTACAAGTTCACAGAACCTATAAACAATCCACGCATTTCACTCGCATGTTTCAAAGGAATTAAATGAGCCAATACTGAACCATTTTTCTTTTAAAATTACATAAATACATGTCACATATAAACAGAACTAAACGAGATCCAATTTTCCCCTTTAACATTTTTCTGTACATACAACAAACATAAGACATGAAAGTTTGACAATCACTTATACGCATAGCAAAATGTGTTGTTAGCAATGCTTCAGACCTTTGGTGCTGAAATAGAAGAAATTATAACCAAAAAGAAACCCAACAAGGTGTACAGGTGTGTCGTGGAGTACAAATAATACACATATATACGTGGTCGAAAGTCGCTGCACACTCCGTTGTTCCCAGTGAACTTAACCCAGTACAACACATTACGAGCGAAGGCACACATGCTTGATCACCACACACCTGTTTGCTTTCATAACGAGTAGACACGCGAAAATATTGCGAGTTAGTTTGACGAACAGGCTAAACTCGATATTCCTGTTATCATTGAGTATAGATATACATTAGAGTGGACATGGGTTAGGAAAACGTCTAACCATATTTTTTTTTAGTTCTTGGGCTGATTCAGAGGAGCACTAGTGTTCTCGACCGGGAGGTAGCAATCGAAATACCTCGCCACCAGTGCGGTGTTGCCAGTCCCACAGCCAGCAGAAGTAGGTCATCACCCTGGCCTCGGCTAACCCAAGTGTTCATTATTGTTCTGCTAAAAACGAGCATGTATCACTCGAGTTATCAGTATTCGTTGCAGCTGTGAATACACAACTCATGTTTTACTAGTGGCGACTATGGCATGTGCTTAGTTTCTGTCATATAATTCTATATTTGCTGAAATATGCAGCGATATAAACTGCTATGGGGTTTTATTTACCACTGCGAAAATTAATTATCAAATATATAAACCGGTCATTGTTTTAAATTCTAATTTATTATTTTACTAGAGTTTAGGTATTCATGATAAAATACGAGTACCGTTAGCACTTAAAGTTACAAATTTGATATTAATCATTAATTATGTCATACATCAGAGTAGCATTTTCATTCCGTTCTATGTGAAAGGAAATTGACAGGAAATGATTGTTCACTAGTTGAGAAATTTGTGTTAGATGCACGAAGGTCTTCAATGTGACTCAGTGTTTACAATTTGGGGTTGTGGTCTACTACAAAGGTGACTGTTCGCACAAATAATCAGTATGTTAAATTTGTCGATTCACGTGTCATTAAAGCTGTGTTCAAACCTAGGAATGCACTTATATATAGACATACTCCACTCGGCTCGATACTTGACACATTCCGACAGGCATAGTTATTGGCATCCGTTACAGTAACAAGCAATCTGATAAGATTCTGAACAAGCATTTTAACGGAAAACAAATACTGAAACTGTGCTAGAACGTTTGCATATAAATTGAAAATCATCAACCCATTAGGAGCTGTAGCTGAAAGCGCATGACAATGAATGTGTTGCTATTAATCAATCACATACATTTTTTCAAGAAAGGAATAAATAAGTACACTAAAGAGCCACAAAAACTGGTACACCTGCCTAATATCGTGTAGGGCCTCTGCGAGCACGTAGAAGTGTCGCAAGACGACGTGGCATGGACTCGACTAATGTCTGAAGGAATGAGGGAGGCAATTCACACCATGAATCCTGCGGGGAAGTCCACAAATCCATAGTAGTGCGAGGCGGTGGAGATCTCTTCTGAACAGAACGTTTCAAGGCATCCCAGATATGTTCAACAATGTTCATTTCTGGTGATTTAGGTGGCCAATGGAAGTGTCTAAAGTCAGAAGAGTGTTCCTGGAGCCACTCGGTAGCAACTCTCGACGTGTGGGGTGTCGCATTGTCCTGCTGGAATTGTCCACGTCCGTCGGAATGCACAATGGACATGAATGGGTGCAGGTTATCGGACAGGATGCTTACGTATCTGTCACCTGTACGAGTCGTATCTAGACGTATCAGGGTTCCCATTTCATACCAACTGCACACGCCCCATACCATGACAGAGCCTCCACCAGCTTGAACAGTCCCCTGTTGACATGTAGGGTCCATGGATTCGTGAGGATGCCTACATACCCGTACACGTCCATCTGCCCGATACCATTGGAAACGAGACTCGTCAGACCAAGAAACGTGTTTCCAGTCATCAACAGTCCAATGGCGGTGTTGGCGGGCCCAGTACAGACGTAAAGCTTAGTGTCGTGCAGTCAACAACGGTACACGAATGGGGCTTCGGCTCCGAAAGCCCATATCAATGATGGTCCGTTGAATAGTTCGCACGCTGGCACTTGTTGATGCCCCAGCATTGAAATCTGCGCCAATCTGAAGAAAGGGTTGCACGCCTGTCACGTTTAATGATTTTCTTCAGTCGTCGTTTATCCCGTTCGTTCACGATCTTTTTCCGGCCGCAGCGATGTCGAATATTTGATATTTTACTGGATTCCCGATATTCACGGTACACTCGTGAAATGGTCGTAAGCGAAAACTCAAATTTTATCGCTACCTCGGAGATGCCATGTCCCATCTCTCATGCGCTGACTACACTGAAGAGCAAAAAAAAAAAAAAAACTGGTATAGGCGTGAGTATGCAAATAACCGAGGTATGGGACCAATCAGAGTAACGCGATGTGGTCGGCAGCTTGATCGGTTACTGGTGCTACAATTGCAGGTTATGAAGANGTGGTCGGCAGCTTGATCGGTTACTGGTGCTACAATTGCAGGTTATGAAGATTTAAGTGAGTTTGAACGTGGTGTTATAGTCGGCGCACGAGAAATGGGACATGGCATCTCCGAGGTAGCGATAACATTTGGATGTTCGCGTACGACCATTTCACGAGTGTACCGTGAATATCGGAAATCCGGTAAAACATCCCATCTTCGACATCGCTGCGGTCAGAAAAAGATCGTGAAAGAACGGGACAAACGACGACTGACGAGAATCATTAAACGTGACAGACGTGCAACCCTTTCTCAAATTGGCGCAGATTGGATTTGTGGACTGCCCTGCAGGATTCATGGTGTGAATTGCCTCCTGCATACCTTCAGACATTAGTCGAGTCCATGCCACGTCGTCTTGCGGCACTTCTGCGTGCTCGGGGGGCCCTACACGATATTAGGCAGGTGTACCAGTTTTTTTGGCTCTTCAGTGTATAACACCACGTTAAAACTCACTTAAATTTTGATAACCTACCATTGTAGCAGCAGTAACCGATCTAGCTGCCGACCGCATGGCGTTACTCTGTTCCATACCTCTGTTATTTGCATACGCACGCCTATGCCAGTTTTTTTGGCTCTACAATTTATTTGTCGCAGTAAACGCAGTTCTCTAAAATTTATTATTACAACCTGTAAAATCTAGAGGCAAATATTATTTTAACGCTAATAATGGAATGAATAAAAATAAATTATCGAGTTATGATATAACTTTTACACTCATCAATGGCTTGCCTTGTAAACAGTTAGCAGTTTTCTCACTGCCCTGCATATTAACGTTAAATGCATTGCCACGCCAGGTGTATAAGAAATCACGAAGAAAACTAATTATGTTGATCTTTNCTGCATATTAACGTTAAATGCATTGCCACGCCAGGTGTATAAGAAATCACGAAGAAAACTAATTATGTTGATCTTTGTTCGTCGATATCATTAAAGGTTAGAGCGTATACATTGTTAACAACGTTTTCAGTGCCCTTTTTTGAAAGCTAATGCAACTATACCACTGTTTAGAAAAATTAACATTAGGGATAATTATGAACTACCTTTAANCCTTTTTTGAAAGCTAATGCAACTATACCACTGTTTAGAAAAATTAACATTAGGGATAATTATGAACTACCTTTAAATCGCTGTAAGGGCGCGAGACGTACACACTTTCGTTTATCATTGTACTTGCGTATGCCATTTCCCGAGACATGTACAACATTTACGAACTTAGACGAATGCGAGCGCTGTATGGGTGTGCAACTCATTAAGCAGAAAATCGTACGCATACAGCGGAAAAAGGACACTGGTGATCACGCATATGGCTCAACTCTAACAGAGGTTTTTTTACAGTGACAATACAATTTTCGTTTCTGTAAGATATATGTTTACAATAATGATGTGCATTGTCTAAAAATCTGGCAGCTGTGTGTGCCAACAGTTACACGAGTGAAACACAGCGCACCATTTTATATTCTACACTGAAACCCCGAACCTATAACAGTGCGATACAAGTTTATACTGCTGTTATTATCAGTGATGAGAACACTAACGAACGCAGGAAAACTAGACATTACAAAGAGAGTCGCAATATTCTACTTCAGACTTCATTACAAAATATAACTATTTCTACATTAAACATCGGTTAAATGCAATGACTCGGTGCGAATCGCTAAAAGTTAAGCTAAGTTTACAGTAAAAACATTATGCATTAAAAACTACGCAGTAAGCGCTTATGTGTCATATGAAAACACGTCTTATGTATTTGCAGTTTCCAACAATAATTTAGTTCTTATTTCTTGCCAATAGAAACAGGCGGCAAGACTGTTATGTTTACCTTTGTTCCTAACCTAAATTTGTATTTCACAACCATATTTAAGCAGATCAATCATACTTCAAAGCCGACATTTTCTATCAGATGCGATTTTTTTTTTACAAGTATAATCGTTAAAATGTGCACACACACGACTTTTTAATATTGTTTATAACTACGTTACTGTAAATAACCGTTTCCCGTCAACAACACCGTCTGCTGTGTTCTGAGTTGTCGTCGCCTCACAAATTTCACTTAAGATATAAAATATTACTATTTCTTTCAACGCTTAAGGAAATCCCAACAACGCACACGACCTGCTAAGTTCCATTGGAAACCAATACATGAGATAACACACTTTCATTTCTTCTGCACACGTCTTAACGCATAATTTAACTCTTAAATGTTCTATTGTAAACCCAGCTTTACTTGAGACTTCGCGGCTTACGCTAAATTAAGGTGTGCAGGTGTGTTTAATCGCAGTCAAATCAAATAATTTATCTGTTCATAGTGTACACCTGTTACCAAGAAGAACATAAATTATTTTTAAATATCTCCACTTATTCGAAATTATTTAATGTATTCAGGAATGTTTGTCATCTCGTAGGCTGCAAATGGATAATGCTAACAATTTACGAACAACATGTCACAATTTGATTTATTTGCGACAGTAGGACATCACTGTGTGTTAAATTTGTAGCGTATTGACAAAATTATAATTTACTTTTACTAAAACTAGTTATGTTCTCTGTGCTCCATGTTTTGTTGACTGAATAAATAATTTTTTAGTTAACGACCACTGATTTTGTTTTCAAGATTATACTATAAAACTAAAAATATTTTATAACATGGAGTATTATCTTCATAACGAGAAGTGTTAATTCATACAGCAAATTTAGTTTCGATTCGTTCATCGTGGGTGTTTTCTCCTCTTGACTAGCATTTCCCTACCACTAAAGTTAATATTTTAATATGTTAGTAAGAATCTAACAGTATGCAGTGTAACATATTTTCGAAACAGTATTTCTTCCGATATTTAAAACGGGTTTTATAAAGTTTCCGGTGCCTAAATTCTGCGAGAGGCGTGAGTCGTTTAAGCCGGCACTGCAAAACACCCTATTTCTGCTACCTTCTGTTATCATAAAAGTTTCTATAGAAGAAGAGAAGAAAGAACGCATATGTTCATACCCACACGTTACCTAAAGTGCTAATATAAAATTGTAAATGGCATGCAAAACAATCNCAGGGGTACAACTGCAATAAAATATTATATGTAGGCGCATGTTGGTGCATCCAAAAATACGATGATTGTTTTTTTCCCCTGAAGACTGCATTTGTTTAGGTTTCTAAGTATGAGTACTCTCAATGTATGGAAAATTATATGAGTCACGGCACTGCTTATGTATGTAAAACAGGGTAGGGGCCTACTGTGTTCACATGTATGCACGACGGACATTTACGCCACACATTAAAACATTAGCAAATGATTTAAACAGGGGCGTAGCAAGAAATTTACTCCGGGGTAGGGGGAGAGATTTCATATTTATGTTTTTGGGAAAAAAATACAAAAGCTATAAATATAAAATTAATAGTTACATTTTTTTATAATCAATGGGTAAATAAACAGAAATGTAATCTCAAATTATATAAACATCCTTCATGTTCAAGATGGATAACACATCTCATATAAAAAATAAAATGAAAGTTGTAATTTTTTTAATATATTTATTTTCATTTTGGTGAGGTGAATACGTTCCGATATCAGCCCCCCCCCCCCCNTTAACATATGTATCTTTAATGAGAATAATATTAATTAACATTATGCTTTCCATAAATAAAAGAGTTTTTACAGTTAGAAGGTCAAATGAAAGAAACCATCACAATATTAAATATAAGCTTTAATGTGTGCCTGTTTACATTACTCACGCTACACAGCTGAAATTTTTTACTTTAGACACCAATCGATTTCATTAGCAAACGAATACATCTAGTCAATTGCACTGTGCTATTACATACTTATTATCCCTTTTAGACAAAGGGATTCTAGAAATAAACGTTTTTTAACGATAACATAAGTTATAAAGAGAAATAGTGTATCACATAAAAAAATTTCTTTACACGACGGAGATTTGATCTCTCTAGCCTAAAAATATGCAGCGCAAATCCGCGCACCAACCCACTGAGCCACACACAAACAACTTAGATAATATTAGTGTTATAGCGTATATAAATAACAAATATCCATAATTATCGCGTATTTTATAAAGTTATGTTTATTGCTTTATTATGACCGTGTGAGTAATTTACACATTTCCCGTTACTTACGCGTACATTAAGTTTCATTTCGTACATGCATACGTTTTACAGAACCCGTAATCTTTTCGTAAATTGACTATACGCCTTGAGCTAGTTACTAGGGTATCCGCCATCTTGTATGTCCCAGCTTCATGGGTATAGCAGACATCTAGAAGACGTTCTACTATTGCGGAGTTTTGTCTGGGAGCGACAGAGATTGAGTATGAGAGAGAGAGCAGATGTCACAGTGGCAACACTGCCGACTTCCCCACACATCAGCCACGAAAATGGACTAGCGCTACGTGGTGTTCATACCAAGAACTACAGATTATTACCTGCTGGAGTGGTCCGACACTGTAACCTGGGGAAGTACACACTATGTATATCTTTATTTAATGATGTTTTACATCCAAGGCGCTGACATTTGTTGGTCGGCTGGTACCTACGCTATGAGCATTTCATCCTGTGTACTAGAGTGTACGTGATGAGTTCGGCCTCTTCCTATGTATGTACTGCTAGTTCACAGTCCTGCAGAACGTGTCAGGAAACGACTCTAAACTAAGACGATAGAACAAGTGTTCCAAGTCTTACTCCAGCGCTGCTTGAACTCCTGAAATTCCCAGGGCGCTGCCCACGCGGCACTTGAATTGCGTTGCAGAGCGTTTCAAATCCGCGTTTTTCCACGAAACCACTAAACGTGTTCCCATTATACCGATGTACGAAAATAAAACAAACTTTAAACGAGGTACGAATAATACTTTCAATACACCACGCACATTATAAATGCTATTTCCGAGCCCCCCGACAAAGCTAAAAACGGCTTTTTTACGCTAATGTATTTCGCAATATACTGATCGGAAATACGCGAAACTGTTGTAGGGAGCTGCATTGACTTTGTTTCAGACTTTCCAACAATAAAGTTATAGGGTCACTGCTCAAAATCTTATAGGTACACGCTGCAGGACGGAACACTGCACGCCAGTTCAGAGCCTTGCGCATAAGAGTGATGGGGCACTAGGCGCGCATGTCGGTGTCGCCCTTATCGCTCACTTGCTCCTGAGCCTCAAACGAGCTAAAAAGCTCCAAGTAGGCGGCGCCCTTAAAGAGACAAAATATCTTCGTTCGGAAGGGCCATGATTGAAGGCAGTGGCGTAGCGCGATTTTTTAAAATGGCAATGCACGATAGTGAAGGTACTTTTCTAAATTAGTCGAAAATGAGACTCGGGCTTTTCCCCTGGGAAAATTCGATAATTTTGTTTAACAAAGCTGTTTAGTTTAATCATATTTTGTTTAACGTTACCTCAGTGTTTGTGGCTAGCCTGTTTTTCAGTTTTAATGACGTCAGAAACTTGGAAGATTAAGTCAGACCGATTTTACTCAATGGTACAGTTTTGGTAGGAGACGTGGACAAGAATTACGTAATTGTTTACATGTGCATCTATCTCAATCAATACCTATTCAGAGATCATGTTTTGGAACTTAAAAATCACGATAACAGGATATGTAACACGAATTACTGTCACGCCGATTATTTGCAAATAATACAAGTACTTTATTTTCTCAAGGGTATAAATAATTACCTGATTATTTTTGCCAGATCAGTTAGTCTCATCATTAATACGGCGGTTGCACAGCTATGCATTGTCTGCAAATTTTGCATCTGAACTTCTTTTTTTACATTTTTATAATAACAATGAAAGTAAAACTTATATTTACGGAAAATGTGTAAGTTACAGATGGTTTGTTGTCTAAAGTGCAGCATAACAGCCACGGGAACCAGTTGTTCGCGATATTTAAAATAAGTGTATTATTTTTAGTTAGTTATGTAACTGAAATTTTGGTATGTAAGCCCTTCAGAACGTTGTAAGGAGTATCGTGGTTCGATATATTTTACGCTAGTAATATATTGTATTACTGGTGTCATATCTTGTTAACGACACTTGCGAATCCGCAGTACCAAACAAGCTGCACTTAACAGCACAAGTCGTGTGCAAGACATTGGAGTTCTAATTTTCATCTGGAAGGTGTATATTTTACCGACAACTAGTTCATGATAACAATCACGAACAACATCCTTTTCCGGCGAAGCTTTGCATTGCGAAGGGTTGGGCAAATCTATAGAGGCTTGTGGGAATAGAAACAATCACAATTTTGGGCAGATTGTTACTTCGAACATTGGGAAAGTAACAACAGAATATTTATTTATGAGTTATTTAATTATATTGGCAATTTATTTTTGAGAGTACCTTATTATCAATTTTCTTTTAAAGAAGTAATTAACGGTGCAGTCGAATAACAGTAAAAATATATCTAAAATAACGCTTTCACATATGCTTCAGTGTTTGAGTATTTGTCCTTCCGTAAGACATGTGAAGGTCAAAAAATTACTTTGTGATAAAAATCACGATTGTATTAGGATCCTTTAAATGAGACGCTGATTTGTGCCTACCTGAACACCAGAGTAAATGAGTTTCTGTATTTTAAGTCAATGGTGTGCAGGTGCTTTTTTGTGTTACTTTCTTGATAGCATCACAAGTAGCCTACAAATAAATTTTTTTTGAGAATTGTTACCTTATAAAAGTTAGAAAGAATTGCGGAATTGCTAACTTAACAATTTCAATAGTAACTGAACTAAATTCATTTTTATAAAAAATAGTTCCAATATTTACAAGAAAATTACAGTTAATGGCAAAACATTCAACTGCTCTTAAATAACAATGCATTTAACGATTTCGTTCGTATTAATAATAAAACTAAAATATAAGTAGAGAGAATAAGAAAACAGTTTGGGCTGTTAAACTAGCTGCAAGTTGTACCTAATCTGGCTCACACTGAGTAAAATAATAAATCAAATATTATCACTGAGCGAGCACTCTTTATCGTTCTCGGTTTATGTATTGACTAGTGTATCCAAACTATTCATGAAGGAAAACACAAACGCCAAAGCTATATAAGAATGGAATGTATTCACAGTTAATCTCTCTGACCTACCTTGCAACGATATACGCCGGGGACCCGAATTCATGTGATAAACACACAGGGCTGAGAGAAGGGGCTCAAAAGGAAGAAATTGATATTGGAACCCGGGATTGCAAACCTTCCCTTCTACCCAAAACATGTGAGTGAAGTTACCGGGGCAGGCAATAATAATAATGATAATAATCCTTTTTTTTTACTTTTTTGTGGCGAAGTTAAGGTTATCACATTCTCTTGCACTTAAACACTTTAAATAAAAACCTTAAAGCCTATTTTAAAAAATAAAAAGGGAAGTGTACTGTGAAGTTAGATACCAACTTATACGAATTATATAAATGCAACATACATATAATATAAACAAGCTGAAGAGTAAACTTGCACAATTTCTCTTTTGATGAATCTGTATATGTATAAATGCATATAAACACATGCATATACGCAACTACATACACATATTTACACATTACATGTTCTCACATATATATAAATGTACTATTTATAAAAAAAAACAAGATAATACCGATTAGCAAAAATTCAAAAACTGCAATTTAATTTAATAATTTCTGAAGGAAAAAAAATCACAGCAAATAACTTTTTAAGCACTGGAATAAAAACAATACAGGATAGCCTAGACCATAATAATAGCTTTTAAAACAATTATTAAGAAAATTAAATTAATTAAAATAAGACATTTTACGTCTGCTACATATAAAATTATGTAATTGACCTAATATACTTAATAAATAATTAATGTAAATGTTAACTCGCACACGCACTACGCACACTTGCATACATTAATAGTATAGATAATAAAATAAACAAGGTAGGCAACAATCACCTTTAATTCTACATGCACGTGGTTTTAACATCCAGCGATGTGCATAGCAAAGAAGGAATGGATTACAGTTAGACTGAAGGCAGGAAACATGTGTGCGCAGTAATTGGATTATTATTATCAGAGTAGAGGGTTTACGAAAGTCGTTCATAATAGCGCCAAGGAACTTAAGTGCACAAATTGCAACTACGAGACATGTTCGCCTGGACCTGTTCAAAAACGTCAGGTATAGCGCGCACACAATCACACGCTGCTCCGTCACGTTCCAACAAATCTTCTCCACTGACCAAAGGCGTTTCGTACACCAGGGATTTCACATGTCCCCATAAAAAAAAGTCTGGGAAGACACTGGAATTTGCCCATCATCTGTCAGTACACTGGCACGAAAATGTGGCATTGATCTTTGATGTAGCCGTACAAATGTCGCACGGGAGGGAGGGGAATCGCAAGCGGTACAACGCCTCCGCTGCCAATGAACTGGCTTACGAAAACAGTATCGTCCTTCATAACATCACAATCAAAAGAACCAATATTCCGAAAAACAGGTCTTGAAATATATCTTCTCTTATGCCAACGTGATCGCCTCATGGCTCTGTGAAAACTCAAATTAAATTTCACATGTTTGACCTTGAACGTCAGTTGCAAGTTACAACGTGCTTCACTGCTCCTGGAAGTTCTCCCGGATGTTCTTATCAGTTCGGGCGGAAGTCCTTCCTTTGATAATTTAACCTCGCTCTTATGGGTAATCGCTGAGGTCCCGTCGCGGCAGCGCCTAGTATTTACTGAGAGCTGCCGCGGAATGCCGTTAGTAGTAAGTACGCCAGCGTTGTTCTGGAGCAGTGCGTTTCTGAATACTTGTGAAATTTAATTAGTTTTCACAGAGCCATGAGGCGATCACGTTGGCATAAGAGAAGATATATTTTAAGACCTTTGATAAGCAAGCAATGCTCGCGTAAAACCTGCCATATCCTAACCAGGTGCAGGCACATAATGATTTGCCAGCAGATAAATCCACGTAGAGAACGCGTTTATTACGCCTTTGGATATCGCTTGTTGCCTACCTGCCCCTGTAACTGCACTCACATGTTCAGGGGAGAAGGAACGGATTGCGATCTCAGGTTCCCTATATCAGTCTCTTCCTTTAGTGTCCCCTCCCCCTTCTTATCCCTCGCGCGAATTCTGGCCTACGCTGTGTAGCGAAGGAAGGTCGTTGTTTGCGCCGTTGGGCCTCTGCTCATCTCGTACAAACGGACCGATATGAAACTCCGGGTCGTTCTGACGTCAGACTCGTCGCTCAGGTTCGGGAATGGCGCAGTGTTCGGTGAAACAGGAAGGATAAACGCAACATTAAAAATATTTGTTGCAAAACGTTAACACACGGATTACATTAAAAAATTAAAACGTAATTTTTTTTTGTTCAAAATAAAGCCGGGTGTCAGGACGTTTTACGATTGTAGGGGGCCCATAAATTCGGTCATTCTGTCAGAGAGATTTCTCAGCAATTAAACATGCCTCGGTCCTCTGTTATCGATGTTATTTTCAAATAGAAACGTCACGGAAGCAGAGGCTCCAACCATCGTTATGGTAGGCGCGAGAACTAACTGATTAGAATCGGCGCACTCTGAATCTTGTTGTGCGAACCAATCGCCGGACAGCCATGCCGACGATCGAAAAGGATTTCTGATGCAGCTCAGGAACTGGGAACAATGATGTGACTCTGAGAGATGATGCGGTATTGCTTCCTTTTCACAGTTGTGCCGCTGCCAGGACGCCATTGGTCACACGAGCAGAATGAAAAACTCCCTTCTGTTGCAAGTGGCATCTATCATTGGTGTCGGAGCCGCCCGGCCGCCATGTAAACATATCTCGTCTATCCCGCCGAATTCTTATTATTCCCTCAAAATGTCCTCAAATCAGCAGGATGGACCCGAGAATCATTGAAAAAGTCCGTAGATCAGCAAGGTGGACCAAAGGTTCCGGTCAAGCACAGCGGACCAGGAGGGACGTCTGCCATATTTGCTTCTACCACCATCTTGGAATTCCTTGACATCGACTTTGACCCCCGATGACCTTGGAATAACACGGGTGTCAAAAAATCGAGAAAAATCGCAAAAATTAGGGAAAACTTACATGATGGACTACGGCAACTATCTTGAATTTACGTGACCTTAACCCCCAAGTTATCTTAAAAGCGTTGGACCCCCAAAATTTAATAATTTTTTTTGTACCAAACAATGTTTACAAGTTGAACAATATTTGGTACAAAAATAAAACAATTAATTTTTTTGGGGTCAAATACCCTTAAATCCGAAAAATCGAAAAAAATCACAAAATTTGGTTTAAAAATTTAAAAATCGGAAGGGGGTGATACATTATTGTCCTCGGCCTCCATATTCATATCCATGAGCTAACCTTGACTTCAAGTAAACTTGAAAACAAAAAAATAAAGAAAAATCACAAAAATCGTAATTTCTGTAACAATTTTAACAAATTTATTAGTGAAAAAAATTCAAAATTTCATAAATAAATTAAAAATGAAAAAACCAGAAAGTTTTTGTAAATTTTTGGAAGAATTATATAACTATTCAATGACTTAAATGTAGAAGGTCATGCGTTCGATTCTCGCAACGATGGCAGAGCACACCCACTCTCAGTACAGGGACCAGCATGTGACTGACCCCCCACCACTACATTTCATATTGGAAATTTAATCGATCCCCACCTATCTACCCCTCCAATGAATCTTTCGCATTACATCACACTCGATCCCCAAAACCACTCATCAACCTCCCACCATTTAACCACAGGGAAACTCCACTAATACCACTAAGATTGCGCTAGTGATTTAATTATGATTTCATATTACCCACAGGTGATAAGCTGTTGGTCACATAATATCTTCATCTTTGCAAATAATTAATGTTCCCAAATTCGCGCCATATCACAGTTCTTCTGATGCGAGAGGTGGCATATTGATCTCTCTTTCCTTATCTTTCTAGCATTCATTCTGGTAAGATATTTTTTTGTTAGACTCTTCCTTCACAATGTGCATGTTACTATCGGGTGTGCTCATAATTACACATACATTTCCCCACCACAGTAAAAATATATCTGCTTAAATTTCAAGTACCTGTTTGGACTAGCGAGTTATTGGAGTGGAATGCCTACGACCAGCATCACGACTTTGTCTTTGGTGGTATCATCGCTTACTCCAGCTGGATTGCCTACATTTGCAACAACGCCATTCGCATACCATAAGGGTTAGGCCCTTCGAACTTGGAATGTACGAGGCCAACTCGGTTGACGGACAGGCTTATATCTGTTCTCGTCTTGGCCATCAATCCAATAATCAATGCATTTTTAAATCTTCCGCTCAATCTTTCCAGCATTCTATCAATCCTTCGAACAATATTTAAATATATCATTCGATCAATCCTTCAATATCTCTATCAATCTTTCAAACAATCTTTCAATCAATGTTTAAATATTTCGATAGATCCTTCTTTCTCTATTTCGATCAGTCTTTTGAACAATCTTTTGATCAAACTTTCAATAAATCTTTCAATCTTGATCATGGCATCTTGATCTAGATATAGCTGAAATTAATACATATGTTACATGTTTCAACATTGGCTCAGCTAAAGTGGTGGTAAAACGGAATCAAAAATTATAATTAGATATAGAAAGCTTACAATGATTCAAACCCGATTTTTGTAAAGCATGTATTACCTGGTTACCTTGGCCATTTTAATTGAGGTTAAGGTTTGTAAACATTAAAAAATTTCGAGATATTATTTTGGTTGTTATTTTCGAACAAGCTAAAATTATGTAATATTACTGAAAAGTTCTGTGCGCTACAATAATAATTATAATACCCTTGTCAAATCATTAAATTAGAGGAGTCCATAACAAGGCGAGCCCTTCAAAAACGTTTGAAAAAAATATCTGCCATTTATTGCGAATATTTAAACATAAACACAAACCAAATACTTGCTGTAATGTCGGCGGCTTATCATGAAATGTATTTTTAAAATATGTAATTTTTAATGGGCGGCCAATATAAATAGTTTTTTTCTTTAAATACTCACTACAGCAAGAATTAACACAATATATCAATTTTTGTATATTTTTCACAGTATCATTAGATAAACGACATTGTTCATGTACGAGGGTGAGTAAAAAAGTAAAGTAACAAAATCTCTCACGAGTGTATAATTCCTACACTCGTTCAAATTTCCCGCCAGGCCACAGCAGAAGAACAAAGCTTTGCCACCCAGCCGTTATATGTCGCATACGTTGCGTCATACCCTCGCAATATAAGCTGTAAGATGGCTGCACACACTGAAACGGGGAAGTGCGTAGTGTGATTAGGTTTAAGCATGTAAAAAGAACCTCACGAGCCGAAATTCATCGTCAACTTCTTGTGTAAGATGCTACTGTCATGAAAACTGGTATGAGTTCGATAACAGCAGGACAGATGTTCAAGATGAGCCACGATCTGGTCGGCCAAGCATGTCCACCGCAGACGAAAATGTGTGACGTAACGAAATGCTTATTCAGGACGATCTTCGCATTCAACTTGGCGATATTGTTAAAGAATTCAACATCTCAGTCGGTAGTGTGCACAAAATCGTTCTTGAGCAACTGGGCTGCCGAAAGTCGCGTTCACGCTGCGTGCCAAGGAAACTCACAGGAGGTCACAAAGTCACAAGGTTGGAATTGTCTCTCATTCACTTGGTGCAGTTTCATGAGGAAGAAGTGCCGTTCCTGCACTACACTGTTACAGGGGATGAAACATGTGTGCATCATTTGACACCAGAGACGAAGCAAGCATCCACGTCATGAAAACACACATTGTCCCCATCTTTTGAGAAATTCACAACAGCTTCATACGCGAAGAAATTTATGATGACGTTTTTTGGGACAACAAGGAATGCTTCTGGTTTATTTCCTCACCATGGGAACAACAGCGAATGTTGTACAGTTATTGTTACACATTGGAGCTGTTGCGGGAGGCAATTCGCAGAAAATGACCTGACTTCTCGCAACAGTCGTTGTGTTGCTGCACGACTAGACCCGTCCAAAATCATAACGGGCATGAGTGAATTGCTACGGCACTTCCGGTGGGAGGTACTGGATAATCCTCCATACAGCATTGCCCTGGCTACCAGGGATTTCCATCTCTTTGGACAATTGACGAAACACCTGCGTGGTAGGCGATTCATAACCGATGTACAGCAAATCGTCATGACGTGGCCTCAGGGACTGGACGCAGATTTATTCTATGCTGGCATCGATGCCTAGGTGTACCGTCGGAACAAATGTTTGAAAAAGCATGGCAACCATCTTGAAAAGTAATTTGTATCAGTGCCATACTACTGCGTATCAGTATATACGGTGCAGAATAAAGTTTTCCTATGAAAACTCTCGTTACATTACTTTTTTATCACCCTCGTGTGTGTCTAAAGTGTTCACAGAGGGCTGAAGGATGTTACGAGAAAAAGCTCCCAGAAGTGCTAAGTGAGGTGAGATGCACCTTACATGCAGCAAGTGGTGAAGAAGCGAACGAGCAGAGAATGTAGTGGAGTGGAGCGGAGAGATTTGGGAGGCTCTTAACATCGTGGTCTTGAGAGCCGATGAAGGTGAAGTGAGGTGAGTATGGAGCAGCGCCGGAATGAAAGGGCAGGAAAACGGGAGATCCCAGAGAAAACCTTCCGGCCAACGGCATCGTCCGGCATGATTGCCACATGTGAAAATCCGGAATTGACTCCGCTTGGGAATGGAACCCGGCACGCCTTGCTGGAAGGCGAGTTGTCCAAACACTACGCCACCAAGGCCGCGAAGGAGAAGAGGAGAAGTACCTGTGTGCAGCACGTAGAGGGCGGTGTGGAATGGGGCGGCCTGGAAGCGGCCGCGCCGCGCGGACAGCACGGCGCAGCGCCACAGGCCATCGNGTCGCGACCCCCGCGCGCCGCGGCGAAGCGTGCCACCTCGTGCGGCGCCGCCAGCGAGCCGTTGGCGCGCCGCGGCTGCAGCGTCCAGCGGCACGCGCGCACCGGCTCGCTGCTGCTGCACGCCAGCGTCGCCGCGCCGCCCGCCTCCGCGCGCACTTCCCGCGTCACCTCCGTGAAGCGGCGCTCGCCTGCAACACAGTCCCTGCATGCGGAGAGCTGCACCCACGCACACCAGCCATGGGTTATACCATACTTTTAACAAGAAAACATCTCTTACTTTTTATGATTTTATAATAAAATATTTTATGATTTGATAAGCTATGTTTTTTTCACAGAGTTATATGAAAATAAATTGAATGAAACCATTGAAACAAGACAAGTTACACAAGAAACAAGCATCACAATATTATGTTCCTCAAGTTTCCAAAGGTTGACCAATGGCATACATAACTGAAGTTGCCAGTAGTATGGAGTCTGAAGATTAGTGCTAATACCGAAATGAGTATTAAAAAACTTTGGTTATTTCTTTTGCCCTATTTCAACTGGCTATTGTCGTCCACTCACACAGTACCAGAAGCTATACTTAAAATGTGTGTAAAAATTTACCTCCCACTTTTTAAAAAAGTACTCAATTTCTTATAGTGCAAGTTGTTCACAAGCATGCATATTGCCTGTACACTAAGTGGTAAAAAATAACCACCCTGAAGTGATGCATTTTTTAAGTGCTACATCTCTGAAAGGTGATACGAAATGATTCTTCAAGATGTAGCAGCGATGGAATACAAAGTAGGAAAATTGAATCACCCCATGAAATCCCACTGGTATATGGCAACATATGCCACGTTTCCCACATATGAAAATCTGGAAATGTCTTTGCTGGGAATCAAAATCTGACTGCCTTGGCAGGAGACCTGTTTAGATCAAACTTCGAAAATATCCTACCCCTTACTTCGTATAAATTATGAATCAAAAGTAATTGGACACCTACTGATATTTCTAAAGGAGCCAGCTGTGTAAATCATTGGATTTCGGACCTCCCTTTGCTATCATTACAGCATTAATCTTTTCTTGTAGACTCTCCATTACGTTTTGGCACACAGTTAGGAAAGTATTGCCCCCACTATTTCTCTAACATGGTGAATACTAATCAGTTTTCTTTTGGCCGAAATGTGCCATCGATGCTCTAGCTCATCCCAAATAAGTTCGTTGGGTTTATATCAGGGCTTTAGCAGCTCAGTTAAACAGTCACCCCTGTTTTTATTCAAATCATTATGCAGTTGACTTTGATTTATGGACAGGATATCTATCCCACTAATAAAACGGTTTGCATATTTTTAAGTATTGTAACATTGCGGGAGGCGTATTATTACCATAAATGTCTTGACAGAAGTCAGAGTTCATCGATGAAGCCATTAAATTTAACAGGGCTTGATATTATGTATAATTAATGTGAATAATAACATATAAATATATGTGTGTTGGTAACGGCTAATAAGAATAAGCTCTGATGCAAATTATTATTAGATTCAATGCGCACAAATACGGTGTATTGTTCCTCTGGTGTATATGTTGTTCACTGTAAAGTGAGCACTTTCAAGATCAACCTTTAAAAGGTTCACTGAACTTGACTGCGTATATAAACACTGACAAACTCTGCCTGCATATTCGTTATGAAAAATTACATTGAAAACATATATGCGACATGTCTACGATGCTTCGTAAAGGTGGTACGCACAATTGAAGGTGGAGTTAAACACATGTTTATTGTAGATTTTAAGGAAAATATTTGAAATGTAATAATGGCATCCATGATAAAATGTAGTTTAAAAAATACCAGCAACCACAGGAAAAGTGATCGCGGCCATTAAAATATGTCCTAGAGAAATTAAGGTTTGCCAACATATTGTTGCATACAATTCTGTAATTCAAAATCGAATAGGGTTTCGAATACGCGTTATTAAAAAGGAAGTTAAAATTAACGAAAAGGTCGTTTTGTGTTATCACGCTATATCCCACCATTTACGAGGAATTCTCACAAAATATTGTAACAATTGTGTAACTGTATATACTGATTGCCTGTCTGGCAGGCGTAAAACTAATCTTTGAAATCAAAGATTCACCTTTTACTCGAAAAGAGCGAGAGTTAGACAATTTTTGCAAAATAAATCTATGTTGCTAATATTGCCGGTATTTCATAATCTCTAGTAAAAAATAGGGGATTTTCCCTTTAACATACTTATTTTTTACAGAAATAAGGTAGGTATAACCCCCTTTCAACATGGTGGGGGTGGGTTATATGTACAGGACATTAAATTTATTAGTGATTCCGGCTTAAATGATTAGTAACCATTACTTTGTTTCTGTCCCACAAACAGTTACCTAAATATGACAATAAATGATAATGTTTCTGCAAAATTCCGAAGCGTCTACCGGTCTTAATATTTTACCTGAACCATGGGATGCCTATCTCAATCTTTCTGTTTACTCCTCAGAAATAACCTGTCAAAATTTGTCGGTAAATTTGAGATACACGTTGTATAGTGATTGTGTCCATGACAATGTAAATTTTACATTGGTGGAAGGACACGAAATGAGCAGAAATGTATATACAAAGCACGGCTTTAAAACTGCTCACTTTACTGTGAACATCCTATATTTTCCTAGAATTGTTCAACTTTGCTTGCATGAGACTGAGGTGTATGTGCGTGTATATACACTGAAGAGCCAAAAAAACTGGTACACGTGACTAATATTGTGTAGGGCCCTCGAGCACGCAGAAGTGCCGTAAGACGACGTGGAATGGACTAGACTAATGTCTGAAGGTATGCAGGAGGCAATTCACACCGTGAATCCTGCGGGGCAGTCCACAAATCCAACCTGCACCAATTTGAGAAAGGGTTGCACGTCTGTCACGTTTAATGATTCTCGTCAGTCGTCGTTTGTCCCGTTCTTTCACGATCTTTTTCCGGCCTCAGCGATGTCGAAAATGTGAGGTTTTACTGGATTCCCGATATTCATGGCACACTCGTGAAATGTTCGTACACGAACATCCAAATGTTATCGCTACCTCGGAGATGCAATGTCCCATCTCTCGTGCGCCGACTGTAACAACACGTTCAAACTAACTTAAATCTTGATAACCTGCCATTGTAGCAGCAGTAGCCGATCTAGCTGCCGATCGCATCGCGTTACTCTGATTGGTTCCATACCTCTGTTATTTGCATACGCACGCTATCAGTTTTTTTGGCTCTTCAGTGTACGACTTGTGTTTTGGGTCATTGTATTGGTAGACCTTAAACGTGTTCCTGATGCCCAGTTTTTTCAGCACTCTTGTGTAGGTTTCCTTTCAGGATGTTGAGGTAGTCTTCCTTTTCCATTGTTCCATCGACACGTACTGCCTCTCCAACATCTGCTGATGATATACAGCCCCATATCATAATACTACCTCCACCGTGTTTCGCAGTAGATTGTAAGTTCCCAGGTTTTAGCTCCTTATTTGGTTTGCGACATACTGTTACACCGACATCAGAACCAGAAACATTAATTTTTGTCATGTCAGCGAAAAATCACATCATTCCACCAGCTTTCATCTTTGTCAGCGTGGTCTTTTGCAAACTTAAGTAGTTTTCTTCTATTCACTTCATTAATAAAAGGCTTCTTTCTAATTACCCTGCTATTATATGCTGCTCTTCTGATAACTCGTCGTATGGTTTCTGGATGGACGTTCTTTCCAAATTCATTGATATCTCCGTGGTAAGTTTGCAAGCACTAATTTTCGGATCTTACTTTATTTTTTTGATTACTAGACGTTTTCCTCTGTCTCTTTTTCTCTCGCTTAGTTTATTTGGCTGTCCTTTTTGAGGTATGGAATCACTTCTCTCTTCCTTCTCAAACCTTGATATGATGTCTCTGACAGTAGACAACAGCAGGTTCAAGTGCTCCGCAATTACTCGTTGAGATGTCTTCTTCGCATGAAGCAAAATGACCAGTTGCCGCTGTTCAATCGTTGTATTCTTGCCCCTACGTCCCATTTTCCTGACTGATGCAGCCAACAGAGCTACCAAATACAACCTCTCAGCACAGAGAGCGTGCAGGAAATGACACGCGGTACGAACGCAATGTGCATCATGCCTATGCCATGCGTCCACTACAGCTGGCTGAATACTAAAGTGGCGTACTTATGCCGCACGCGAGGACAAAATATTGTGTTTCATCAACTTGCACTGCTTATTTCAGTTATTCAGTACTGTTGCTTTTCATTTTAAGCACACAAGAATAATTGTGCAATATGTTTTACGTTTATCTTCATTTGTAATGTACCATACGACCATGAAACTGCGATAACCATCGATGGCCGAATATTAACGTGAGCCACTATATATATATTCCGTGGCTAGCCAAAGCCAGACAAGCAATATTTTTTTTACCCCCTTGCCTATGCCCTTTTTGGGTACTGCAGGGGTATATGTATTTCCTTTAGCTTCTCATTGTGTTATTTATCTTATAACTTTCCTTCCTTTGACTCTTTCTGGCTACGTAACTAAAGTTTTTCTTTGTTTTTATTACTTCGCATACCATAACTTTTGAATGATTATTGTTGTATAATCTTTATTTTATTTCATTGCCAGGCTGCTCGGATGGCGAGTGTGGTGCAGTTGATCCTGCCATCTACCCTGACACTCCCAGCAACATAGGGGTTATCGTCTTTATTCTAATGTTTATGTTTCTACTCTATTTTTCGGGCCATTGTATAGCGGCTCTACAATATATTAACTACATACTAGCTTACCTGGCCACGCGTTGCTGTGGCATAAAATATTTTGGTTCTATTCATTTCTGTGAAATTAATTAAAAAGAAGTATATGTATTTTCAAAATTTTTATTATTGAAGTACTTGTTCGTATACAATGTTTTTAGTTTTACCATCTTCAGCGCGTATGAATTAGTTGGATGGTTCAAACAGCTGAAATGTTCAAGTAGACAGCTGTCAACAAAGGCGCTTCCTGACGCGAAAGCATGGTAAAAATGAGCTTTTTGCAGATTTTAGTATATTTACAGGTAATACAGATTTTAAAAAAGTGTACAAACACTCGTGGGAACAAAAGGAAGGTTTATAAAAAAAACGGAATGAAAATTGGTCAATTATTTTGGAAGTTATACGCGTCCGAACAAACGGACACAACATTTTTATATACGTGTATTGATATCCATAGCTTTGTTAGGCAGCAGTAGGAAAGGGGGNNGGGGGGGGGGGCTGTGCGGAGGAATAGCCTGAAAATATAAGTTTACCATGGCAGCAGAAACGTTTGCAAGCAAGCGTGTACCTGGCGCAGTGATGACGCGCAGGCGGACGGTCGTGGAGGGGAGGAGGGTGGAGTTGGGCGGGCCTCGCACCACGCACGTCCACAGGCCATCCTGCGCCGCGACGACGCGGCTGAAGCGCACGCTGCAGTTGCGGCGGTGCTCGCCAAACGGCTCGAACTGCTTCACCGCCAGCGCCTTCTCCTGCTGCTGGCTCGACTGGTTGGCGGCGCTGTACAGCCACTGGCACTCGTCCACCGGCGTCGTCGTCACGCAGCGCAGCACGGCGTCGTCGCCGAGGCGCGCGTCCGTGTCCTGCGGCTCCTCCATGAAGCCGATGCTCACTGCGCACACCAGAAACACCCACGACCCTTTCATCAACCAGAGAACCCATCATTAACTCACGGCCTTGGAAATTCCCAAAACATTCTCATACCTGACGCTTCACGGAGGAGTAACCGCCACTCACAGCAAAATATGTCATATAAATGTGGGTCCTATTCCTAATATTAACAGAGTTATTCGACAAATTGGAAATGCCTAGATTATTGCGTATGGCGATGGATGAAGGATATTGATTACCAAAGGACTGCACAACACGTACGGAACTACTTGCGCGTATCATGCATGCCGCTACAGAAACCGAAGACAGCCGTGTACAGCTACGCAGAGCAACACGTGTGGTTCATACGCGTGCGGCCAAGTGTAAGTTAGTAAACGGAAACATTTTCGAAAATTTTTTCTAAGCTTGTTAGACGAAATTGTGATGCTCAATTGTAAACAATACGGTCTGATAATACATCACTCTATTTACTTCTGAAAGGGTTATTATTTTATTCATCAATTTTCAAATGTCTCGAATTACTCTGCAAATATTGGGAATTGGACCCACATTTATATGACATATTTTGCTTCAAATGATGCATTGAATAAGCCCTGTAACTCCTCGTGAATCAACCTGTACCTAACATTGTTCAACTCGTATGCAGTGTACGTGATGACATTTTCCTGAAATAAAAAAAATACCGTTTATATTTCTCGAATAATTTGATGTAAAGTACAAAATTATTTTGTTTTGTTGCAGCCGTAATGAAGAATACTAACTAAGTTGTACAGATAAAAAAACAAAAAAGGAAAGTAATCGTATGTGCTACCGCGTGACACACGTGATCACCAAATAACGAGCCGTATATATATAAAAAATTGTTGGACATAAATACATTTTTTTCCATATTTTTTACATTTTTTTAAAATGTATAAACTGTTATTTGGTGATCACATATGTGTCAAGCAGTAGCCCACGGCATTGGTCTAAAACTTATTATTTGTTATTACTGATGCAACATAACCAAAGAATTTTTTTATTTGACATCAAATTACTCGAAAAATATAAAAAGAAAAATGTTTTTATTCGAAGAAAATGTCATCACATACAATGCGTACGAATTAAACAATTTTTGGTACGAAAATAACATAATTAATTTTTTTAGGGTCCGACACACTCTTAAGACTTCATGGGTGGTTCTAGTTTTAGGGCACGACTTACACATATGATTCCCTTCGGGAGACTGGCGTAGGTAAGACTACTATATGCTGTTCACGGTTATTTGAGAACTTTTCAAATCAACCTTTGAAAAATGTCACTGCTCCTACCTGCATGTATTTTAATGGACACACTGACCGTGAAGCGCGCGCCCAGTAAAGTTGGTAACGATGTTCGTAAAGTTTGTGACTACTTAACGTTGTATTAAAATTATTACGTAAAAATGTGCGGCTACTAAAATTATTTATTTTGCTTTATGTTTTTTTAATGTATATAAGTGTAAGAATCAAGAAATATGTAAAAATATTTAATATCCAATTAATTTCAGTTTCACTTGACTGGCACATGAATGAAGTGCTGAGGTGGATGGCAGTGTTAATTTTACATGTGGTGGAAGAGTACACAATGTGCATACAAGAAGAGAGTAAGCAGGGCTTTCAAAAGTGCTCAGTTTACCCTTAACAGCATTTTACACTTGTTATCCCTAATTTCGATCAGGGCTGGCAACATTCCTGGTACATAGGCCGCCAGAAAAGTGCGCTTATCACGTGCAACTTTTTTCCGCAATCTCCACACGATGAAATGACCGGAGAATTAGAGCGATGCTGGACACTATAGAACTAGCAGAGCCTCGAGGCCAAGACTAATCGCGGGGTTGACAGTGAACAGCGACTCGGGTCAGAGGGACTCGCCGACACACTACGCGCGAGATTAACTAGCCACTTTCCGACAACACTACAACGCGTTGTACAGACATCAGGACACTACATCACGCCAGTCGGGTAGGCTGGTGGAGAGCTTCACTCCCTCGCCGATACACCAACACGTAAATGTATTAAGATAGCATCGGTGGTTAACAGCTGTAAATACGGGCCAGTCCACGGTGACTGCAGCCCACGGCCGGCTTTATGACTATCTCAAATCTGTCGGGATGCAAACTAAATTTGGAAACCCAGATAAGCGAGTTATGGGAACCTGGGTTCCCGATTTATGACAGCACAGCCTTCGGGGGAATAAAGGAGATCGGCTGTGGTGAACAGAAGGCATGGCTCGGATCGTAGTTAACCCAGGGGGCGTGGTGGCTCAGCAGTTAGAGCGCTCACCTCCCACTAAGGTGAAATGGGTTCGATTCCCGGCAGGGGTTACTCTTGGATCTTCGCACGTGGGCGTCGTGCCGGACGATGCCACTGGTCGGCGGATTTCCTCGGGGATATCACATTTTCCCCGCCTCTTGCATTCCGGCGTTGCTCACGCTCACCTCACCCAACCCTCATCGGCTCTCAAGCATTGATGTTAAGAGCCCTCGAAACCTCTCTCGTAGCTAACCCATTTCTAATGGCATGCAGGGCGCCGACCGACGATTTGATAACTAGTTGCAATGAGAAGCTCATTCGAAGGGGAGCTTTTGATAGTGGCTATAGTTTGTGTAGAGCAAGAGAAACGCGAGAAAAACAAGAATGTAATGTATATGCAAAACCATGCAATATGGCGGCCTCATACTGAATCGCATGCGAGAATATCTAGTGCAAGAAAGATCTCGTACGAATGCGGGAGATAGGATATATCTTTGTTTCGGAAAAGTTATGCACGAAACGAGTTATTCTATTGGTCGTTCTCTGCTAGACATGTGACCACCTATACAATACGAGTCGTTAATGAATGCTAACATGGCATGAGCGGAATCCCTAAGTCAAATAAGAAGGGAAAAGTATATACGAAATACCGCCTAAGGTGATTTCTGAGGGTGGTAGAGGCCTTGGAATGTTGCAATTGGGAATCTACCACACAAAACGGCGTTGCAGTGAGTACACCCCTTCATATATGAAATAGGGGTTGGCACCCTCAAATTGCTTAGAGCTTTGTAACCCTGCGCTTGAAGCAATTTGAAATGACATGTTAGTAATCAGCATTAAAAATCAATAAAATATGTCGCCTTGAATGCATCAGCTAAATCCTATCGTTACGTGAGAAATAACGTGTTTATATGGAAAGCAGATTAATGGTGTCTTGGGAGGAAGGCATCCTGTATCACTGTCGTGCATAACATTTGACTGATACTCTGGCTATTGTCCCTGCTCTAAGGCAACAGGTTTATAAGATTGTGGACGACTGAGAAGTTTCTGCGGGAAAATGCCCCATTGCATTGGTTCCTGTTGTACCAAGTGACGACGATGTTGACTGCCTGCTAGCATTGCGTTGGTAGTTTACACGGCAGACGGTTTTTCCCAACCTGTGTGATGGAGTGTAGTAATGAGGAACTGACAGACGTGCATCTCACGTATGATGAAATAATGTGTAATGCATCAGCTGCGCGTCGTCGATACGCCGAAAAGTTTCCAACTCGACATTTACCAGTTGAACGCGCACGTTTGGACGACGATCTGCGACAACTACTTGAAGATGTACCACTGAATCTACGAGAAGGCATGTGGTACATGCACGATGGTGCACCAGCACGTCTTAGTCCCACGGCAAGGCAGTACATGGATGCGCGGTACTCAGCACGATGGATTGACCGAGGTGGGCCAGTGAGTTGGTCACCCAGATTACCAGACCTAAACCCAGCCGACTTCAACTTGCGGGGTCCCTCGAAGGCACAGCTGACGTGGACAATGTGTACGATCTCTGATCACGTATTCAAGATGCATGCCGTACCGTACATGCTAATCCCGGAATGTAGCAGCATGTGCGCCAGTCATATGAGGATATCATTCGTGCATGCATGGAGATGGGTGGCTCACACTTCAACCATATGCTGTAACCATGTAAACTCTTCGCATTCCAAAAAAGTCACTGATACTCGAAACCAGTGTTAGTTTTTTCGGTTACCCCACACTACCAACATTTACTAAAGTGGTGTTAACCTGCGTTAGGACAAAAACATGAACCAGGTTGTTAGTCTGTATGTCTTGGACCACGTGAGTGATACAGACTGCCTACCTCCCAAACAACCATTAATCTGTCGTCCAACTAAAAATGTGAATCCTGCTTTAATGGTCAGGATTAGCGGATACTACCAAGGAGACTTTTTTTATTGAATTTGGCATTCTTATTACTAACATGTCATGTAAAATAACTTCAAGCGCAGGGTTACAATGTTGTAAGCAATTGGAGGGTGCAAACCCATATTTAATGTATGAATTGTACTCTCTGTAACGCCGTTTTGTGTGGTAACCTGCCGTGTAAAGTTTGCTCATATGCAAATTTTCGTTCCTTATCGCAAGTGGTTTCTAATTTATCGTTGCATAAAACCTTTCCAATCGCAAAGTTCCAGAGCATCTGCCACCCTCAGAAATAACTTTAGGCCTTATGTCGTATATGTTACCCTATTTATTTGTCCGAAGGATTCCGCTCACGCTGGGTAAGCATACATTAACGACTCATCTTGTGTATCGACCAGAGAGGTAGATGAAGGACCAGAGAGGTAGAAGAGCAGAGAATGTAGCTGCGCAAAGAGGAAACGGGCGAAAAATATTTATTGTAAAGAATTCTTGAAAATTTTCTATAAGAAATGAAGTGGAATTGAGATATTGTTGTTAGATTGTTGGACGAGTACAAGAAATATCTTATTTTATTAAATAGCCACTACTTAAAGATAGTGTGTGCTCATGAGATGTAATTGTTTAAACTATGGCCAGTTAAGATATATCGAGGCCATCAATTTTTCTCATGCAAGGAGACAGTGTTCTATCGTGTTCGTTCGACAAGGACTGTAGAGAACTTGGCCTAAATCAGCAATATTAGACCCAAGGCAGATGCTATTGTAACACTTTACGTATAGAAAATATCGAAGTCATCGAATGTTACACCAGGAGAAAGAGTGGCTGCCTGGGTTGTTAATAAAATCATAAGAAGGAAACATAAAGCTGGCCTGGGACATGTTAAAAACATAAACACTGTAGGAGGGAACTGAGTGCCATAATACAATTTAGCTTTCCTGCCCTGATGGCTCCTGGAAGTCTAATTGACTCCAGCATCAGCTCTTGGGAAAGCTTTGAAACCATTTAGTACCCAGTACCTTTCGAACCCTACAAATTTGGAACAGATTTATACCACAAGCCCTACCACTTCAGAGGTGGGATAAAGAAATGGAAAAAGCCATGCAGGCAAAGAAAGAAGCCCTTTTAAGAAACTTCACCACACATTCTTCAACAGATTAATGTCTCAGGGAGTACCATAGGAAATTAAGAATATCAGCTTTCCGAGATTGTTCTCGAGATATTCATTACCAAGTAAACCACACATGTGTGAATATGTGACAGATAAGTTTGAATAGAAAAGTTGAGTTGCGAGAGTAGAGCGGGTCTTAACAACAAGGTATTGAAAGCCAATGAGGGTGAAATTAGGTGAGAATGGATCAGCGCCGGAATGCAAGGGTGGGGGAAAGGGGAGATCCCCTAGAAAAACCACCGACCAGCGGCATCGTCCGGCACGATCCCCACTTGCGAAAATCCGGGAGTGGTCCGGCCGGGGATTGAACCCGGTTCGCCTTGGTGGGAGGAGGGCAATCTACCCGCTCAGCTACCGTGGTCCCTAGAATCGAAAAGTGGGGTGCCGATATGCACTGGGTTGCTATAAGCAAAGATGGGAGTCAGGCAAGGTTGTGACGGTTCGTCACAAATAACCAATTATGCCATACTGGGTCACACTTATACCATTTGCATTAATAACAAATAAAATTGCATTTACGTATGTGAAGTTGAAATCAAGAATTTAAGAGTCTTCAGGAGTTGCACAGAAAAAAATAATTTTACGGTTCACAAATAATCATTTGGAAACCATTCGCCATAAAATGCCTTGTATCACTACATGCAAAGTATTGCATCTTTACAACACACGGCTTTATGAAACATATAATATTTTGGCGTGCCTCCATATTTATAACAAATATGAATTCTACAGTACTTGCTTATTAAAATTCAGCTTTAATTTTTACACGTTCTTCTTTGAGGTTTTGTGAAATATGCTGTAATTTGCTTGAAGTGTTACATAAATAATCTCGGCAACAATTTTCTCAAGAACTGTTTGTAAAAAATACATTTATTTTACAATACACGGTTCTTATGGCAGTGTCGGCAGACCATCACTACTCACATTCTCTCCCCCCCTCTCTAAGCGTGTAACCGCCTACATCATCGGTTTGCTATTCGTTGTGGACATTGATTGTGACAATTGTTTTGAAATGTTGGGGCAAAGGCGTGAATTAATCAAACTCAGAAATTTGCTGGATTTTCTACATTGCCGAAGATGGTTACAGGGAAAAAAAACGGCCAGCGGTAAAGTAATTTCCACATAAAAATTTATTTTTTTCTTGATCCCACACTCTGTTGATTATAATTTATTTAGCTTGAGTGTAATCATTCTTTGTGTTTTGCGTTTTTTTTTTTAACTTTCGGTACTTGTATATCTTATCTGATAAATTAATGATTTGGGATATTCTTATCCAGATAAAATTTGTGTTCTTTTTTTTTCTGTATGATGTTAAGTTTTTTGTTATTTTATTTTGTTGTCTGTTTTTCGTAATGAATTCTTAGTTTCCGGTTTTAAATATTGTATTTTAATTTTTTATATTTGGCATACTGTTTTTGAATAATTTCATTTTTCTTTTATTTTTAAACATTTTTGCATAAATTTTGTATTTAATTATTGCATTTTAATTGTGTTTTAGCGATCCCGATTTTTTTTTTTTTTTAAGATATTATTTTAACTTTTGTTGATTTTTGGGTAATCAGCTTCGGCAGTGGAGAAGGTCCAACAAATTTCTGGGTTCAATACATCGTTGGTGGATCTACGTTGTTATTGGAAGTTAATTATCCAGAGATTTCGATTGAATTAAGGTTACAGAGCGACAAAAGCCTCATTGCCTGTCTGGATATGCGAACATCCTCTCCTCTGCACATGGTGGTGTGAATGGGACATACTTCATACTTCGATGGACTGGGAGTTGCCGTGCGAAATTAGTATGGTGCAGTGGCGCCATCTTTGCAAACACAGCACACCATGGCTAATGGTCGATTCTTGTCTGCAGACACTGTGGAATCTACATGTGATGACAGCTTACCAAAACTGACATAAAATACAGTTCAACACTCATAATCAATCATAAGAAGGACAGCAATTGAAGGGAGGGAAAAATTGACCAGAGTAGCTACTGAAAACGTAACTGTCAAGGACACATATGTGCACCCATGCTGGATGGAGCTGTACTTGACCTTATTATGTGTGATCCGTCACTGGAGTTATAACATATTTAGTATTTAGTTGCTCTGTACAAGTAATGTAACATACTTTCTAATCATGTGCAATATATATATATATATATTGCAACGTTAATTACTGCGATAGTAATTATGGTATCATCAGTTACAATACTTGTCATGTGTGATTATATTTATTGCCTCCTTAACAGATCCCTAGTGTTTGTGTTGCTGCAGTGAATGATTACTTAACTGTACTCCTACATACAGGTGCTATAATATCACAGGATTTGTACATGTTTGAGCACTTTATTTACAACTCGCCACATGTGGCTGTACAACATGGCCACCTAGATCCATACCTTCCTTACAACTGACGCGCGACCCCTTGTCTGGGCACACATACCTTGCCCTTGAGGCCACTTCATGGCAGGACACAAGCACATACACCTGCAAGAACTAGAGTGCCAACACCTAGCATGTAACATTTTTCAAAGTCCCAATTTGACCAAAACTCACTCACGTATTATTATACCTTAAATGAGTGTAATTTATTTGTATTTAAAATGCAGCCTTTTGAAATATAAGTTACCTGAACTGTAGAAATTATCTTAAGTTGAATAAGAGAATACTGAAATGTTTAAAACACAGATTTATTAGAAATAATTCGGTTGCATTCAAGTTAGCTTCTGATTAGTATAAACGAAGAACACTGTAGAAAACTGCATTGGAAACTGGAAATATTTATAGATCTATAGAAAGTTCAGCCATATTAGTGAAATAGCATTAGTATGCTTATATAATTTTTAAATTTTCAGGGAAGTTGTGGCAAGTTGTAATTTTCCCAGGGCTATCATTTAAAAGGAGAGTAGCAATTGAAGTATTGGGAATTAATTATATTTTGTCTCTGTTACAGTCAGTTATCAATGAGAATTGCGGCCATTTACTAATAACATACCTGGCGGATAGAGAGTGACTTCGATGCGAGGCGACGTGAAGAATTTCTCATATGTGCTCCAACGAACTCCGCACATCCAAAAACCTTGTTGTTCCTCCAGGATGTAATCCAGATGCAAACTGCAGTCCGCAGAGTTGTTCTCCGGTGGGTGGAACTGTTTGATAAACTTAGTTTTTTCTGGATCTTCTAAGCTCATCAGCGTCCATTGGCATTCCCACACAGGCCAGTTGACCTTACAACCCAAAGATAACGGGGAGCCAATAGGTTTGCTGGCTTTCCCAGTCAATAGCACGAATTCGACGTCTGAAAATAATTACAAAAAATTTACTTAGATATTATTTCTTAATACCCTATACTCGAACTAAGCATAATACAAGTATGTGATGTGTCTAAAAATTTTGGTAGATGGTCTGATATCTCAACGGCCAAGTCCGCGCGCATGCACATCGCTATCCAGAAAACACACCGAGAATCGCTACCTAACGTGGAGTTCACGTGAGCGTCAGGCTAAATCTGCAAAAGGCAGTCGAATGTAGTCTGTGCGAGAAGTAGGGTCACAGTCGAAGTCACAGTGCAATGGAGCAACGTGTGAACGTGGAGTTTTGCTACAAATCATGGTAAACGGCGACGGAGACGCAACAAATGTTAGTGGAAGTATACGGTAGGGAAGCCGTGAGCAGAAAATGTGTTTACAACTGGTTCAAACGCTTTCGCGATGGGAAAGAAACAACTGAGGATGAGCCACGTTCTGGTCGGCTGTCGACGAGCAGAACCCTAAAGAGGATCTTGCGAGTGCGACAATTGCTTTCGCGAGATTGGTGATTCACTCTTCAACTGATAGCGAAGGAATCGGGCATTAGTAGAGACCTGCAAAATTCGCGTTATTATTTAAGGACAGGCTGAACTTCAAGTTACTGTGCGTTTTACCGACTCCAGCCATTGGCCAAAAATATGCCTGGCATGCATAGCAGAACTCTTGAGCCAATAGTATAAGTTCAGCAGTGAAGTGGTCAATCTCTTTTAAGAACATCAAGCAGCTATGTAACGTTGATTGAAGTGCAGCGGCCAATGAAACCACGAACTGTGCTCTCTTGTTTATAAGACAGTTGAGTATATCCTGTCGCCAAAAGATAACGCGAATTTTACACTTCTGTGGGAATTACTATGCACACGGTGCGCTACCGTCCACGAATATTTGGGTAATCGGAAGATCTGCTCCCAGTTTGTGCTGCGCAAACTGAAAGACGAACAGAAAGCAAAGCGGATGGAATCCGCTGGAGATTTCATTACCATGCGTGACCAGGAGCCATCTTTCTGCGAAATATTGTCACAGGGGATGAGACCTGGTGCTACTAGTTCGGTCCGAAATCCAAAGCATTCAGCGTCCTCCCCGTAAACACAAAAAGAGTCTCTTGCAAAAGTCCTGTGTCACGACATTGATGATCACCTTCTTCGAGAACGATGGCATCATCCATGACGACTATCCAAGAACGTGTGACAGTGGTTCTGCGATATATTCCTAAAAAGCATTTGCTGACAGTTTCCAGCAGCTATATGAACGTTGCCAAACGTGTGTTGTGAAGAGTGGCGATTATTTTGGTGGACAAAAAAGACCAGTTGCTCATTTCTTCGCTTTTGTTTGATGATACAATTCATCGAACTTTTTAAACACATCTCGTATACGTATCTCGCGAATAAGATGCTAAAAACCACGAATTTTTGTTCGCTATAACAGAAAATTAATTTAACATGGATTTTTACAAGAATTTAATCGTATTCAAATATTTTGTGTATTTTGCCGTTAAGTTTAAAAAACATTTAATAGCTCAAATATATAATAGATGCATTGGCTTTATCTCCAACGTCCCCCGCGTCAAAACACAATGAGAATAAGCTTTTGTTGAATGAAACATAGTTAGTTTGGCACAGCCAAATTAATTGTTTGTAAAGGGACAATGCAATATTTGGTTGTTGAAACCAAATTATTTTGTTGTTCTTATTTGGTTGCCCTAAACTGCAAAATTTGGTTGGTACAACCAAAGATTTGTTTAAATTTGTGTATTGGGATTTTTATACAATTTAATTAGCATTAATAAATGCACTAACAACATTGTTACTATCCTAATCGTCACAAAATGTACAAACTCTCGAGTTGTATTTTCGAACGAAGACATTTAAATGAGTGGCCAAGTACATATACAGTTGATTCATCTAAATATATTGGCGACAGTCTACTGCTTTTGATCCAACATGCAGGTTTTGTTTATTCACGGGTGTATTTTTTTAGACTAACAAAATAAATTTTTTTGCTTTTTCAAGTTTTTTTAACTTGACAAAATATTTTGTTGGAGCTACTAAGTATACGTTTGGCCATATTTTGTTTACTGAAACAAACCTTTCCCATAGTGCAGACTGGCTCTTAACGAATATCATATCAATCTTGAGATAAATTAAAATAAATCATAATTTTGATAAAATTTTATATATGTTATGGTTGTATTTATCTAAGATTTTTCAGAGATTGCAACATTGTCATTAGTCGTTTCCTTTATACATCTTGAAAATGCAAAAAAAAAACCACCGGACTGGGCATACACAGTTCAAAACTTACAGAGCTCCATTGTATTTACAAAATAGATTTAAAAGTGTTCAATTGAGTTAACACGAGGAGGTAAAAGCATATCGTCAGTCCAAAACACTATAAATATCAGAGGAAAAGTGGTACATTCCTAGGAACTTCGAGATGATAATAAAAATAAAAAACATCTTAAGCCCAAGGAACTGACCGAGACCAAAGATTTTCTGAAACTTAACTGAAGCAACAAGAAATGGCCTATTTGGTTAATATGATGTTTTATTGCAATGTTTTTAATTTTCTGTTTGCCTGAAATATGTACTAAAACTTTCGAATGAGTCCCCAACTTAACGTTTAGCAAGAAAATATCTGAAAATGTCACTTAAAACGCTTATTTTAATCACTATTTAACACATTTTTTAATCCTTTACATTTTATAAACATTGGGGTTATTTTCCCTCACTCGAAACTAGATAGATATGAAAGGTTTTCAAGTCATTAGAAAAGGTTTCCTTGCCAAAATATATGCCTGGGATTTTCGTCGAAATTGGATAACAAAATGATCAATATTCGGGTATATGTTTCTATCATATTATTGCATTGACAATTAAGGTGCTTCACATATTGCTTCCTCAAAGGCTCTGAAATCTCTAAGATTGTACTTTCTTTATATAAACATTTTATATGTTCCCGCTATGATTCATAAAACCCATTACTATCACTAAATAGAGGTCAACGTGTTTTCTCCAAAATAAACGTTACATTGGAAAATGTTTGGTAGC
>NQII01000113.1:775119-803818 GCA_002778355.1 Clitarchus hookeri
TAAGTTACTGGAATGTTTAAATAATTGTAAATATTACTGATGATACATTTTTAATTTTTACAGCTTTTAATAATTAAATTAATGAAACGTCACAATTGTTCCCATACGAATTTTCGTTTGGTCTTAAATTATATTCAAAAAATGTATCCCACTGCTAAGAAACTTTTCAAAACAGCCTTTTTTTTAATACTCGGAATTGGTTTTATACTTTAACACTCTCATAATATGATTATGAACATCTGTATATAACTGAATAGAATCGTACAAGCACAAAAATAGCTTTGAAAGGGATAGGCAAATTTACTTTGTAGTTAAAATCGATACCTCACTACAGCAAGGGGCCGCAGTGGCTGAGCGGTTATAGGTGCTCGCCTCCCACCAAGGCGAACCGGCTTCAATACCCGGCCGAGTCACTCCGGATTTTCGCAAGTGGGAACCGTACCAGACGATGCCGCTGGTCGGCGGGTGTTCTCGGGGATTTTCCGTTTCCCCCGCCCTTGCATTCCAGCGCTGCGCCATTCTCACCACATGTTCAACATCATAGGCTCTCAGGACCTCGTTCATACCACCCACCCTAATCTCTCCACTCCACGCAGTACAATATGTTACAACTCAAAATATGTAGTTTATTTGGAGCAACAGTGTTTCATAAATAAAAGCCTTTCTCCAGCTCATTATAATTCTACTTTATAAAAGTATAACCGTCAGTACTTAAGTTATAAAACGTTTACACGTAGCAGTTATTTACGTACTGCATACTGTAAAATCATTAATTTAAAAATATTATTTTCTGAGTTGTAACACTGTTGTGCTGAGACACACACCCCTGATTAAACCCAAACACCTGAACGTAAATAACATATCAACATCAAAATTCTCTTGTGCAAAAGTAATGCGCATGTGATCATGACCACATTAACCAGTAATGTAATTATAAACGTATTAACCTTTGCGTGTTATTGTTTTTATAAATATAGGCATCCGCTCAAAATTATTCTCTTGATAAATATTAGGAATATATATATATATATATATATATATATATAAACCACTATTATGCTCCTTTAATTAGTTCCGAATACCATGTTTCTGCAGGTACTGGCATATACATCTGTGAAATAAATGTTTCTTTAAAATTGTGAGATAATCTTAAAATTTATTCATTCATTCTCTGTAGGAGTAAATTATATCATTTAACACATTCTATTTCATAAATAGTAAACACGAAGTATATAAATTACACTGTTTGGTTGGTCGGTCCTATGTGAAGTTGTTTGCTGACAACAGTTTAAAAATGTTGTAATCCTGTAAAACGTATTGGAAGCACCTTCAAATGATGACAATAATAAGAAAGTTGCTTTAATAATTATACAGAATAGCTGTACATGACACATTTAAGAACTTACTTATTTAAAATCTGCATAATTGTCTTTCTATTCCAGCTTAATTATTCAGTGTTTTACTTACCCTTTGGATATGGGAATATATTTACAAGTATGGTGGCTGTAGTTTTAAAATTGCTCTTTTTGGAAGTTTTGACTTCGCACGACCACAGGCCGCGCTGGTTGAACGTTACTTTCTTTATCTGGAAGCTGCAATCCTTCTTATCATCTCCACTCGGAGAAAATTGCTTTTTGAAAGAAAAGAGCTCCTCGAACTGGTATCTATGTGACCACCTGCATTCACTGACTGGAGATGAAGCTTTGCAGGTCAGATTCAAATCATCGCCAAATTTTAGACCAATTTCTTCAAACGAGATTGCAGTGCTTGCTGCTTCTTCATCTGAAAAAAGTGTGACACTGTCTTAACATACGTACATCACGAATATTGTGTGTTCACAAAAATAAAATACTATTGATAATTTTACATAACATCACAAAACTTGTTTTAAGAGGGGGTGAAAAAAACTATAAGCAATTCGTTGTCACTAGTCAAGACATGCCGGCTCCAGGCAAATATATAGATAAAAAAGGATTACAGGCTAAAAAATTTTAAAAACGCTCCCGGATTTTAACATTTCTAAATGTTTTCACCAGTATCCCTTTTTTAAATCTACAGTACTTAGTACGCATTTTTTTCTAAGGCCAGTGTTAAGCGCAAAATCAAACATATTTTAGTTAACAACACCAAAAAGTAGCAATTATTGCAAAATATATATTAAGCTATAAAAGTACGAATAAGCTAACATTTTGAAATCATTCAGAATTAAACCAGCACGCACTACATCAGATTTTATAATATTGCCTTTTTTTATTACAAATAGATGAATGAATATTAAGTTTGTTTAATGCATAAAATGAAACGTACGCTGACCTCGGTATAGAATCATAAATAAAAAAATTTTCATGGACAGAGTCATTGCCGAGCATAAATCGAAAAATTAATGAAATAAAGTCCCTACAAACAATCGCAGAATATGACGGCAAATAACTAGGGAAGCAACGGAGATCCTAGCTGTCATAATATCGACAACAAACTGCAAACTAAGGAACGAAAAAATAGAGCAAAAAATCCTTGACTGAGGACAACCCCAATAAACAAACACCAGTCAGTGAATTTTAATGTCAAGATAAATTAAATAAACACTTCAAGTTAAAAGTATAAAGACAAAGCAATGGCGATAATAGTAGGAAAAACTTAATCACAAAAGGCGACAATATGTAGACTGGCAATTAAAGAAACACGCATACAGCACAAAACATGAGAAAACAAAAACTATTCAGTACTGATAAAAGCAAACCCTCAATGTAGAGACCACAACAAAACAAGGGACTGATTAGCCTACTTTCCTCTACATATGTTCGCTAGTAAACTTTATGATTTAAGCCCTACTCTAAGACTATGATAAAAAAACCTATCTGTTAAAGTAAAACATTAACATTTCGATTATTTAAAAAAAAAGTGCCTAGTTAACTTAAAATACACCAGTTCACGTGGCGTAATGTAATAATACTTGTTTGCCAAATTTGTTGGTAATATTTTCATTGTTTCCCGAGGTATGACATAAAAATATCGTTATCTTAAGAAATTAATTGATAAAAAAGGCTCTTTGAAGGAAAATGTTGTGGTTCTAATAAAGGATACCTAGAGCACAAAAAGTTGGTTTGAACTTGGTAACGTGATTTTGTAGATATAGCATAATAATTAAAATAAATATTATATGGCCAACATTTTTACAATAAGTGTCTGACCTACTTAAAACATGTGATTGTTTACTTAAATATGACACACAATATAAATTTTTCATTTGGTGCTTTTCTACAAAATTGTGGACAAAATAGTCTATGTATCAGTACATTTCATGTTTGTTATTGATACTTTCAGCATACAAAATTGAGTATAAATTGGTCATACGGTATGGTATGTACATAAAATTTTACTGAAATATTTATATGACTGCCATGTTGAAAATAAGCTTATTCTCAATTTAAATCACGCGTGTTAAAGAAAATATTACATGGTATTAGTTACCTGCGAAACTTGGCTTGAATATATTTAAAACTTTATGAGATATGATGTAAAATATTTATTTTTTATGTAGTGCTATCTTCCAAAATGGAGGATTATTAACAATAAACCTCTCTAAATTAACTATTTATACGATGTACTTTAACAGTGTGAAATTGGTTTTATATTTGGTTAAATGGTTCCCGATATACGAAATCGTACTCTAAATTTATAATGATCTCCATTTTGAAAATAAGCACACGGTGTGGTATAAAACTATAACATTAGGATGTACTTACTAAATTTTATGTGTGTATCAGGTTTGGTTAATTTCTGTTCATGGATTTAAAAGATTTGAGGGGGAAACACACACACATACACAGGCATACAGGAAAGTGAAATCATAAGCTTATCCTCCCCACATAAAGTAGGCTTATGACAAAAGGAATCAAATGATCACTGTTTATCAAGTGCAAACCGTATTTTACTTAATGATGACATACTTTGAATGTAAGGATCGTTACTGAGTATGATGATTGTGTGATCAGGTTCGTGTTTTGATCTTGAAATTCATGGCTCGTTCGCAAAGCAGGGCAACATTCAAATTAAAAATCAACTAATCATTTCTGAACGTGTAAAAATTGCATTTTGCTGAACGATTACCAATCTTCAGCATGGCAATGGTTCACACAAAAATATATAATCTAAGAGTAAACAAAGTTACTGTTACGCAGTCCCTTATGTTGGCATTCTATCTTTTATTGCAACTAAATACATTACTGATCAGTTGAATGAAGTTGGCAAGAGACGACAACACTGCCAGGCTTTCTCTCAGAAATGCACAACATGTCCGTTTGTTTGTTTCTAGTGTATAACAGTGCTTAAGCTAAAAAATTATAGAAAATTTGTATTTTTGTACTTTATGAAATTTTAAAATACATCAAATACATGTGGTAATACAGAATGTTTCAGTAAAAGTGTGCAAAAATGAAACTGGGAAGAGGGGCCGCATTATTCGACGTTTTGAAATCGAAAACACGTTTTCCGTGAAGCCAGCGAAAGGAGATATAGGCGTAAACATGTCTAACACGAATACATGTGTCCGGATTTGTTACGTGTGTTATTGACATTGCGCGTATACACTATTGACAAGCAGTACTGCACAGGACCATTCCATTGACGTACCGGTGTTAACGTATCAGTTTGTACCCCACAAGAGTTGCTCAAAGTGACGGCCGCCAACCTCAACGCAACCGTGACAACGGCGCACGAGATTCTGCCGCAGCCGTTAAAAATATCACGCGTCTCGCGTCTGCCGTTGATACACGCACGTACTGTGGCAATGTTTGGACGACAGAGCCACCTTGTGGGTGACAGGTGAACCACACACATATCATGGGTAGCCCACATTATACGCTACATTTAGGGCCCTAGATTTTGGGGGCCTGGAGCAAAGATATTTTTGGAGCCCCGTATTTGACGTGACACTACGTACTCCGAACATAATTTACGTTTTGTTATTCTACGACGGCAGAAAACATGTTGCCTAGATACAGGTTTACCATTCATTGTCAAGCTACATTTCCTATCTTTTAAAAGAAAAATAGTATTCTTTTTAAATTATAATGTTGTAAAAACTATGTATAATTGCATATTACCAGGACAAATAGATTTTTAATAAAATTTTAATATAATACCAAATATTTTATATGCATGTCATTAAAGAATATTTATTGAAAAAAAAAAAACAAAATCTGTGCAATAATAAAGTAAATGTAACTGGCACTATAACTGCATGCTTGGATACTGTTGTAAATTTCCTTAATGAAGGGTAGCAATAAAAAGAATACAACTGGTGAGTTTAAATATACACGTTTTAAAGTTGTGCGTACTGTTGTATCCAGTGACTTTCGTAGCATTGTGATGACATTGAGATATCCTGCGTGCATATTACTTATGCGGTCGGGCTGGCCGGAACGCACTAATCAGTGGATTTCGAGAGAGTTGGTCGGTGTGGCGCCTTGCTCTACAGTTCCAAGCCGATTACAGGAAGTTCTAGTTCTAAGCGAACTCCGACGCTATACTTACACTTTCTATTGTTCTGCGTAACACTGATTAATTTTTTGAGGGTGAAAACTTTCCAAGGTTAAATGCTTGGAGAGGCCCCTTTGGCAACTGGGACCTGAGGCAAAGTGCTACATTTATCCCCCCTCCCTTTTCCCTCTTGTGGGCGACCCTAGCTAATAGTTTGGCAAACAGATTTTTTGCCACTAGGTAGCATTGGTGTTGAAGGTGTACCTGATTTTCTCCGTTTGATAAGTGGACAAATGAGATATCTGCAATTTTAATGAAATACGTATGATTGTGTAAAAACTTCTGATTTTCATTGCGTTAGAAACTAAAAAAAAGAAATGTAAAGTTTGTTCTTCGCACTAGAGTGGAAATTTAAAAAATCTTTGCACACGTGTGTTAATATTCGTTCGGAAATCTGGATTTATCAAAACGTTGAATTACACAACGTCTTCATTTAAATGTTAAAAAAATTTAAAAATTTGTTTGATGAATGCTATTTTTATTTTGCTCTTTAATAAGTGTTTTTTTTTAACGAAGAGAGTTCACAAAAGCAGAAAGCCAAATACATTGTGAGTGAGTGAAGATATTTGGGCGGCTCTTAACATTGTCTTGAGAGCCGATGAGGGTAAAGCGAGGTGAGTATGGAGCAGCGCCGGAATGAAAAGCGTGGGGAAACGGGAGATCCCCGATAAAACTATCCGACCAGCGGTATCGTTCGACAAGATTCCCCCATGGAAGTATTTGGGTGCGACCCCACCGGGAATCGAGCCCCGTTCGCCTTGGTAGAAGACGAGTAGTCTAACCACTACACCACTGCGGCCCCCACACAGTCAGTTGTATGTTTACTGTTTTCAATAATGTAAACTCAACAGGAGAACGTGCATCAAATTTACACAATATTTTGCAATGGCAAAATATACACATTCGGAACAAACAAAACACTTTTACTCACAAATTAATTGAATTGATACAATTACCGGCAGGTTAAAAGTGACTACTTTGGAACGCGAGCGCACCTCGCGGCAGACATTTTATTTATGTAAAACTCTCCCGTAACAAATCTCGTTTTCTTCCTAAAATGAATATTATAAATAAAACTTAGTAATATTTTGGTAAAATTCATGGTTGCAGCTCCATCCACCAACAATATGACGAAAGGCCTTTTGGACAGCTTTTTTCGTACTAACTCAATGGTTAATGTTATGGGTGTTCTAGGCTGCGAATGAGAATTACCTGTAACGCGTGTCACTTGACCATTTCCAGTAATGTCAACATGATTCTAAGGAGAGCATTGCACTTATTCATAAAAGGCCTCGTCCATGTCATACTTCAGCGAAACAATGAGAGATCTCTTGCAACTACGACCACACGTTTCTTTATTGTAAAGAGCCTACAATAAATCTGCCCCGCTTCTTACCTGACATACTAGTCATGTTCAAACGTCACATGCATAAGTACGAAATGCCTGGAAATGTTAACGGAGTTTGGACATAGTCGAATATGACCTTGGTGACTATTTCGAAAGACAAAATTTATTTTATTCAATTCCCAGGTGAGATGAGTAGGCTACACAGACTTGCGTGACGTCACTTGATATTTATCATGTACACCAAATGTGTACGACAGCAAAACGCACACCATTTTTTCAAAAATGTTAGCATACATATTCTGTTCAAATAGAAAACCTATATTGACTTATTCATGGCACTGTGATTTTTGAGGATATATGCAAACTTTTTGAACTGTCAGAACTTTCACAATTTTTATAATTGCATAAAAGTTGGAACTAATGAATAACAAAAAAAAAAGAGAAATTTAAATTAATTTTAATTGACACAACAACAGATCCAGTATGTTTACATAAAGCTTTCAAGCTGACATGTGTTACCATTATTGCCTATCAACTGTGGGTAGGTGTTACTGTCTCGTCGACAGCGATGTCATCATAAACGGAGCAAGTTGCTCAGCGAAGCAGGAGCAGGGAAGGAACCAACCATGGCCTGTAGTAGAGGAACTATTAAAGCATTTGGCCGAAGTTATTTCATGAAACCAGGGGAAACCGAAATCAGGACGGCCATACCGGAGTTCGAACCCAGATGCTCTTGAATGTGAGTCCGAATGCTTGCCACTACTGCCACCCCGCTCGGTATATTGCCCATCGAAATATATAGTCCATTCACAGCTACATCCAACTTTACTGAAGCACTGCTAAAGTTCTACTTCCAGGATATTCCTCCGCTTCATGCAAACAAAGCTTAACCAAGTCTAGAAAATTACACTAAATGGTTGCATAAGAACTATTTCTTACTAGGCAATACCAACAGACCTATTATCTCTCTGTTTTTATTTATCTTAATTATAAATGAAATACTATAAATTTAAATAAGAGAGAAGAAAAATTTTGATTTAACCAAAATGAATGTACTTTTATGTTAACACAAATATTCTGCTCAAAACACTTAGAGGGACATAGTTTTGGTCGACTGTAACATTTAAACAGGGAATGTTTAAGATATAAATGTTGTTTGGTCATGTTCCGACATGCTTTCCAAATATAAACGGACTATGAAATCATCCGTCATAACTATTCCTCCCAGGAAATAGTGGAACGTATTGTGTCATGACGATGAATGATGTGGGGAATCAATGAGGCATGCAGTTTTACACCGACATCTAGCGTCTGTAAGTAATTAGCACATTTTTGTACAGGTTGTGTAGGTTCTGTGAGTCCAAATGTGGTACCTAACGGAGGCGGAAACTGTACGTGCAGTCACGCCGTTGTCGGAAGGATGGGCTGTCTGTGCACTGGCAGAAGACCTTAATGTGGCTAAATCTGTTGTTGTAAGGGCCTGGAAACGATTCAGGGAGAAAGGCGTGTACACTATAAAACCGGGCAAGGGTAGAAAGCGGAAAACGTCGGACAGAGACGACCGATATGTGCTACTGCTCGGGACAACCAGAACGATTTAAGGGCAGCAACTGGTGCAAATGTCAGTGACCAAACCGTTCGAAACAGACTCCGCGAAGCAGGTTTAGGGTCACAAAGTCCTCATAAAGACCTACGATTTGCGCTTTGTCACAAGGCAGATTGACTTAGATTTTCGTAGGCACATCGGAACTGGAAACTCCGACAGTGGGGCAATGTTCTGTTTGCAGATGAATCGCTCTTTCGTCTAACGCAGTGTGATGGACGTCTGTAGCTGTATCGATGCCAGGGAGACGCAGCAGTCTGGGAATGGGACATGTTTGGCGCTGGGTCTGTCATAGTGTGAAGTGGCATCACTGTCGACGGCAGAACGAACCTTGTGGTGATCAGACACGGACTTACGGCTGCCAGGTACAAAGAGGACATTGTACTCGATCATGTTAAGTCCATTGCAGCGGGGATGGGACCCCAGTTTTTGCTGCAACAAGACAATGCAAGGGTGCATACAACAGCTGTCGCCAGGGCTGCCCTACAGGAAATCCAGTTTCAAACTACAGATTGGCCTGCTATGAGTCTTCAGTCCCTATGAGCACGTGTGGAACAAGCTCTACCAATGAGGCCGACGTTGCTCTAGGACCCTTCAGACACATCAAGAAATTTTTGATGATCTGATCGATGAATGGGAGAACATCCCATAAGCGGAGGTGCGTTGACTGATCAGATAGATACCTCGAAGTTGTGAGGCAGTCATACGAGCAAATAGTTGCCATGCCAAATACTGAAGGGTTTCCTTAAGCGAAAATGTGACCTGAATGGGACGATGATTCCACTTTGGTTTAAGTCATGGTGTTTGATATCCGTTTACAGCATCCAAGTGTACAATGAGGCATATACCATATGTGTATTACTGTTAGATAAATGTTTGATTCATCTGGTGACACCTAATAGTATATAACAGTGTATACAACTCGTGCAACACTATATGTGTTTCGAATCTTGTCCCTCTAATTGTTTTGAGCAGTGTATAAAACGGTTTTTATACATTACATATTTAAGGAACAACTAAAGACGTTATGCGTGGGGTTATATGTTTGATTCGAAAAGTGTGAATTAACCGCGAATAGACTATAACCTAATGAATACGTTAAGTGTAATAAGATGGTAGCAAACCTGGGTGACTTGTGTGCACGGACGTAGCCTTGCCGTACGAGAAGTTAAGGGCGTCTTTCTCGCGCACCCCGCAGTGCCAGATGCCCGCGTCGCCTTCCAGCACGTGCTCCAGGAACAAGCTGCAGTCGACGGAGCTCTCGTCCTCCGGGTGGAAAGTTTTCACCACTGTCCTGGAGAGGCTCGTCGACTCGACGTCGTTGTCGTCCTGGTCCTGCCACGTCTCGAACGGCTCCCACGTCCACTGGCACTCCTCCACAGGGCGGTTCACCTTGCACCACATGTGCAGCGGGTAGCTGACAGGCTTGGTGGCTTGCTGCACGAACTGGACAAACTCCAGATCTGCGTGCACACACAAAAATACACTGCTGACGCACACTCTTTAGACATTTTTCACGAATTTACTAACTACAATCTAAGAAATAATTCTCAAAGTTACCAGAGGACCGCTGTGGCTGAGCGGTAAGACTGCTCGCCTCCCACCTCCCAGATTTGAATCGTGCCGGACGATGCCACTGGTAGGCGGGTTTTCTCGGAGATCTCCCGTTTCCTCCGTCCTTGCATTCCGGTGCTGCTCCATTCTCACCTCATTTCGCCCTCGTCAGATTTCAATACCTCATTGTTAAGAGCCGCCCAAACCTCTCAACTCAACTCAAAGTTACCACACATCGGTGAATGAGCATAGTGAGGAATCGCGAATGTTCAAGCAGTCCCCTATACATCAGTGGTAGCGGTCCCGCATATATTCAGAGTACAGTCAAATGCGCAAGGAAATTACCAGTTGTGTATAGTAGTATTTCCGTATTTGCAGCCTATCGGTCTAAGTGAATAAAATTGTGCAAATGCTCTGAGAATTGACTCAGTGGTTGGAGTGTTTTCACAAAAACAAGTAAATAAACAAATACTCAAACCATAGAGTATGTACTCACCGGATGTAAGTAGAATCCAGAAAAATTTGAGTATATTCTCATAAGAGTAGTTACTAGCTTTGAAACAGATGAGTAGTTACACATTTTCCTGTCGTGACACGAAATTTTCTCTCACTATCCGGCACTCTGGTATTTTGTTGCGTGCATTCAGACAAGTATATGCTATTCACGGCAAAGCGAGCACTTTTGAAAGCCCTCTCATTTGGAATAAAGGTCAATAAATAATTTTTTTTTACACTTAGACGTTAACTTCACGGTGCGGTCGAATAAACACATTGTGTTTATTACTAAAGTGCGCACGAAAATAATTTAAGTATTCTTTTTCTACCATCTTAGAACACAACTTGGGACAAAAGTTTTCTGAAAGCTTCAAGTTGGGCCACATGGAGGTTGGGGCAGCGTCATGACGTCAGAGGTTCACGAGCAACATTCAGCGTATCTTTGTATTAAGACAGAAATTGTGATGGCGTAATTGTACAGAGGCCATTACGAATCGCCAATGGTAGTGACATGTGTGGTGTTCAAAACCGTGTTGATAGTTTCATAAACGGTAGGAATAAAACAAATAAGAATTATACTTCATGCATCTGAAAACCTCACTTTGTACACTGGAAACAACCAACTACAGTAAGTAAACTATAAGCTACTTCATTTGAAAATTGAGGCCAAAGTGCTACCTGGGATGAATGGCCTGTAAATTGAAATCTCAAGCGTATTTAACTGCCTCCCGTCTAACCTGGCACACAAACATTATAATGAAAGGCAAGTACCGTAGTTCAGATGGCTTGAGAACACCGGCAATAGAAGGCTTATTAATTCGGCCAGTTGCTCACGCTTTCTCATTCTTACTTAAGGCCGTGTTGTTAACTGTTCCTTCCTGCCACTAGGTTCAGCAGCCTGTGTGTTTTGTGTCAAGGTAGTGTAAACGTAAGTCCATAAAAATAGACATTCCTACAGCGTGATGGCTCGATGGTTCTGTGCTTTTGGATCTGTAATTACATAACGGAGGATCGGAAATTGTTGCTATACGGTCGCGTTCGCTCGGCATACTCTATTCAAGGTTTCTTTACGCTTTTTTAATCAAACATTTGAAAAATCACCCTATGCGTGACATTTTTGGATGCTTCCTAAATATTCCATGTGTCACAAGCGTCTTATATTTCTGTTAACATAAAATAACCTTCTTTTTGGTTGAATAAAAATTTTACTTTAATTTTATCTTTAAATTATAATATTTAATTAAATATTTATTTGAATAAAAACGGGGAGCGAATAGGTGTGTCGGTAATGCCTAGTAGGAAATAGTCCTCATGCAAAATATTATTCAAGTGAGTGCGCACGAATGTGGTGCGTTGTTCCTTGGTGTAATTTTTCAGACTCGGTTGAGCTTGGTTTGCATGAGGCGGAGGAATATTCTGGAAATTGAACTTTACCAGGGCTTCAGAAAAGTTAAAATTAACCGTGAATGGACTATAAAATTGATCCACGCCACGTTCTATAGAGAAGCGTGTTTTCAGCCGTTGTCACCTGCTGCTGCCGTTTTGCGTCAGTGAATTCTTAACTGATCGACGATATGAGTGGACGACGTTACTGAGCTGATCTAATTTCCTTGCTGCCAAGTTACAATTTTTTTCTGTATTTTGGCCTATAAAGAAAGAAGTGAGGAGAGAGAGAGAGAGAGAGAGAGAGAGAGAGAGAGAGAATGCGCACCTTTACGAAGTATCTCCATCTTATATTTTGCGCTCGTGCGGAGCATGGTTAACACGTATATATAATTTAAGTTTTACGCTGGATGCAGTACTGCCAAGATAAAACCTTCCCCGGTGGTAATGAAAGAAGAACTCCTGCTCATGTGGTATTTGTGTATGTGGTAGGTGAGACAACCTTGAGCCATTTCTTATGCTTTATTTTAAAACAAATAGTATCGTCATTATGGTCGGCTGTAATTTTCCTTGGAATTTATAAGCTTACTTTGTAATCTATTAACTGAATATCCCAGCATTTCTCAAACCCTGTTAGAAATAATTTTCGCAAACATGGGAAAAAGTTCCAGCAAAAAATTTCTCACAAGTCTTTGTAAATTTACAGACCTTTAGTATTTTTTTTTAATAATGGACTTCCCTTACATTTCACAAAACCTTCAGTAAATTTACTGTAACTCTCCGTAAACTACACTGCAGTACTACAGTAAAGTAGTGCATCAGCTTGGATACTTCAGTAATTTGCCACGAAAAAGTTCGAATGCAATGCAATGGTAAGTAGTATAAGACCATGTTAACAATTTCGCATAGCCGAAGAAGTTTACTTACCTTGCGGCAGTGGTAGCAACTTCAGGATGAGTGCAGATCTCATAGTGAAATTTAGCTCATCGGCCTTTCGCACGTGGCATGTCCAGACGCCAGCATGCTCGAACCTGACGGTTTGGAAGTGGATGGAACATGCGTTTCTGTGGTCGCCCTCAGCAGGAAACTGTCTGACGACAACATCTTCTTCAGTGTTGTTGATTCGGTAAGTCCATTGGCACTCTTCTACAGGATATGAAACTGTGCATGTTGCAAAAAATTCTTTACCTTCCTGTATCTCCACGACATTGGTCTGCACTTCTTCTGCGTCATCTGCAAAAACTAAATTTGTTTAATAAACCACATGAGATTGTCATCTATACTTCACTTGCATTCATCACAAACAGTTTAAATCTTAATACTTAATACCTCATTAATAACGATACATGGTTCCTTTTCTATAAACACTGCTTATTAAATCATACATTTTTTATGTTTGCGAAAACTACTGGAAAGTAGTTATATTCAGTAGCGTAATGAGAATCCTTAGTTATGGCACATTTATGTATTCCAACACTTTAATTAGTCTCAGGCATACGTAATCAATGAGATGTAATTTTCATGTAGTAAATTGGTACGATACGGGATAGTTTAAGACACTTTCGTAGTAAGGCTTTAAGATATTTGCACTATAATTTGTAATTTATATATTAAAGCTGCCGGAAGTCTGCGATTAGTAGGTTCCGTTGCTTTAAAAGATTGTGAATAACTGTTTGATATATAGCCAATGAAATAAACAATTCTGAACGTCATCAGTCAGAAAAGTGTCGTTACTTTATGAAATTTGTAACATCGATAATGTACTGTTTGTTCAGAATGGAAACTTTTCTGTAGGGGTGTGCATCTTCTGAAAATTGGGAGTACAAAATTTTACACTATTAGTGGTCACATTGGAGGATTGGGGCGAAACAACAAAGGGAAGTACTGGACAATCTTGACCGCCCCCATTACCTGGTCGGTGCAGCGCAGGGACTCAAAATGGCGGATGGAGTGTCAGGAGAGAAACTTGTCGCCTACTGAGCCAGGCGTTCTTTCTCAAGCTATGCAGTGTATGCAGAAGACTGTTGTTTGTGTGTACCGTGATTACGCATGTTTAACATCATTACAGTAGTAAATAGTAAAACGTATAAAGAAATCCAGTGAATGAACTAGTATCTATGAAAACCTCTACATTAGCCATAGTGACAATGATGTTCGTTAGCAGTCGAAATCACTTCCCGATTAAAAATTTTAGTCCTTCGGGAATGGATTTCTGTGACGCGTAGAAAATACACAGGTTGTGTTTTTTACGTGTGGTAGGTAAGTGACGGACATTCGCCAGTAGAGGAGTAGTGTCGGTCGCGGAACACTTTTCAGCATTGGCAGTAGATGACAACCAACTAGGGAGCTACAAAGCGAACTAAGTTTATTTTAATTTCCTCTCGTTTCCTATCAGATAGATCCTAAACAAAGATACTTCTTAATTAAATCTGGAGGGGTGGTTAAGGCAAAATTAAAACGAATGCAAACATTTGTAGAGAAGCATGTAGCAGTTCCAGTGCATGTGAAATAAGTGTGAGGTTAGAGGGTTTACCTTAATTAATGCATGCATATGACGAGGTGCAAAAACAACCTGAATTTTACGATGAAGGCGCAGAACAACATGAACATGACAGAGAATACTTCGAAAACACATACTATGAAATTTTAGGATGGTCTACAGCCTTTGTTGAAAAATATACAGAAACCACAAACATTGCGAACAATCAGTATTCACCTTCGATACATTCAAGTTCTTGCACACACATTATATTGCCTGCAATCAAATTGCCCACATTCAATGGAAATATCACAGAGTTTAGACACATTCAAGACACATATACGAGTTTGCTGATCAATAACGATTCATTAAATAACATCCAGAGACATCACCATTTACAGTCATCTGTTTCAGGCGAAGCACATAAAATAATATAAAGCTTTCCAATCACAGCTAATAGTTTTGAAGTTTCATGGGGAAACTTGTGCAAGGCATACAACCCGAAACTTATTGTGACCACAAATGTTAAGCAACTATTGTCTTTACCAGTTGTTACCAGGCATTCGGCATCCGATTTAAGAAATATGTTGAGCCAGTTAGCAAGCAACTCAAAGCTATCAAAGATTTAGAGCTAGAAATACCATCTCATGAGGTACTATTGTCACAGCTAGTTCTTGACAAACTTGATGAACAAAGTCTCAAGGAATGGGAAGTAATCTCATAAAGCAACCAGTTTTATCATTAAAGGACCTATGTGAGTTCCTCGATATTAGATGCCTGGCTTCAGAGCTTAGAAATCTTGATATACTTCCAGTAGCATCTAGCTAAGTTTACAACGAACATAATAGAGTTACAAAGCAGGTTAAGAAAGTAACACAAGCTTACGTCACTTCTGATGGTTGCATGAAATATCATGAGATGCATGATTTGCATAGTTGTCCTCTGTTTTCAAAAGGGAATTTCCAAGAATGTACTGAATTTGTGTCTCAGAACAAACTGTGTTTTAATTACTTGCAAGTGGGGACATAGTAAGACAATGTACATCTAATTATTTTCGTAAATGTGGAAGGAAGCATAATACATTATTACACAGAGAAACTAAATCTCCTCAGGTGGAAGATCAAGAGAAAATTTCACAAAAATCAGGCAGAGAAAGGGATGCGAGTGAAGATGATGGCGACAATTGAAGCAGCGGTGCTAAGTTTAGTTCTTTAAATGTGAAACAGCACACACACATACGGCTACCTACTGCCACAGTGAGAGTGCATGATAACACAGGAATGTTACATACTTGTAGAGCATTGTTGGACTCCTGTTCGCAAGCACACTTTGTCAGTGAGTCTTTGGTTCAGAGACTGGGATTGCAGAAATTTCCTAACTGTATACCACTACAAGGGTAAGCACCGTTAGGGCAAAAGCAAATTAAGTGCCACAGTCCAAATTCTATTTATGACTGCAAATTACTCTTCAACTCGTGATTGTGAAGTATTACCAAGAATATCGGGGAATGTCCCGAGTAATTCCATTAGCTACCAGGAGTGAAATATTCCTCAAGACATAGAATTAGCAGATGCAAATTTCAATCAGCCAGGACAAATTGATCTACTTATTGGAGCATAGGTATTATTCCAATTGGTTCTCCCTGAACAAAGATCCAGGACAGGTTGTTACCCATACTTGCAAAACACGAAACTAGGGTGACTAGTGCAATGACCATACATACCCTCATATACAGTTCAAACAGATCAACAAGCATTTCTTATCAAGAATGATGACAGTCTGGAGCATCATCTTCAAAGTTTTTGGGAACTGGAAGAGCTTCATCACATTCCACGATCAAAGGAAGAAAATTAATCTGAGGATAATTTTCTTCATACCTTTACAAGGAATGCTACAAGAGGATTTGTAGTACTTTTACCATTCAAACAAGATCCCAGAGAACTTGGTAATTCCCAACATATGGCAGAAATTGAATTTCAAAGTCTTGAACAGCATCTGTTGAAAAATTCAAGTTTACAGTCAGAGTGCATAAGTTTCTTGGAGGAATATGAATCATTAGGTAATATGAAGGTGGTTGATGGTTCAAAGAATGATGAAAAATCAGTTTATTACTAACCACACTATCCTGTGACAAAAGAGTCTTGCACTACATCGAAAACTAAAGTTGTATTTGATGCTTCAGCCAAAACTGCTAATGGGAAATCTCTCAACGACATTCTCGAGGTTGGGCCAACAATACAACAGGACCTATGTTCGATAACTACAGTTTCGTTCTTATAAGGTGTGTTTCACTGCAGACATCGAGAAGATGTATCTTCAGATTAGAGTTAACCCAAAGGAATATCACCTTCAAAGAATATTTTGAAGGAATTCGCCTGAAGAAGCTATGCATGAATATAAGTTGCAAACAGTGATATATGGTACTGCATGTGCCAAATTTTTAGCTACAAGAGCACTGCATCAGCTTGTGCTGGAGGAGAAGAAACATTTCTCTGTAGGATATAAGGTGGTTATTAGAGACTTCTGTGTTGATTATCGTATGTCAGGTGCACATACAGTAAGCGAAGCCTTGGTAATTCAGGAACAACTAATAAACTTACTAAGCAAGGGAGGATTTACTCTCCGAAAGTGCTGATTAAAATATCCACAGCTGCTTGAAGCAGTACCCCCTGAGTTTCAGGAGAGTGATCTGCCACTCAATTTGGATACCAAATATGTAAAGACATTAGGACTTATTTGGCATCGAGCATCTGATAATCTTCAGATTGTCAGCAGATTTCACCTTTCATCAGATTGTCCTTAGGCACTGGTGTTTACTAAGAGAACAGTCCTGGCAACAATAGCATCTATATTTGGCCATTTGGGTTTTATAAGCCCCATTATCATCTCATGAAAAATGTTGCTACCAGAATTGTGGCAGGCGAAACTTGGCTGGGATGAGGTTCTCCCTTCAGAGCTCTTGCACAAGTGGAAGGGTTGTTATGAACAATTACCTCATGTTAAACATATACACATTGAAAGATTTGTTTTGAGTAATGGGATCATAGTTCACCTCCAGCTACATGGGTTTGCAGATGCGTCTGAGAGAGGTTATGGTGCATGTATGTACATTAGATCCACATAGGAAACAGGCAATGTAAATGTCAAACTCCTCTGTTCAAAATCCAAGGTGGCTCCAGTAAATACAGTTCCACTACCACAGCTAGAGTCGTGTGGAGCTCTACTGTTATCCAGACTACTCAAAATGGTCCTTGCGGCTCTAAATCTGTATGCGTATGGACAGACTCAACTTTGGTGCTAACATGGATTTCAGCTACTCCTACTCCTACTGATATGATTTCTAGAGGTATTAGTACATGTGATTTCTTAACAAGCTCTCTTTGCTCGAATGGACTATCCTGGTTGAAAAAGACTCAATTAAATGGCCAGCAACAAGTGCGAGCATGGACCAAGATAGCATACCAGAAGGGGAAATGGCACAGCTTGTTGTAATGGCTACTTCTGTGCAAGACGAAATATTCTCGAGATTCTCAACATTAATCAGGTTGAAAAGAGTGGTTGCCTTCTGCATATGTTTTACTTCGAATAGCAGGAAACCCACAGAAGAACGGAAATCTGGGTTGTCTGCACAGGAACTCAAAGATGGTCTCATTACATGCATCAGAATTGCTCTAATGTCTGAGTACTCTGCAGAAATGAAGAGTTTGATAGCCACAAATGGCTGTGACTCTAAGAGTAAACTGAAGTCATCAAATCCTTTTATATGCAAGGAAAACATTATTCGTGTGGGTGAGCGACTTCAACATGCAGTTTTACAGTTGAATCAGAAGCATCAAATGATACACCCACCTAAACATCAGTTAACCACACTTATTATTGAGGAAGAACGTCGGCATTTACTGCATGCTTGAGGTCAGTTATTGCTTTCCTCACTGCGCCAACATTACTGGATAGCAAATGGCAAAAACATGACTGGGTGCACCATTCATAACCATATAGTATGTCTCAGACATAAGACTACGAGTGCATAACAACTTATGGGCCAGCTTCCAAGTAGCTGGGTGAATCCTGCCCACCCATTCATTAATATCGGAATTGACTATGCTGCGCCATTGCACATCAAATCGGGTTCTCAGCGAAATAAAATGAAAATAAAATGCTGCATTGTAATATTTATTTGTCTAGCCACAAAGGCTGTACATCTTGAAGTAGTGCTTGATCTTAGCAGTCAAGCATTCATTGCAGCACCCAAGAGATTATTATCTCGACGAGGACGAGTCAGTAAAATCTAGTCTCATAATGGTAGCAATTTCGTCAGAGCTAACAAAGATCAGCATGAATTTAAACTTACATTTGTAACCACAGATAATCAAGCTGCTGTAAATGCATTCACTTCAAAGGAGGTAATACAGTGGAATTTTATTCCTCCTAGAACTCACTTCTTCGGTGGGTTATGGGATGCAGGGGTAAAGTTAATTTATATATCATCTCCGACGAGTAATGTGGTCAGAATTTCTTACTTATGAAGAATTATTGACATTAATATTACAAATAGAAGCATGCCTTAATTCCAGACCTCTGACACCCTTGAGCAATAATCCCAATGATCCTTCCATCCTAACACCTGGCCACTTCCTATTTGGTCGAACAATAACTGCTCTCCGTGAAACAGACCTTACCACATCAAGTCTTAGTTTGCTTTCCAGGTGGCAACGGATCAAACAGCAGTTACAAAAATTTTGGAAGAGGTGGTCAACTGACTACTTATCATAGTTACAACAAAGAAACAAGTGGAAAACAGGAACAGCAACATTAAGCATGGCAATCTACTCATTCTCCAAGAGCATAATCTACCTCATTTAATGTGGAAGATTGGCAGCATAGAGCAGGCCTGCCCTTGGTCTGATGGATTGACTCGTGTGGTGACCATCCGTACTACACAAGGAATAGTCAAGCGATCCATCACCAAGTTGCGTACTCTTACAAACAGTGACAGGCGTGTGACAAGGATTAAAACTGGCTAATTGTTTTTTTTTTTGTCAGGGTATCTTGTAATGTGACTTGTGACACAGGTTTGTTTTTCAAAAAAGTGTTAGCCCCTTTTTGGAGAGTGGTATTATGTTCAGAACGAAATTTTTTTGTAGAGAAGTGCATCTTCTGAGAATTGTGAGCACAAGACTTTACACTAATAGTGGTCACATTGGAGGATTAAGACGCGACAACAAAGGAAGGTACAGGACAACCTTGACCGCCCCCATTACCTGCTACCTGATCAGTACTGCGCAGGGGCTCACAATGTGATGACAGAGTGTTAGGAGAGAAACTTGTCGCCTACTGGGGCGCCGTTCTTTCTCAAGCTATGTAGTGCACGCAGCAGACTGTAGTTTCTACAATGTGTACTGTTATTATGTATGTGTAATATCATTAGAGTAGTAAAATAGTAAAACGTATAAAGAAATCCAGTGATTGAACTGGCATCTATGGCAACCTCCACATTACCCATAGTGACAATGATGTTGGTTAGCAGGCGAAATCACTTCCGGTTAGACACTGCTACAATTGAAAGTATTGCAATTGATTCTAAACCTCAACAAAATATAACTGCTGTGGTTATCTAAAAATCACGATGTCCACATAACACTCACTTAGAAAAAAAAAAACAGTTTTTATTTAATTAAATATTAAAGTAATTATATTTGACGTGTAAGTAATAACTACACACACTTACAATACTTAAAAATGTGGACCTTTTAAAACCTAGTATAATTCAAATTTAAAAAATTAAACTTAAAAAAATAAATTTCACAACTCAAAAATCAATACCATCCACTGTTTGGTAAATACAATTCCTGATTGTTATCTACACTCTAAGAAATTGTTTGCAAATATACTGCAGCGGTGTATATGTACTGTATAATGAGAAAGAGTGGCTGGTAAAGGTTTTACCCATACATCCACTGTAGCGTTCCTACACATGCTCAGGAAACAGTCAAATGCATAAGGAAGTTACAAATCATGTATTGAAGCACTGCTTAACATTCCTATATTTGCAGCCTGATATATGGTAGTATTTCCATACAATGAACAGGTTAAAAACTTTCATTACACTTTAGGAAGTTTACTAGAAATTTCTTTGCAGTGTAGGTTCGAATGAAATATCTTCAGGGAGGTGGGTGGGGATAAATTGTATTAGTGACTCATTAACATATTTGATGTTTTCTTTAGATATGATAGTGCACCAAGCGTAGATATCTGGCTTTCAGGATTCAAACGATTCGAATTTGACTTTGTAGCGTGAATGGCTGTCAGTATTTTCAAAGTTGAGTAGCAGTATCACTAGGCCCAGCATACAAAGGGCGTATGTCAAAAGTTCATATTCTGGAGTTAAGCAAAACCAGAAAACGACTACAGTATTATGTTGAGTTTGCGCAGAAGCAACATTTAACTTAGATTGTTCAAAATGTTAAAAACAACAATGTAAACCTAAAACAGTTCGTTGCCTAAAATAAAGAAATACTAAACAACAAAGTACAATCAGTATATTTTGCAATTTATTTTTTATCTGTACCTAATACTTTGGTACATATGCAAGTTCGGCCCATTTATTTTAAGAACTTTGAAGCACCTCCAAGTGATCACCTTTGACACAAGTAGCCACAATATTAATGATCGGATTAACCCCAGTAACATTTAATATTTTTTCATAAGTTGGCTACCCTACAGGCCATATATATTATACATTTAATTGACAAATTGTATATATAGTAGGAATTATATAATTCCTACAAAATTGGTATTCATGACATATATGATATACGGAGCCACTTATAATTAAATTTAAAGAATTTATAAGAAAACATGATTACGGTATTACAAAATACAGCACAAACTGGCTGTACAATTAGATAAAAGTGATATATATATGTATATACATATATATACGTATATTATATATATATATATAATTATGGCTTGTGACATAAAAGAAGCATGCCCCTTAACTCTAAACACCTTCCAAGTTTTCAATTTAAAAATGCACATTAAATAAGTATATCAATTACTATCTTCAATATATCATACTGTGAATTTGACATTTGCAACATATTACAAATAATGGAAAAATATGCAACCAAGTGAGAAGGGTGTAAAGGGTATTTGCCCTTCCCTCTCACCACCAACATGCATTACCAATGTTAAATTTCAAACATAATGCAACCTCCCTTTACATGAAAATGTGATTGTGGTTGTTTTATGATTTTAGTAGTGCTAAGCAGCCACTGGTTGTTTCTTCACTACATGTCTCTCTAATATAAGCAGTGCTTCTGACAACCCCTCTAAGNACAATTAATGAGTGGGAAACCAGTTCCCTACTTTGTGTTTCTAAACAGAGGAGAATTTAAAAACTGAGCAATTCACAAAACTACTTTATTTTTGGAGTTAACATCGCAACCAGTTAACAGTGTTGCTGGGCGAAATTAAGTCGTGTAAACTAAACATTTCAGAGAAGCAGGTATGCAGTTTGTTTGATTTTCAACAGAAGAAAACTGAACAATAAGTGCAGCCACAAGGTGGATGGGGAAATATATCTTCATTCACAATTTCTGCAGATTTTCAAAGCATTACATACTCCTCATCAAAGTCTCTTTCAATTGATGCCCTCATTAATTTATCTATATATTCTTAGAATTATAGAACCGTGTCTTTATCACTTTTTCTCAACTACCTCCGATTGAGGTTACATTTTTAGTAGTCGTTCGTTCAGTCGAGTTAAATGAACACTTCCAACAGACTCGCCAACATCCCTAATGTGTATATTTTCGCCAAATCAGTCATTTTGAATGTTGGTGTCACCTCATTACTAATTTTCCAGATTCCGTCAATGTGTGCTAAAATACCGGCAATAATAAGACCACCCAACTGCTGAGCAGAAGTGTTCTTGGTTCTTCCTGTTTTTAGTGTTCTTGCCTTGTAGTATAGAACTTAACATGGTATTGTGTATCATATTCGACTTCTATTGCTGGTAGATCAGGCACAACCAATTTATACAGTATTGCTCGGTCACCAAGTTTTGTTGCAGTCTCTTTTACTCTGTTGATTGTCTGAATGGTTTTGGAGTTGTGAGAGAGCTGTACCGTTTTTCAGCCAAGAAATTTTTTTTTATAAGAAACATTGTGGCATTTGAGAGACTTAATCGGTGATGAAATAGTATTTTCAATATTTCCTCTCATGCTCTTGCTTACAGCTTTATTCAGTTTGGATTTTGCAAATTTTAAGTCTCATCTCTTTTACCGTAATGCCTGTTTTCCCACTAAGAGTTCAGTTAATTTGTCATCATCGTACAAAGTAGCTACTGGCACAATTAACTCTACAGGCATGGATCTTATCTTAATAAAATTTGCATTCTACTTCAGACAATCTCCTGTAAACGCCTCTTTCGTGACACCTCTGATATCTGGAAGGGCATCTCAAATCCTCAGAAGTCATGCTCTGGTAGATTAATATTCGTCCCACTCCATAACGAGAGCAGTTTCAGGCGAAATTATTAAAATGTAAATGTTTCTACAGTGTACAACACTGAAAAAAAATGCTCACATTTCCTAATTTACAGTAAAACTATAATGGATGTTTTAATATCAATCCATCTGATGAACGCAACAATAAGTTGCACAGAAATTTGATTTAAAGTGAGATCGAAATAGAAATGAAATTTCCCGCACGCCTGTTTTATAGTTTGTGAATACCAGAACCACACAAGCTGAATTAGACACCAATGATGGAAATAAGTCGCATAAAATAACGATAGGTTCTTACTTGGCTTAAAAACTCCGTCACGCGCTGTGGTTATTCACCCGAAGACTGGCCAGCACGATTCTCGCCACGTATCCGAACACACCTTCCAAACTCACCGTGGCTCGTACCAGAAATTAACTCACTGCAACCCCCACATTGTAACCATGTGCCTACAGGCTGCTCACGGTAAAGTGAGCACTTTTGAGGTCGTCGTTACTTTTTCCTTTCAGCCATTTTTTATCCTTTAACCACCTTTTAAATAAATATCGCCACGTAAGTAATAAACACAGTGTGTATATCCCAGCGAACTCAAAAGGTAATGTTTAAGAATAAAATAAAAAATATTGATTAACTATTATTCCAAATGAGAGGGCTTTCAAAAGTGCTCACTTTATCCTGAATAGCCTAGATACACTGTTCATTTCGCCTAGCATCATGACTGTCAAATATTTCCTTTGTATAAGCTATTCACGGTAAAGCGATCAGGTTTTGAAGCCCTCTAATTAGGAATAAAAGTCAATAAATATATTTAATTGCAGCTTTAGACGTTACTTTCGAGTTCGGTGAAATATTTACAGTGTGTTTCTTACGTACATGACAATATTGATTTTAAAAAGTTGTTGAAGGATAAACCATGGCTGATTGGGAAAGAGTATCTATGGCGTCAAAGTGCTCATTTTAACGTGATACGTGTTTGGAAGTAATGCAAGCACTCGCCCGCCAACCAACCCTTATATTAAACCTCACGCCTTGCATTCCGAACAGCTCGAGGCAGAAACGGGTAGGAATAGTTGGACAGTTGTGCAGGATGGAGGCTTGACGCGGGAAAGTGAGAGTAAAGATCACATATTAATAAGGTTTAACATTTTATTAAACTGTGGTTGAGTTGTGTGTGCTGAAATAACGCATAATATTGCTTGCAAATGCACTTAAAACCAACTTTCTCTAGGTATTCAAAATAAACGTAATATAAATGGATTAGTCCTGTGTTATATATGGTAAGGATTAATTTTAAATGGAACTTGTGTAATTACCTTTAATTTTTATATAACTCTTTTTGTCATACAAACAGTCGTTTTGTAATAAAATTCCAAACCAACCTTATGCTTCTATTGAGAGTTGCTGCCCCCTCCCCCTCCACCCGCAGGAGGGATACTGAGGGAAACCACTTCTACAATTATTCAGAGGAGTCCAACCATAAACTGTGCCAAGTGGATTGCTTTTATTGCAAAGTGCGAGGATCGGGCGGTTTTTTGCTCTTTACCCTCGGACTATATTGGATGGAGAATGTTATTCAATGTTGCTATAATATAGCAGTGACATGTATTGTATTTACTGGTACCATTATTAATTGCTCCAATTTACTATTTAATAATCTAACTAATATTAAAATAAAAATATTGTTTTTTGAAATAAATATTAAAATATTGGCGATCCTAATGCACCTAATGATGAAATAAATTTATATAATTTTCCATCAAGATAATTGGAGTTATAAATTTAGAAGGTTGAAGTTATAAATTTAGAAATAAAATAAACACATGAATGTATTTCAGTTACATTTTAAATAACAATAATGTCCGATTAATACCGATATTCATGATTAAATTATTTTAAAAATTGCAAAATTATTTATGATAGTAAAATAAAACAGCTTTTATTGTTAAATTGTTTATCAAGATACTATAAAAACTTTTTATTTTTAATACAAAAATTTCTATTTTGAATGAATTAATTCACTGTTTTCCAACGAAATACGTTTTATACTCAGATAATTCTTAAGTAAATAAAATACACTCCATGTTTAAATATATAACAATAAACCCAAACAATAAAACAAAATGTTTTTTTAATTTACATTTTATTAAAGATGCTAAGCATTTTTTTTGTAATATTAGCAGTTGCGCATTAATATTTTATTATATAACGATATATCGATTAAAAAAAACTTTAAGAAATAAAATGTGAACAATTTTACTGTAAATAGTAATTGTAAATTGATTGTTATATTAAATGAGTTAATACAAGACTAAAACAACACAAAACATTTTGGTATGGGTATCACATAAGTTTATACAATTAATTTTATGTTATATCAAAATCTTATCAAGGATGCAAATGAATTGACCAATTATTGGTGTTCTCAAAATTGGCATTTGTTATTGCCATTCAGTGATAAAAGAACAGTTTTTAGTTAATCTAAAACAATAAAACTAATAAATGTTCATATTAATATTTTGATATATTAAGAATGATATTTGTCCCTAGATATGCGTTACTTTATTGTGTATTTCATAACTCACGTTGTTTCATTTCGGGAAGTCGGTGAGATGATACTTTAACTGCTGATCGGCATGTGTTCGGTATCTGAGAAGAGCCCTGAATTTCCAGTATTTTCCCCCGGTGTTTTCTATAGTTACAGGGCCACTATCGATATCACCTCTGAGACTAAGTTCATTTTCACCTCAAAATTTATTGTCTCTGCCAAAGGTTTTAAAGCTGCCTTAGTAAAATATAAATGTGGTTCACAGGAAATAAAATGTTCTACGTTAAAAATAACACAAAAATTCGTATATATGAAATTAGCAGCAAAAAACCGTGCTCTTGACTGCAAATAAGATATTCACACACCAAAAGTGTAATTACTTTTCTTTAAGTTCATGTTACAAGAGAGCTGATGTGTGTCTCGTCAAACCATACTGAACAGGATTTATTTTGTACCGCTAAAGTTGCGTCATTCGCGAACTGCAATCATATTGATACTGTTTCGAAAGAGAAAAAGTATCATCACATTTCGTTCGTTGCTCAACGAAAATATGAAGCAAACATTATACACGTGAATGTAGAATAATTCTGGAGTTTGTGACATATTAGATATTTAATTTAAGGCCACGTTTTTCAGATTTACAATAGCAGGTATAAAAGTTTTACGCCTGCGCTGATTACATCAAAATAACAAAATATAAGATGTTCACTGCAAAAAGAGCACTGAGGCCCTAGTTACTTTTTCTGTCAGCCATATTTTATCCTTTCACCATATTTTAAAATAAATATTGCCTTTTAATAATGAACACAGTGAGTATATTCCACCGCACCCGGCAGTTAACGTCTAAGGTTTAAAAAAAAACGATATTTACAGACTATTATTCTAAATGACAGAGCTTTAAAAAGTGCCCACTTTACAGTTAAAAGCCTATAACAAGAATTTAATATTTTGCTTTATACTAAACTAGTGAACCGGCCCGGCTTCGCCCGGTAACAATTTAGTTCTTACAGCGATAATTTGAAAGAAAAAAATGGTTACTGTGGGTCATCCTTAAAAGATAAACATATGCTATCACGGACTTTTCTGTAGACCTTTTTGAGAACTACAATTCTGTAGTACATTAATTTGATGTATCTCTTATGGTTTAGTCAGCGAAGCCATGTAAGCGCCCTTGAGCGGTTTTTTTACGACTTCATTACAAACGGTTCGACATTTCTCTACTATTATTAGATGCAATATATATGTTTTATACATCAAAACCTTCCTTGAGAAATTTTCTAAATGATGTTGTAAACCGCATGAAAATCCATCAAGAAGTTTAGAAGTACTTAGAGAATACACATACAGACGCGGATAAATGACTTAGTTTTATTCTATTTATAAAAGAGATTTGTTTGAGCCAGACACGATGGTTTCTGAAAGTGGATACAACTTGCTTGGTAGTATGGTTTTGACACAACCGACTCATAATAAACAGATGAACGAAATATTACAATCTGCGCCAATTGGAGAAAGGGTTGCACGTCTGTCACGTTTAATGATTCTCGTCAGTCGTCGTTTGTCCCGTTCTTTCACGATCTTTTTCCGGCAGCAGCGATGTCGAAGATGTGATATTTTACCGTATTCCCGATATTCACGGCACACTCGTAAAATGGTCGTACGTGAACATACAAATGTTATCGCTACCTCGGAGATGCTATGTCCCATCTCTCGTGCGCCAACTATAACACCACGTTCAAACTCACTTAAATCTCGATAACCTGCCATTGTAGCAGCAGTAACCGATCTAGCTGCCGACAGCATCGCGTTACTTTGATTGGCTCCATACCCCTGTTATTTGCATACGCACGCTTATACCAGTTTTTTTGGCTCTTCTGTGTATAAGTAGAAACAATACATTTTGTGTTGAATATATTAACTGTTACATAAAACGTATAATAGGTCTCATGGATGTAGAGTGTTTTCCTTGTTTGAAGAAATTGTGGTTGAAGTGGGTTTCACTTCTATTGATAGCACTGAAACTCAAGAAAAGATTTTGAAGTTGTAGCATATATCTTTATTTTGTTTGAAATTATTTACACCATGCTGTGGAAGCAGAATAATAAGTGAACAACTATAAGTGTATAAATTTGTCGAAACATTTTTAAACTTTGTACAAAATAATTTATTAAATAGTGTTTTAATACACTTTCACAATTTTAGGGGTTTTTAATGTTCGATAAGTAAAGCGATAAATCCCCGACACCTCTAAACAACAAAATTCATAGATCACTGAGCACTTTAGTCCAGTTTTTCTATGGGTGAATATCTTAGTACAAACTTTAAGGCATTTACACGAGGTAATGTAACGTTCAATGGGTGCAGGTATTTGATCCTTTTAAAAACGAGCTACTTATTTGGAGTATCATTCCATCCTCAGTTTGTTGACATTCGTTTCTTATCAATTTTTGAACTGCGTGATGTGTTCGAAGACAACTATATTGGAGAGCAGCTTATGAGAAAAAAAAGTTATTACAATAAGTTTTCTTTTCAGTCCCTATGCAAAATGGTGATACTCCAGTTCTGGGAAAAGAATATCCTCACTGTCACTGTAGAGTTGAAGTACAAATTTTCCTCCACCCTTCCAGGTTCAGCAACAGCATCATCAAAAAGAAAAAAAATTCTAGCGAAACTCCTGAGGCCTGAAGAAAATTTATTCTTTAACACTACGGTGGCAGTATTGAGTAAAGTCACTGGGCAAAATACATTTTTTTATTAGCTTTCCTTTCCTTAAACATAATACGTTCTTCAATATCACCGTTTTCGAACACATAACCAAGTTCAGAAATTGATAAGAAACGAGTTTTCGAAGACAGACAAGCTGAAGTCCGAATAGACTAGCATCTATTTGCTAAGAAAACACTTGGCCCATCCAGTATTTCTCATAATTCCATGTAAATTTCTTTAAGATTCCAAGAATCTAGATTAAATTATTCAGTGATCTGTAAACATGGTGTGGATTGTTTCGCTTTGAATATTACACTGATCTAGAATAGAACAAGAGAAACGGGAAGATCCAGTTGATATGTAGACAGAAGAATTTTTCTGATTGTTTACATTACAATGCCACACCTCCTCCCCCTCACCGAACCAAAATAAAGGGGGAAAAAAGTATATTAAAATTTGTTTCTCTTAGCCTATGAATTTCTGTCTGTTCTCAATACAAAACAACCTGTTTGAAAAAAATATTTCTGCACCCCC
>NQII01000113.1:803974-876831 GCA_002778355.1 Clitarchus hookeri
GCAGTTTACGTCATGGAAACCCCTCGATGGCAACACTGGTTTCAGAAACAGAGGATTTGAAGTACCCACAATGGATTGTTCGACCCTATTAAGAAAAATTATATGCGAAATCTAAAATTAAATGACGTAATTTTCGGAGACAGACAGCAGTGCTCAGAATACCTCCAACTTCATATATCCCGAAGCTGATGCGTGTACTTTCCCCGGCAGCCTGCAAAGTAGGTTGAGCAGTTGGCGCGGGCGACATTCTGTTCCGTGGGGAACTGGATTCAAGGTTAACCTGCGGAGGAAGAGGAACTGCGATGGCAGATAATTCCAGCAGTGTGGGACCGGGCCGCATGTATTTCCCACGACGGGCCTTGTTCGCCGTTTCCCGACTCCGTCAGGGGCGCCGTGGATTCCCAGAGATGGGTACACGCACCGGTGAACTCTCCGGCAAGGATGTTCTCCCTGGAAAAGTGGGAGACCATTCGTGCACGTTTCTTTCCAGGCCACGGCTCTAAAACCTGCTGCTGCATACCAACCTACACTGTAAATAAAAAGCTTTCTTCGTATAATCTATTCTCGGTTACCTTCATTCCCACTTTTCTGAAGCCCTGCTGAAGTTCTACTTCCAGTATATTCCTCCGCCTCGGGCAAACTAAGCTTAACTAAGTCTAGAAAATTACAGCAAAGGACAACGCACATAATTAGTGCGCACTCAGTTGTAATGATATTAGGCATGAGAGCTACCAACACACATTTTTTTAAAAACGGTTTTTTATCTTTATTATAAATGAGTTATTATTTTTTTATAAATAAAATAAAGGTGAAACTTCCAGTAACGAAAAATAAGATACTATCATGTTAACAGAGGTATAAAATGCTTGTTATACATGATATGCTTAGAAAATAACTAAACACGTCATACATGGGGTGATTTTTCAAATGTTTAATTCAAAAAGCGTGAAGAAACCGCGAATAGATCATTGCAAAGAACGACATTTCTTTAAGGATGTTTTTAAAGGAATAGAATTTCGCTTTAATTCAAAGGGAAGGCTAAATAAACTTAAGGTTACTGTACTTAAACTTTTTCTTTGTATTTTTTCAGCCGAAGTATAACGATTGTTTATAGCAAAGGACATGCTTTCTTTGAGCTTGTTTTGTTTGCAGTTAAGAAATATTGCTTTATACCAATATAAATATACACCCCACAAAAAGTTTGGAATATTGTGTGATTGGGCAGTTTGGGTGGTAGGAGTTATGTATTTCTTTTGTAATCAACACAGAACGCACTAACGCATTCAGCATGCCTGGGACAAGTTGAAAACAGCAGTTTATAATCATCCACAACCTCGAGAAACACTTTCAGATAGCATAAGAGCTGCCCAGATGGAATGGGACCTTCTTCCGGCAGATGACATCAACTCATTGATAACAAGCATGCCACGGCGAGTTAGGGACCTGTGAAATGCACATGGAGGCCATACACTGTACTAGGTTGCAGTGGGAAGAAAGAAACCTTCCCTAGACTTAGACTCCGTTACGTTAATTTTGTTGTTCTTCAGTGTTTATTTGTCTGTGATACTGGAAACATGTTTTATTGTTGTGAACATTTTGCATTTCACTATTTGTATCGGCACCATTGGTAACGTCTAATTGCTATGCTTTCGTTTATGTATATTTCATTATTTTTTGCTTTCTTTACGCATATTCCAAAATTTTTGTGTGATCTTAAATTAAGTGATACAACAATTTTTAGTACGCAAAGAAAATTATTAAATGCTAAGTTCCAAAAAAACTATTTTTTTTAAATCATCGACATAATTGTTTAACCTTCAAATTGCAGCAGGTGACTTCCTCACAAATAATACAGCAGAGCTACTGCAACGACCATGCCAGGTCAGTGGCGGTCTTAGGGGGTGGCGAGCAGGGCAATCGCCCTGGGCCTCGCTCTTGCAGGGGTCTCGGGCAACAATACGAGTAGAAAAAAGTTTATACTTATAACTTTTTATTTTACCCTTCGATTTTTAGTAATAATAATAAAATAAAGTTGGTTAATTCATAGTAAAGTAAATAGTAATAAGTGCCAAAATAAAAATTTCTCATTTATATTTATTTAATATTACATTCGTATAAAAAGTAAGATAAAATATATCAAAATTAATTAATTTATCAGTGGATAATAATATTTTTGTTATTTGACTGTAAAACATACTTGTAAAATTCGTTACTATTTAAATCTCGCGCCTCGCGCATTAGGTAACCCACTGGAGCACTCGGTTTTGTTACTTTCATCGTGTTTACGATTTACGCTCGGGGAATCCCCGTGTTTCATTTCGTTCGTCAACTCTTGTCACCTTACGCTTACGCTTATTTTGCTCGCAGCTGTATGTGTTACATAATCGTTTGTTTGTACGGCAACGGCACATATATTTCAGTAGGTAAATAAACATTAAATGATATTAAGTTTAAGTGAATCTTACATTATTAAGAGTACTTAGATAGAAAAGAGTGAATTATTAAAAAAACTGTGTAAAACTACTTTTAAATTATTTCTGAATTAGTTTTATGTGCCAAACAAGATTTATGAAATGAGTTCGCGTGATCGTGATGCCGGTAGAAAATTTGAGTCAGGTAGTTCAAAAAGGAAAAAGCTATCAAAACAAAGCAGGTAGAAGAAAATCTACGTGGGTCTTTAAATAAATATATAAAAAGTGATGGTCAAGAAAACTCTAAAGACCTTTCTTTGACTGAAAGTGACATATTATTGCACTCTAACCCTATCCCAGCTGAAATTATTCCTTCAACATCGTCATGGGTGCCGCCACCTAGTAACAATAGCGAGGATAATAATGAGTCAACAACATCATTGTCAACGGGATTAATGAACACCTGACTGAATCCGTAAGTGAAGCTAAGATAAAATCCATTATGTTTGTTTACTCTAAAAACTATATAAAAATTCTAAAAAATTCTATTAATTTTGTCTGCGAAATTTTACACGCATTAATTTTTCGCGTACAATTTTTGTCTAATTGTATTGATTAAATGTTACTACTTAGGTGCTTTGAGTTACATATAAGATTAATTAAATAATCGACTTTAGATAAGTGTAACAACATAATTAAAATACGGTGTCCAGTGGGAAATTAAATTTATACTACCATGGCAACGCCAGTGTCTCTTGACATTAATTATCACTTTTTCTTAACTTTTGGCCATAGTAATTCTTATAATTAAGAAAATACCCCATTTTATATTACAGTATCATTGTAGTCATTATCTCGTCCCGCTTATAACCTGGAGAATATTTTACTTACGAATTCGCAGTGTGCTTATAACAAAATGAATTAAAAACAATAATATAATTATATACATATAGCTCAGGTAGTAGCATTTCATGTTATTTTAAAAAAAAGTCTTTAGCACACGTAACTTAAGTTCTAAAGAAAGTTATCGTTTGTGACGTATGAAGTACGTTTGATGATGCATGAGCTCAAAATCACTTACAGACTCTTTAAAGTTACAGTGTTTGCATAACGATTTCCATTAAAATAAAAAAAAAACAGGCTTTCCTGAATTATTACATGCATAAGCTTAACAAAATGTGTAACGCGATAGTAAAGGCAGAACACAAAATATAAAGATGATATTTTCTCAAATGAGAATACACCGAAACCCCATGTACNTAAAGATGATATTTTCTCAAATGAGAATACACCGAAACCCCATGTACTGAATAGGAAATTCAAATATAAGATAACCGCCTCCGAAAATCAAAATTCCCACTTCTTTTGACACTACAGTTGGTTCTGTCATGAAAATTTAACCAACTTTATTGTTATTTTTGGCTGTAGTCCTAATTTCAGGACTTACTAGAAAGAATTCTCGGAAATCGTATACATGATTAAATTTTGGATCATTTCAAAAACGGTTGTCGTAAAATTTTACAAATTTATTTATTTAATGCAGTCATTAGGTTCTTAAAATTATAACATATTTTAACTTAAAAAGTTGTTCCAGAGCAATGCGGTATAATGGTGAAAGAATAATACGACCATTTTTTTGAAATTAAGTGCTTGGCTCATTAAAATTTAATAAAATATGACACGTATTCCACAGAAATTAATGTTAACCAAATTTAGTTTGTACCTATTATTTCAACAATTCCTAGAATACAACATACAAGCTTAAAATGTCGGGATTTCTGCATTTGTTTAATGCTAGTATACGAAGCTGTGTTTGAAGTCGTTCACTGTTTTTATCAATTTGACATTTTGTACTCTATGTATATGAACAGCTATTTTTAAGATAAGTGTTTGATCATTAAAACGTTTATATGACGCGGCTTTTATAGTGCTACTCGTATACCAAATGTGGTGATTATCTTTTCAAGATACCCAAATATATATGCTTAAATATTGAAGCAGTAAGTAACTTTAATAAATAGGAATGGAAGGGGCTATCATTCAGTGACATTAATGCCCTTATTAGTTACTGTTAAAAAATCAACGTTTGTCCANATAGGAATGGAAGGGGCTATCATTCAGTGACATTAATGCCCTTATTAGTTACTGTTAAAAAATCAACGTTTGTCCAAATATATGTAATGGTTCTGTATTTGTGATATTTATGGCAAACATATTAAAAATAAGATTCTGATATATTAAAATTAATAAATGAAAATTACTTACCATAATACTACTTGTACGGTAAAATTTGTAAGCATCAATTGAGTTATTCCTGATATATTGTGCAGGAGTTTAATTATTCAAATAACAGTATCTTACAAATGGATAACCGAAGAGGATAACAATTCATTAGATTTAACGTAGGCATCAGATGCTTAAATTACCGAAAGTTCAATTCAAATATTTTGAAGGGCTTTTGGCTATATTATACAGTACCAAAATCTCGGAATGCCAACATTTCGGAAGCAAGTATTCCATGTCGTTCAACATTAAAAAGTCGGGTGTGCTTACGTATAGCTATGATATACCATAAATCGAACTTCGTGGACTTTCAGTATGCTTACAAAAGCTATCAGGTGAACAACCTTGCTTCCGCCGTTTTTCCCCTAACATTTAAGGCTTTATTGTTAAAAAGTGACTACACATTTATTATTAAAAGTACTGTCCGTCACAAGCCATTAATTTTGTCCCAACTTTCTGGCAATTTTCGGATACCATCTCGAAAAAACGCTGCGTCTTTTGAGGCGACCCACGAATCGATCCATTTTTTGACTACTTCATAAGAGCGGAAATGCTGATCGGCCAGGCCGTGTGCCATCGATCGAAACAAATGGTAGTCGGAAGGAGCAACGTCTGGAGAGTACGGCAGGTGGGGTAAGACATCCCATTTCAGCGTTGCCACGTATGTATTGACCGGTCTTGCGACATATGGCCGAGCATTGTCATGCTGGAGGATAACTGTATCGTGTCCCTCGTTGTATTGTGGCCGTTTCTCCTTCAAAGCTCGGCTCAAACGCATCAATTGCGTTCGATACCGATCCCCTGTGATGGTTTCACTCGGTTTCAACAGCTCATAAGATACCACACCGAGGTGACCTTGACGCCGTGCATATTCGGTCTGGCCGTCGACGTGGATGCATGTCCGGGCATTCCCCATGGTTTTCTGCGCTTGGGATTATCGTAGTGGACCCATTGTTCGTCGCCAGTCACAATGCGATGTTGAAACCCCTTCCGATTCTGTCTTTGAAGCAGCTGTTTACAAGCAAAGAAACGCAGTTCAACATATCTTGGTTGCAACTCGTACGGAACCCAATTTCCTTGCTTCTGAATCATTCCCATGGCTTTCAGGCGTTTTGTAATGGCTTGTTGCGTCACTCCCAATGAGTATGTCAATTCCTCTTGCGTTTGGTACGAGTATTCATCAAGTAATGCCTCCAATTCGGAGTCTTCGAAACTTTTCTCTCTTCCACCGCCATGCCGGTCCTAGACGTCACAACCACCACTCTTAAATCGTTGAAACCACTCACGAAACGTTCATTACCCAGAGCAGCCTCACCTTACGTTTTCTTGAAATGGAAGCAGAAAATCAACAATTCCCGGAAATGCCGAGCATTCGGTTCGAAAACTGACATCTTCGCTCGAGAAGAAATTTATGATGCAAACACAAATTCACTAAGGATATGTTGTTATGTTGACAGATGTCCAAGCATACTGTGTGACATTATTACTCTACATATTTCCACCAGCACTTACCACTGCAGCCATCGATCGAAAAACGGCGGAAGCAAAGTTATACACCTGATGTTATTGGGGAACCACACAAAAACCCACACATAATATAAAGTTGAAAGTGACAACTCTTGAGCTTGTCTTCTCAAAGAAATGTATTTAACTGAACATCAATATTTAAATAAACAATTTTCCTGCAACAAATTCAGAGAGTAATAACACATTAAAAATTACTAGATGCCATTTTATTCCAAGAAAGGTTACAAAATCAAATATGCCTCATTTATTCCTTGTTGAAAAGTAAGGAATAATATACACAAAAGGTCCTGGAATGTGCACCTCCCCAACGATCATACAGAATGTCATGCTAGGACTCAGCATATGGTTAGAGAGAACCACGAACTTAAACTTCTTTCCTAATTGTTGTTTCTGGAAAAAGCAACGTCTTCGTGTTTCAAGTGTCCAACTGCCTGGAAAAAGCAACGTCTACGTGTTTCAAGNTGTTTCTGGAAAAAGCAACGTCTTCGTGTTTCAAGTGTCCAACTGCCTGGAAAAAGCAACGTCTACGTGTTTCAAGAGTCCACTTGCTGAAAAAAGTAACGTCTACGTGTTTCAAGTGTCCACTTGCCTGAAAAAAGTAACGTCTTCGTGTTTCAAGTGTCCAACTGCCTGGAAAAAGCAACGTCTACGTGTTTCAAGTGTCCACTTGCCTGAAAAAAGTAACGTCTTCGTGTTTAAAGTGTCCAACTGCCTGGAAAAAGCAACGTCTACGTGTTTCAAGTGTCCACTTGCCTGAAAAAAGTAACGTCTACGTGTTTCAAGTGTCCAACTGCCTGGAAAAAGCAACGTCTACGTGTTTCAAGTGTCCACTTGCCTGAAAAAAGTAACGTCTACGTGTTTCAAGTGTCCAACTGCCTGGAAAAAGCAACGTCTACGTGTTTCAAGTGTCCACTTGCCTGAAAAAAGTAACGTCTACGTGTTTCAAGTGTCCAACTGCCTGGAAAAAGCAACGTCTACGTGTTTCAAGTGTCCACTTGCCTGAAAAAAGTAACGTCTACGTGTTTCAAGTGTCCAACTGCCTGGAAAAAGCAACGTCTACGTGTTTCAAGTGTCCACTTGCCTGAAAAAAGTAACGTCTACGTGTTTCAAGTGTCCAACTGCCTGGAAAAAGCAACGTCTACGTGTTTCAAGTGTCCACTTGCCTGAAAAAAGTAACGTCTACGTGTTTCAAGTGTCCAACTGCCTGGAAAAAGCAACGTCTACGTGTTTCAAGTGTCCACTTGCCTGAAAAAAGTAACGTCTACGTGTTTCAAGTGTCCAACTGCCTGGAAAAAGCAACGTCTACGTGTTTCAAGTGTCCACTTGCCTGAAAAAAGTAACGTCTACGTGTTTCAAGTGTCCAACTGCCTGGAAAAAGCAACGTCTACGTGTTTCAAGTGTCCACTTGCCTGAAAAAAGTAACGTCTACGTGTTTCAAGTGTCCAACTGCCTGGAAAAAGCAACGTCTACGTGTTTCAAGTGTCCACTTGCCTGAAAAAAGTAACGTCTACGTGTTTCAAGTGTCCAACTGCCTGGAAAAAGCAACGTCTACGTGTTTCAAGTGTCCACTTGCCTGAAAAAAGTAACGTCTACGTGTTTCAAGTGTCCAACTGCCTGGAAAAAGCAACGTCTACGTGTTTCAAGTGTCCACTTGCCTGAAAAAAGTAACGTCTACGTGTTTCAAGTGTCCAACTGCCTGGAAAAAGCAACGTCTACGTGTTTCAAGTGTCCACTTGCCTGAAAAAAGTAACGTCTACGTGTTTCAAGTGTCTAACTGCCTGGAAAAAGCAACGTCTACGTGTTTCAAGTGTCCAACTGCCTGAAAAAAGCAACGTCTACGTGTTTCAAGTGTCCAACTGCCTGAAAAAAGCAACGTCTACGTGTTTCAAGTATCCAACAACCTGGAAAAAGCAACGTCTACGTGCTTCATGTGTCCAACAACCTGGAAAAAGAAACGTGTACGTGTTTCAAGTGTCCAGATGTCTGAAACGCCAGCTACGCTACAGGTATTGGGAAATAAATATTATTAAATGAAACTCCTTTGCATGTTTACAAATCTGATTTTACACATTTGTTCGAAACGAATCTTTCAATAATCTTATCTATTGTAAACTCTAACCATTTAGAGCTCTACTATACAACGTGGAATTGAAAACACACATTATTTTCGCTTACTTCATATTTGCCCACATGTATAAACTGGTATAGGTATTCGTTATTTTAAGACTATCAAATGCGTTCAGTTCCCCAATCGGGACTTTCATAGACTTCGGCACTGTGAATATCACGTGCTCTAATATGAGCATGTATAAAGTAGTCGAATGTGAGTGAACATAACCATTACGTACGGCATCATTGGATGGGAAAGGGTTTATTTGCAGCCCTTCATCGTTGCTAAGGACGGAATTTTCAGGCTGATATACTACAACTATATAAACCGCGACATTTTTCTAGATTCAATTGGGGTTTGGCACATGCAATAAACATTTATAATTAAACCCTTCGACCATAAAAATGGTAGGATAGCCGACTTAAGTTACGTAATCACATGCAACACGACGGGAAAAAAATGTAATGCGCATTAAGGCGATGGGATATCTTTCGCACGTGCCTGTGTCATCCTTGCCATGTTCTTGCCACTGCTACTCATACGTGAAAAATAAATCCATGAAGATGGGCGCTTTAAAACGAAAGGAGCCCGAAGATTAGTGGAATCAGCTGTCCTAGTCTATTGATAGGTCTGTCGTTCCTTGTGAGTACACTCTAAGAAATTATTTGTAAATTTACCACATCAGTGTATACGTACAGTGGCAAAGCGCGAATGGTAAAACTATTTTCGATACACCCATGGTAACGTTCCTACAGTTGCTTACGAAAGATTCAAATGCGTAGGGAAGTTCCCAACTTTGTATAGTAGCGATGCTAAACATTCCCGTATTTTCAGACTGATACGTATTACTACAACCATACACAGCATAGGTTAAAAACTTCCATTACATTTTAGGAAGTTTGCCAGAAATGTTTTTGCAGTGTAGAGGCAGCGGTGGAGTAAATATGAGAAACAGGCAATGGGGTGATTCGGAAGAACGCCGCGTTAACCTTCGCCACAAGATAGTGCCAACGCCACTTTCCACGTGAGAATCCGCTTCGTACAAATTAACGAAGCATCTTGACCTTGGATCAAAACAACGAGCCCAGATGTGGGAGGTTCACAATAAAACAACTGTCCCAAAAACCCGTTGGCCACAGTGGCAGTCTTAGGGGGTGGCGAGCAGGGCAATCGCCCTGGGCCTCGATCTTGCAGGGGCCTCGGGAAACAATACGAGTAGAAAAAAGTTTATACTTATAACTTTTTATTTTATCCTTCGCTTTTAGTAATAATAATAAATTAAAGTTTGTTAATTCATAGTAAAGTAAATAGTAATAAGAGCCTAAATAAAAATTTCTCACTTATATTTTTTTCAATATTAAATTCGTTTAAAAAGTAAGATAACATATATCAAAATTAATTAATTTATCAGTGGATAAAAATATTTTTGTTATTTGCCTATAAAACATACTTGTAAAATTCTTTACTATTTAAATCTCGCGCCTCGCGCATTAGGTAACCCACTGAAAAGCTCGGTTTTGTTACTTTCATCGTGTTTACGATTTACGCTCGGGGAATCCCCGTGTTTCAGTTCGTTCGTCAACTCTTGTCACCTTACGCTTACGCTCATTTGCTCGCAGCTGTATGCGTTACAAAATCGTTTGTTTGTACAGTAACGGCACATATATTTCAGTAGGTAAATAAACATTCGATGATATTAAGTTTAAGTGAATCTTACGTTATTAACAGTACTTAGATAGAAAAGAGTGAATTATTAAAAAAAACTGTGTAAAACTACTTTTAAATTATTTCTGAATTAGTTTTATGTGCGAAACAATATTTATGTAATGAGTTCGCGTGATCGTGATGCCGGTAGAAAATTTGAGTCGGGTAGTTCAAAAAGGAAAAGAGCTATCAAAAGAAAGCAGGTAGAAGAAAATCTACGTGGGTCTTTATATAAATATGTAAAAATTGATGGTCAAGAAAACTCTAAAGACCTTTCTTTGACTGAAAGTGACATATTATTGCACTCTAACCCTAACCCAGCTGAAATTATTCCTTCAACATCGTCATGGGTGCCGCCACCTAGTAACAATAGCGAGGATAATAATGAGTCCACAACATCATTGTCAACGGGATTAATGAACACCTGACTGAATCCGTAAGTGAAGCTAAGATAAAATCCATTATGTTTGTTTACTCTAAAAACTATATAAAAATTCTAAAAAATTCTATTAATTTTGTCTGCGAAATTTTACACGCATTAATTTTTCGCGTACAATTTTTGTCTAATTGTATTGATTAAATGTTACTACTTAGGTGCTTTGAGTTACATATAAGATTAATTAAATAATCGACTTTAGATAAGTGTAACAACATAATTAAAATACGGTGTCCAGTGGGAAATTAAATTTATACTACCATGGCAACGCCAGTGTCTCTTGACATTAATTATCACTTTTTCTTAACTTTTGGCCATAGTAATTCTTATAATTAAGAAAATACCCCATTTTATATTACAGTATCATTGTAGTCATTATCTCGTCCCGCTTATAACCTGGAGAATATTTTACTTACGAATTCGCAGTGTGCTTATAACAAAATGAATNGCTTGCAATTGTAAATTTTTTAGCATCTAACAATTTGGCCTTCAGAGGTCATAGAGAGAAATTAATATCTGACTCATATTCAAGTGAGACTAGCGGCAACTTTATAGATTTAGTAAAGTTAATAGCCCGAGTTGATCAAATGTTGCGATTTCACCTAAAACAAGTAACAGACAAGACGATTAATGACCACTATCTTGGAAAAAATATTCAAAATGAGCTCATACAATTAATGGCAAGATTGTTGACAAAATAATAAAGAAAAAATATTGCTTTATTATTCTTGATTGTGCTCGTGACGTTTCTCGTGTTGAGCAACTGCCAATTATTATACAACATTTTAATACAATTACAGCTGACATTGAAGAACAATTTATTGGCTTTTTAGCAGTCGAAAAAACCACAGTTGAGAGTTTGACTAAATATATAATCACAGATCTAGAACAGCTGAGTATATCATTGCAAAACTGCAGAGGCCAAGGGTATGATAATGGAGCCAATATGCGTGAGAAAGAAGTGGTGTCCAGAAACTTATACTTGAAATTAATCCACTTGCTTATTTTTTGCCTTGTGGGAGTCACACCTGGAATCTCATTCTAGTGTTGTGTTCAGGCATAATCTTTTTTTGGTTTGCTACAAAGGCTGTACACTCTGTTTGCCGGCTCGAGTCAGAGGTGGGCTATTTTAAAAGCACATGGAAAATCCTTATCGCTAAAACTACTTTCCGAAACTAGATGGGAATGCAGGGTAGAATCGGTGAAGGCCGTTAAATACCAACTAAGCGAGATATGTGATGCTTTGAAGGATTTAGCAGAAAATACAACAGATTGTCAGTTGGTTAGTGAATGTAATTCTATAGAAAAGGAAATAACTACCTACGAGTTTGTAGTTTCTCTCGTCGTATGGTATGACATTCTCACAAAGATAAATGTTATAAGTAAAATGTGGCAGAGCGAAAAAGTGCACCTAGATACGGCTATACAACACCTAGATACATTTACACATTGGCTTGATAATTATGGGGAAAATGGTTTCCAATCATCCTTGGTAACATCGAGAGAAATAGCTGAGGAAAATGATATTGACAGAAAGTTCAAAGTCTTGAGAAGGCGACGCAAAAGATCGCATTTTGACTATGAAGGGGAAGATGAAGCCCTTCAATTGCCTGCTGAAGAGATTTTCAAAATAAACTATTTTTATGTCGTTGTTGACAATGTGCGCGCAAGCTGCCAACCTAGATTTGAGGCACTTAAACATCACGAGAGCATATTTGGTTTCATGTATAACAAAAAAAGATTAAAGGAAATTAGTAATTCTGAACTTTTGAAGCAATGCAGCGACTTGCAAATATCTCTAACAGTAGGAGACACATCTGATATTGATGGACATGAATTGTATGAAGAACTGAATATGTTTATCCGTGTATATGAAGGAAACGATGGCATAATCTCGGTGCTGAAATATATAATAGAAAAACAATTTACTGAAGTGTACCCCACTATCGAAGTAGTCTTGTGAATTATTGTCACCACACCTGCGACAGTTGCATCTGTAGAAAGAAGTTTTTCTGAGGTTAAAAATTATTAAAGCATATTTGAAGAATTCGATGACACAAGATCGGTTTTCAGCCCTTGCTATTCTTTCAATTGAAAATGACGTAGCGCATTCGTTAGATTATTGTGCTGTTGTTAAAGATTTTAGTCTTAAGAAAAGCCGCAAACAACATTTTTAAATACCTGCGTATATCTTTTAAGGCATTTATGTACGTTAGTTTATCATCATTAATATTTTGTCGTCTTTAAGTTTGTTTTTTAACTTTTATAAATCTTCTAATATAATATTTTAAAACTGAACATTTATTTATTTTATCTCATACCTACTTTCGATTCACATACTTTGTACAAAGGACAAGGGATGACAAGGATCTGCCGCCCGGGGCCTCGCAATGGTTAAGGCCGCCCCTGGTTGGCCAGGTAGGAAAATATATTTAATTTTTGTGAAAATCAAACGCGCTATAAAGTTCTTGGGATAACCGATTTTATTGAGTGATTATGTATTTTGTTTTAGTAAAATAAATTTCATATATTCGCGGTTTCTTCACACTTAATGAATCAAACATCTGAAAAATTACCCATGTATGATGTGTTTGATTGTTTCTTAAATACGTCGCGTATCACAAGCGTTTTGTACTAATATTAACATAAAAGTACCTTATTTTTGTTAAATTAAAATTTAACTTTTATTTTATCTATTAATTATAATAGTTAATTTATAATTAATATGAATAAAAATTGAGAGAAAATAGGTGTGTTGGTAATTCCTAGTAAGAAATAGATCTTATGCAAAATATTGTTACACTTAGTGCGCACAAACGCGGTGCGTTGTCCCTTTGGTGGAAGTTTCTAGAAATAGTTAAGCTTTTTTTCGAATTAGGCGGAGGAATTTCCAGGAAGTAGAACTTCAGCAGGGCTTTAGAAAAGTTGGAAGTAACCGTGACTGGACAATACTGTATATTTACGTGACTTATTAACACAATTAACATACGAAATCCTTCTACCGTTGACACTCCTACTAGATACCACACCCCATTACTTTCCACATTCAAATACCTCGTTAACACAACATAGTTACATAATAATTTTTTTAATCAGTATAATTAATGACGTCCGCAGCTGAGCCCAGCCCAGTTGTCCAGATATATTTATCGCTGCTAGGTTGGAAGCACTCAGAGTGTTGCCACAAAGGGAGCCGCCTACGTGGAGCTGTTGTGCGCCTTTGAGGCACAGAAGCAAGGGAGCTATAAGAGCGACACTGACACGCGTGCCAAGTGCCTCATCGCCCCTATCCGCATGGATCTGAACTGGCGTGCAGTGCTCTCGGCGTGCTGCGTGCACCTACGCGACTTCTAAACGGTGGCGCTGTATGTCTTTAGAGTGTTATACGTCCCACGTCTGATGTGTGTTTTCTTTTCATATATCGTTATAATAAGAACATGTTAAGTGGTTTCATAAAGAAACGCGAATTTCAAACACACTGCAATGCAATTCAATCGACAGGTAGGCGGTGACCTTAATGATTCTGCAATTGAGTGTTTGTGTCGAGCGACCACTGAGGCACTTGCGTTTGTGGGTGTCCATCATTGCCGTATATTCATCATCATTTTTCACATCATTTTTTAAAATAAACCGTGTTCGAAAACGACAATTAGGGGTTTTAAGGTTTAGGAATTCAGGGTAGATTAATTCGAACGTCACTGAAACATCTCTGCATGCTCCGAAGTGGGAAACTACAAGTTTGTCGGTATTTCAAAGTTTAATTTGGTATTTGGACTGAAAGATGTATACTTGTCTCGACTGTGTTTGTTAAGGATAGCTAAGTCACATTATGGCAGTAATCGCTTCCAGGTATGCATTATATAAAACAGAACACTGTAATTTAATCATTCTCTTAATAAACATTTCACTCCCAATCGTTTTTCACGCATTCGCATTGCTGTTAGAACTTCATTAAAAGAAACCCATTACTTACATACGAAATAACGGGACAATCCCCCTTTCAGTTTTAACGTCCATCTGTCTTTTCAGCATACAGATACTGACAGGTGTATTTGGTGTCAGCCGAAACGCAGGAAATAAAACGCAAATAAATAACTGTAGACCACTCTATGGAGCTATTTGGGGATCAAGTTTGCTACTTCAACTCAATAAATTTCCTATCCTGAATCCCCAAATATTCAAGGATCTAAACTCGGTGACGCAGTCAATTGAGAAACCTAAATAGCGGGCTGATTTGGAACACGATCATATTACCCCTTACATAATACTCCCTAAACTAACTCAGGATCGTGGATAAGAACGCTTCTTTTACAATTTAAACTAGCCTATAATATCAGTTAAGGCCACATTTCATTATAACTGTTTTATTTCTTTATCTGAAGGAGATTTATATAAGGACCACACCAATGTAACAATTTATATTCAAATTATTATAGTTTTCAAAATATAGCACCGAAATGTCGAAGATTTCGGAATATGGGAGCCCAAGTTCCTATGCTCCAAATCAACTTTGAAAATAAATCACATTTAATGTGTTCTATATCGTACACACAACATGTTAATAACGTATCAAGGATATCATAACAATGGGCACTGGGGTACTGGTATCCTGAATCTCTTTTAAAATAGGTATTAATGTTTTTGCCAACACATTTTTATTCGTCCAAGAGAAACTTATAAATATTAATATTATTTTCTCTCGGACGAATGAAAATGTGTTGGCAATAACATCAATACCAATTTTAAAAGCGATTCAGTATGCCGGCACTCAAGTGCCGATTGTTAAATATCCTTGGTACTTAAAAAATATGATGTGTATATGATATAGATCACATGTTAATTAGGGGCATAGAAACTGGGGCACTCATATTCCGAAACCTTCAACTTCTCAGTACTATACTTTGAAAACCATAATCATTTGACAAAAAAAGTTTACATTTGTATGGTCTCTTTCAGATAATAAAATAAAAAAAAAATTGTGAAATATGGCCTTAATGAGTGTATTCGGAGATTAACCTAGGGTAGTAGGTTAATAAGTGAGGTCGTTTTCACACGTGCATGTGTAGCGATGGCCTCTACTGTCCACACACGCCCGTTATCACAGACTTTCCGCCCACCTGCATTCTGTCCGACGTTCACTTGTCGATACACGACTCGCCCACACACAAATATGAACTGTTTGCAGACGTTCAGAGGACAGTATTGTTATGTCTCGCCAGGTTCTCTCCCGAGATGCCCGCGTTTTAAATATTTCTCATTACAGTCTGTTCGCGGTTTCTTCACACGTTTTGAATCAAACCTTCGAAAAATCACACCACATATGACGTGTCTGGTTGTTTCCTAAATATATGCCGTGTGTCACAAGCGTTTTATACGCGTGTTAACATAACATTTCGTAGTTTTGGTTAAATTGAATTATTATTAATATTTATATATAAATGAAAATATTTCATTTATAATTAATATGAATAAAAACAGTGAGGAAATATGTGGGTTGGTAATGCCTACTAAGATATAGTTTTCTGCAAAATATGGTTACATTGAGTACGTACGAATGCGTGCGTAGTCCCTTTGGTGTAATTACCTAGCCTTGGTTAAGCTTTGTTTGCATGAAGCGGATAAATATTATGGAAGTATAATTTTTGCAGTGCTTCAAAAAAATTGGAAGTAACCGTGAATAGACACTAATAATAAAAGATTGTGTACATTCCTTGGTTGGGAAGTTTTGACACATCTACGGCAACTTTTAGACTAGTCACTCATAAGGACTTCTCGCATGCCCAAGTACGTATTTCTCCCTCAGCCATGAGTGTGGTACCACCCACCTCCCGGCGTGTACTCCCTGGTTACGAAAAAGGAAATTAAAGGCTACTTATATTTATCTTTTCTTGTAGGGACATTTTTCATTCTCCATAAATTACATGTAATAATGCAACATTATTATCTGTTGAGGGGTTTTTACGGTGTCTATCCCACTTTTTCACCATTCCTACGTAATTAAGGTTAAGATGGCATGGGAGGTAACCATGGCTCCAATAGCGGCCATGTTTGCCCAATCCCATGTGTGCCCTTGCAGTTAGAACCTTCCCTGCATGACTGTGCGTATAGGGCTCAGCCCTGAGACGCATTTAGGTCCCATCCCTAACCAGAACCTCCAACTCTCCTCTTAGTTTTAAGGTAGATTAAAAAAATGACTTCTTGCAAAGCTTCACCACTAGACAAGGCGCCTTCCAGCGCGCGAAAAGCGAACGTGAAAAACGAGCGGTAAAAGCGACCGATGAAGATGACGCGTCTCATCAGCCGTACGGTATTTATAACTTCCTTTTAGCGATCTCGGCTTAGAGCTGCAAGGATACAAATTTTTGTTACACAGACAAATTTTTTAGCGTGCGATAACATAAGCAAAATTTAAGTGTGGTTATGATTGCAACCACAAATGACTAAACATTGTGAGTAGTAGGATATAGGGAAGTCTGGGACAATGTATTTTAAATGGGAGCTGTGTGGCTGTGGCTTTGACTGTGGCTAGCGGTCTTCGGATCTACTCGGACGAGCTTGGCAATCTTCGGCTCGACTCAGGGGATGCTTGGAAGCCGGTGACTCGGGTTTGTTGAACGTACCAGAAGGTACTCGGCAGTTACGCCCACTAATTGTTCAAACATGTTTTTGTTTCTGGAAGCCATAATGGTTTCATAGGCACAGGGCATGTCAAATCGTAAATCTGTAATTATTATCCCATTAAAAAAAATATATATTACTTATTTATAATACATAAGTGCCGAAATTTTACATAAGGTATTGCGGAAACATGCAAAAGTCTTTCATTCAATTACTACATTTCCAGCCCCTCTTNTTGCCTCTAATATTTTTTTGTAAGTATAAGTATGCTACTCAGATTTTTTTAAACTATATATATATATATATATGACTTAACCAAGGCCATAATAATAATAACAGCCACATGCACGTGTATGTTATAATCATGGTATGGATCAGCATCTACCAACACTCTTATAGGCTTGAATGGCACAAATTTAAATGCCAATACTGCCACGCCCTGGAGACTTGGAATGTACGAGGGTGATAAACAGTATTAACTTTCGTGCTGTTCTTGACCATCAATCCGTCAATCTTCCAATCATTCCATCGATATTTGGATATTTCCAACAATCTTTCCATAAATCTTTTAAAATCTTTCCATCCTTCAATAGCAATCTTTCCATCAATATTTTACAATCTTTCCATCAATCTTTCGCAATCTTTCTATCAATCTCGTAATATTTCCATCAATTCGCTCCACAATCCCCTCCAAAATCGTACTATATGCTCCACAATCTTTCAATCTTTTCATAAATCTTTCAATATTTTCATAAATCTTTCAATTTTCCCATCAATCTTTCGCAATATTTCCATCAATTTTTTACAATATTTCCATAAACATTTTACAATCTTTCCATCAGCTATTCGATCTTTCCATCAAACCGCTCCACAATACGCTCTACAATTTCCTCCATGTGTAATACATGCTCCACAATCTTACAATCCTTCCATCTATTTTTAGCAATCTTTCCATATATTTTTTCCAATATTCCCATCAATCTTTCAATCTTCCTATCAATCTTTCTTTCAATCCTTCCATCAATCTTTCTATTAATCTTCCCATAAATAATCAATCCATATTTAATACATGAGTTTGGTGGCCGTCTCTATCCATACATATTAAAAAAACGATTCACCAACTGTCTCCACAATTTTTACATGTCAACAGAATAAATTTTGGTATGAAGTCAATTATCCATGCATTTTATACTAAAGTCGTTTTTATCATTCTATATGCAGATCTTTCCATTAAAAATCGAGTGCTCATAGTACCACTTCAAATTTGTGAGGGATAAAAGGATACAACATATAAAATATAAAAAACAATTATTATAAAATAGTTATTTACTATTATTTTATAATTACAATTTTAGAGGATGGCAGTTCATCACATCATGTGATATATCCCTGTTCCTTCAGTTTACTAATGATTAAAGATATTTCAACAAACTGCGTGAAAAACCCACGTTTTTGAAATTCAATAAAATATCTGAGTCTATCAACAAGTTCATTCGGGTCTTCGGGAAATAGGTAGCCAGTATTCTAGGCGTCTTTTACCATTTTCATGTCGCTTGTTACAGCAAATGTGTTGGAGGGGTGTGTCAGTGCATCGAGAAAATCGTCATCATCGTCTTCAGCACTATCACAATCTTCATGTTCATTTTCATATATGCTATCTTCATGGTCATCTTCACCTCCTGTTTTACATTCTTTACTTTTCTTTGTAGGAGGAGTTGTATGCTCATCAGTATTTAGAGCCGACGACCGTTTACTTTGAAGTTCGCCGATTTAATGCGAACATCTCGCAAATGTACATTCCACACAAACTAACTCTGCTGCACTCATTTCGTCTGTAGAATTAACTGTCCTATCATAATTGTCTGTGGAATTATTACCCACTGATGTAGCAGTGGGTATGGATTGTATCACTTTCTGGCTCTCAAAAGACGAATTGTTACAGTTCTTGATGTGGTTACTCATTGTATCACTTTGCATAAACTGTGTGTGGCCATTGTCATAAGTCTTCCTCATGCGAAAAGGACTCTTCGTACGGTGATTCTTTCATGTCGACGAGCATTTTGACCTAAGGTAAAAAAAATCGATCGAAGAAACGACACAGTCAGCAATTAGACAGCGATGGAGCAGGTCGCGGCATGTTCGATGAGGTCGAAGGCAGATCTTCGTATTCACAATTCACATTCACTGTATGGCGAGAGAATGCTTCCAAATCGATGTTAACTTCTCGACGCCTGAACGCAAGCGTTATTCGTCAATATAGGCTGTTCATGGTTACTTCCGACATCTCTAAAGCCCTGCTGAAGTTGTACTTCCAGGATATTACTTCACCCCATGCAAACAAAGCTTAACCAAGTACAGAAAATTACACCAAAGGGACAACACCCCGGATTCGTGGGATTCGTGCGCACTCAATGTAATATTACTTCGCAAAATAAATATTTTGTACTACACGTTACTAACACAGATTTTTTCTCTCAGTTATTGTTCATATTAATTATAAATGAAATAAAATAATTTATGTGTATAATATAACTTAAAGTTATATTTAAGTAAAAAAAAGTATTTATATGTTAACACATGCACGTTTGATTAGAAAAGTATGATGAAACCGCGAATAGACTATAAGGACAATACACCACCAGTCCGTAACATTCCACACTGCTCTATGCTGACACGACTGTAAAAAAAAGTGACGATCTTGAGCCTAACATGAAAATCGTCGGGATCACAGGCATCTGGAAGTGCCTCTGGTTAAGATACTGTGCTTTAGCGAAGCTTCCATGGCCGCTTTACACTGGATGGTGGGCAAGGAAGTCGCTGATTGAGTTCGTTACTGTCTGACTATCTGTCCTCCCTTCTGATGATCTGCTGGGGTCGCCAAGAACTGGTACACCATGTACCAGTGCATTTGTGTGTTTACTGCTCCAAACACACTGACTGTGCAGTGCGAACAGCCCAAACGCCGGGCAATAGGCGCGTCGTCCCGTACATCCTGTCTTTCACAACACTGTTATCTCGCTGCTTTCAAATTTCGCCTGTTTAGATGGCTGGCTCGTATGTTTTCTCGGCATGCCTACCGCTCACGTAGCACTGGTGGTAAGTATCGAGCGTGTTAAAACTCATGCGCTGTTCCGATAACTGTTTATACACACAACACGAATAGCGATGGTTTACGCTCGCGTACGACGCATGCGAAATCACACGGAACTTTAATCGTTTCCATAACAACAATCGACGCGTCTTGCTATACTAAATAACTTCTAAAAGTGGGCCAATTTTTATAATAATGAGCACAGTTATTTAAACGCGAAGCAAACCCAGTAGTTTTGGTTGAAACTCGTACACTGAGAAAACGGTTTCATTGAATCAAACAAAGCTTGTTTGGAGTAATGAAATTAATTGTTTGTATAGGGAAAATGAATTATTATTTTGTAGAAACCAAATTATTTTGCTGTTCTTATCTGATTGCCCCAAACCAAGATTTGATTGGTGCCACTAAAGATTTGTTTGACTCTACGGGCATTAAACAGTTTCGGCTATTATGAAAAAAATTTGGAAGCTCGAATGAGATTCAAATCTAGATCGCTTTTGCCCGAGCACTATGCCCTAGCCACCTCATCGGAAGTGACTATTGACTAAATTAAAATGTTTTTAGATATATACATTTAAAGTAATGGACAACGTGCTAAATTGTTCATGTCTTAGAGCTTAACTATTTAGTTCGCTGATGAAATGGTTTTATTAGGATATCTATAGACCTACCATTATTAAGCATAAATAAATGCACTAACAACACTGTAACTATCGTAATTGTCACAAAAATACAAATAACATCTCGAGCTGTATTTTCGAAAGAAGCCAATGAAATAGTGTCCAAACAAATATATTAAACTAAATAATGTACTGACAGTCAAAATTTTTTCGCCCAAGTACAGTTATTTTGTTTATTCAAGCGTGTATTTTGTTTGATGAACACAATAATTTTGTTGCTTTTCAAGTTTTGTTTGCACAAGAAAATAATTTGTTGGGGCAACTAAATATATTTTTGGCCATACATAAACAAATATTTTGTTCGCTGGAACAAACTTATCTCTCTGTGTATTATCTCATTTATTAAGCAGAATAATGTTTCAATTCATGAGTGTTTTATTTCGATATTCATATAATTTTACTAGTTTGATGATGATATTATTAAAACATTAAAACCAAATGGCGTAACAATACAAATTGGAGGAAACTGTGACTACGCCCACATGATCCAGAAAAAATCCAAACTACTTCGTTCCTGAATATCTGGTAGTAATATGGGGATAAAACTATGAGAGAGGGTTAGTTTTTTGAACACATGTTATTGCGCACTTATCACATTTTTAGGTATGGTAGGGCAAAACGTTCTTAGTAACGTAATTGTTACTCGATCAAATAAGTACTGTTCATAACATCTACTGGTAAACAAAGCGACATATGATTTTTTTTTCCACAGTCCTATGCGACGACAAAAAGACGAAAGCATACGAAATAAATTAAGAATAAAACTTTGCCGATAACTCTTCACAACTGGCACTGGCTGTAAAACTGCTGCAAACAATCACCGACAGCAGTTCATTGCAGGTGCATGCATGTCGTTCCAAAATCATATTATCGACTAAAATTTTTGTTATTCTTTAAATCTTTTCGTTTTGAACATGAATTTAAGTATAAAGTGGTGGATGCTTTTGTGTGATATTAACATAAATACACTTAAAATACTCAATAATTTTTCAACTACTTTTTTCTAATTTTGAAATATTTTCATTCTTTATATAACGTCATAGAACTGAGAGTGTAAGTGCTAAACTTAGTTTAGTTTGTTCAAGCAGTCATTATATCAGCTGACATTACGTACAAGATTGATTGGCGTGTTACAATAATCTTCATCATGTATGCTATATATTGGGTGTAGAATTAAAACGTGATACTAGAAGCACAAGACAAAAACCTCAAATTGTTTCTATTAGCTCCTGTATCAATTTTCGGCAAAAAATAAAACCAATTAGTTCAACTAGGTGGATCTCATAGATTGTAATAGCGAGGAAATATCCACAGCCTTTCACGAATTTTTAGCTCATTATAATGTTACATAAAATAGGTTTTAAATACTGTGAATTGCAGTCACAAGACCAAAAAATTTCTCACATTAAAAATTTGTTAGTAATATTCTTTAGTTGTAATCATTGTACTGTTTCTACGTCTTATGGGAACTATGCGAACGATGGACGAAGACGGCTGGCCAAGTTATCAGTTTTCAGCCTTGTAACTACGCCCAGTATCTGCCGTGGATACACAAGTTAGACTATATCAGGAAAACAATTACTGGAAATAAAAAAAATTTATTATTAAATGCTTAGCAGCAAGGACAATGGGACTTGCATCCGTGCAAAAACGATACACGATAATTTTTTCCCCAGTGATGTTGAAAGATGAAGGAATATGACACAGCAATTATGAACGACCACTCACTTCATGACTAATCACAAATTATCTGAGTGGTGTCAACTTTAAGTAACAATACAACGATTTAACTAATTAGCCTACTTTCCCTAGGTCATTATTATTTTAAACCTTAAAGAACAATGTACTCGCTAGATGCAAGTAAGGCAATCAATTAAAAGGACATGAGCGTATATCCTGCTGGCGCTTCATCTATCCGTTCTAATTAAATTGTTTATTTATTTACACAGAGATTTTATGCTAAAATGGTTAATATAAAATTACGTACTTACCTAATTAAAATTGGTTATGAAACAAGCACATTCTCACCTAATGGGCATGCCTAATGATCCTTAAGAAAGATATAAATACGTCCTTGCCATAATTTATACCTATTGATTAAATAACAATAATGACAGAAAAAATGGATGTGCTTCCAAATATCTTAGAATTTAAAAGATAAATGTCTTTCAAATCCGTATGGTTATTAAATATAAAATATTATCTTTATTAAGAGTTCACAGGAGATGCAAATTTTCTCACCGAAATACTTAAAAGAAGAAAATTAAAAATTGTGAACACAATTATTTTTTATAGATAATACTTTAATAGTTATTTTCTATTGAAAATTGGGTTATAACGGAAGTGCTAATATTTTTTTACTAAAGTTTAACTAACTTTTGATTAAAAAAGCTATTGTTGCAAACTTTTTTTAAAAACATTTAATTCATGTCAGCTGACAGCGGAATGATTACGGAAACATAAATACACATGCAGACACAATTACTATATAGGCTGTTCACGGTTGATTGATGAGGACTTTTGAAATCAACCTCTGAAAAATGTTACTTACTACCTCTAAACCTGCTTTGTGGAAATAATGTAAGAAATTACAACGTAGTCCTCTACACAAGTTTCGCTGATATTCAAGCACCTAAGTGCCACTATTGGACAATGGCGGAGAGCTTCAAAAAAAAGTTTGCAAAGTTGTCTTTTGTTTTCCTGACAGATCAGATATATATATATATTTTTTCCTGTACGAATAACTGAGAACACGTACACTTGTGTCTGATCTTTTAAAATCCTTTTTTGGCATTCTGCAGTGTAGTTTGTGCGCCAGGTATATGGGTGTCGTTGAGTTAAAGTGATTAAATATTCAAATCCTTTGACAGCGCGACATTTTACGCATTATCTAATTTCTCGAAGTTGGCATTTGAAAAACTTGAAGTTGTAAAACTCGTTCTCAGTGTTAAATGTTCGTTAAGGTGTTTTTTTTTCAAATGTATGTAGGCTAAAGAATCTCACAGGCTGACATGTTATAATTCATGCATACCCAAGTTTTTTACAGTTAATTGTGAAAATTCCTACAGGCCATAACTGATTCCTTCCGCGCTCCTGCTACTTGGAGCAACTTGCTCTGTCTTCATAGTCCATTCATGGCTACTTCCAACTTTTCTGAAGCCTTGCTTGAGTTCTACTTGCAGGCTATTCCTTCGCCTCGTGCGAACAAAGCTTAACCAAGAATAGAGAATTGCACTGAAGGGGCAACGCACCACATTCGTGCGCATTCAGTTTAATAATATTTCACATGATAACTATTTCTTACTAGGCATTTTCAACACACCTATTTTCTCTCAGTTTTGTTTCACACTAATTACAAATTATATATTATAATGTATCAATAATATGTAAGTAAAAGTTAAATTTAACCAAAATTAGAATGCTTTTATGTTAACAGAAATATAAAACGCTGTGGTACGTGAACTATTTAGGAAAAAATCAGACGTCACACGTGGGGTGATTTTTCAAAAGTTTTATTTAAAGAGTGTGAAGTTACCGCGAATAGATTATAAGTTGACGACCTCGCTGTCAACCAGACGTGGAGCCCTGAACCACCAACCATTGGAGTGTTTTTAACTGGCGATACTTAAGCAGAGGCCAAGCCAACCCATGCATGTTGCACGCCCACTTCCGGTGTGAGGAATACTGGATACAAGGTAAGAGAAAGAATAATTGCGCCGTTCTAAGAACACGCTAGTAATTGTCGTTGCGAAATCCGTCTCCGGTTAGCTTTAAGGACGTGTGAGCGGGAGCGTTCCAAGCTCTGTTGATATAAATTTCATATATATATATATTTTAATTATATATAAATGTATATATATAAATTTAATATATATATAGTTTAACATTATGGCTACTTGAGTATAATTGTAGTACGGAATGATGTATATTCACCAAAAATGCATAGAAACTTTGCTAACAGTGCCTGGTGCTAGAGAGAGAGAAAGAGAGAGAGAGAGAGAAATATGGACAATTAGAATAACTACTGCTGGCATTGAAACATGCAAAATAACTGTTGCGTTGACTCGTCAGTTGGAATTTTTACACTCAAGAACCATGAAATGAAAATTTTTTAAGAGTGATCGGTAAAAATTTAAAGCTCTATTATTTTGGGCGGCGTGGTGTTCTGGATAATAAATAAGGGAAAATTAAAATAATAATGTCGATTCAGGACCGATTTTTGCATTGAACTTATACGCTAATTACGGTAAAGTAGGCACTTTTTAAATTAACCTTTGAATAAAATCACTGTCAGTAACTACATATACATAGTGCACACTGGAATGCGGTCTCCCAGTTGCAGCGGAGAAGTGAAATAGTCCGAAGACTCGTGTCGTATTGCGAGCGTAATGTTTAAACTTATGCCCAGTGACGTGACTGTTTCTGTTTAATTCATATTGCAGTCAGAATTTGCATATAAGTAACGTATTTATAGGCCTAACAATGCCATAATTTCGTTTATATGGCGCATAAACAAAGTGATTAGGCGCGTGGCTAGGTATATTTACATATGACGGAAGGATACGAAGTAATCAGAGAAGTGGATCCTAAGCAATGCTTTTAAAAATACCGAGTTTACCGTGAAAACCATATATCAGTAATTTCAATTATGTGGAGGAATTTGTTATATTTTAGAGTCATTCAAATGTTTTAGTATGCCGATTTTCTAATCAGCTAGATTTTAAAATTTTAACGAGAAACCCAACAGTCGGTTTGGCAGCCCCACCGACGATGCTGTTATCAGAGACGAGGCACTTACAGTATCACCACGAACCTGAGCACAACGCTTCCGTTTATCGGACCAAGTCAAAATAAAAACAGTTGAAATGTCACGTTCGTGGCATCTAGTGTTGCAACACCGCCGGCCCGTAAAGATTGACGTTTCCAGGAAAATTGATACAGTTATCTCCAGCGCAGTCAATTTTTTGTTTGGGTGTACCGTGCGTGTTTGGTCGTGTGAAGTATGCCCTACGTACGTTCGGGTTTCCCTGAGTTCGATCCTGGTTTTCTGCATCCTGTTCCGCCCCGTTCCCAAGGGAAACTTCCATATTTATCTTTCACTGAGTTCACAGCCTGGATAGCCTCGATACGTAAAATAACATTAGTTCTGCTTCGCGCTTGACGAATTGAAAAGTACGGCGACACGTATGCTTCCATTCTACGATATTTTCGCATATGTTGATTATATGCGAAGATACAAAACGATTTAAAAAATACCAATGGCTGGACGGACCTTCCGTGACGACTGTCATAAGTAAAATTAGAGTTACCACCAGAGATCGGTTTATTCAAATGCTTAAGTGTTAATGTACATGTTTCCGTAATCATGAAATGTCATTACACGCATGCCTCCCTTCTAAAAGTTTGTAAAATCGCTCATATATCCATACGTTCGTATGCATTTTTTTTATGTTTTGAGGTTAAGTTTCCACGCCCCAATGACTTACCACATAAATCGAAACATCCTGTGTACTTAATCCCTCTTGTGAAAAAAGTCCCTTTGAAAAAAAAATACGTTTACTTAAAATTAACGTTGGATTGCTGTCGCTTAAACACTCATTGCCACTTAAATATTTCTGAATGCACTTGACTTTGTTTAATTAAAATTTTACTTCTAGTTCCCTATAAAAATTTTACTGATCAAATCCACATTTTTCGATTTACAAAGAATAAGGGAACAATTAACTCAAGAAATCCGCCGTTATTCTGCAAATAATTTATACTAAGCTTACAAATATTGAAAACAATTATGTACAAAAGTAAAATTGTTCTTTATCAAAACTGGTAAGGTAAAGGCCATTAAATAATGAATTTTAATACCTTTATATTGGTTTAACTATTATAACTAAAATACATATACAGATTTTTTTTTAACTAAATTAAACCAAATAGTTTTTTCATACAATCCGTTCTTCTTTTGATATTTTTATTGCAATCTCTGAGGAATTATGAAAGAAAATTTCATTAAAATCTCTACACTCGTTCAGACACGCAGACATGCGCAAATACAAATTTACAAACCTCGCAATTTTTTACTAATAGTAAGAAAATATACTTCTTATATATAAGTTTGATGAAAATATTATTTTACGGGAATGACTAAAAGTTAACTTTAACTAAAAAAAATTTATAAGTTTAAAATTTGAAATCATCACTGCATTAAAAAATTCTGTACATTAATAAAATGTATTTCATCGCACTGAAAAAGGACGGGACTTAACATGGAGTATTTCGCTATAACACACATAGAGTTGCATATGCAATATAATGCGATTAATCTTTCATAAATGTTGGTTATGGTCGTGCTATATATATACGTGAGAGTTAAACATAAGTGTTATCTGTGGAAATGGGGCTAATTATACCGAGGAAATCAAATTTCAAAGTTATAATGTTATAATCATAGAAACGTATAAGTCTGATAGGTAGCCTCTGTTGTTTTCCTCAATCTGTATTGGACATAACTTTTTGTTTATGAAATGTCTATGAGTGGATGATGTTCTGTTATGAAATACGTTCGTTTCTGTGGTAACACTATTTGCCTATTTTTCGCAAGAAAATTTTTTCCGGTGTACACAGCATTAGGTCGGAGCTGGAAAATGAGTCCAATTTTCCGCCCTGGTAAATGTACTTCGCAAAGCGCGAATTGAAAATTTTGCATTTCCGTTAGAATTGGTATTCCTGTGTACGTCTCCCCCCTCACAATTACATCTAATGTGGTGATACAATGTAGTAGAATAAAATGAATCGTATTTTACTGAAATTGATTGTAATGGCATGCAGTGGAGTATAACGGAATGTAATGAATGGTCTCTCACATTTAAGTACTGTTCGCATAAACAAGTGTGATTATCTCGAATATTATGCGAGTTAGGTAATTGCACCAAGAAACCCTTTATCCTCTATTGTGACACCGTGTTTCATTATTTGTACCCAGAATGTGATCATACATACCCCACCAGATTTCGCTGCATGGAATAGGGTGGCAACCCCTGTTATTTGTACGATGGAAGTGGGTAACACATTAAATATCCATACATTCTAGACGACCACAAATTGATATATCGCAGAACAAATTCCCATTTATGAACTACAAGGGTGGTTTCATGTTGTATCAAATAAAGTCCTTGTATCCTTCTACTCCCAAAAATACCCTGCCGAAGTTTGTCCCCGTGTTCTAGAGACACATTGTGTATATATATCACATGTTTAGAAACATGTGGTATATATACACAATGTGGTGAAATTTCGGCAGGCAATGTCTTGCGAAAATATAAGACAAACATATATGTACGACTTATCTCCTTAAGGGAGCTATGCACCCCCAAAATGTGTGTTTTACAATGCGTTCAGTTGGAAATATCAGAAACCACTTGTGATTAAGCAACAAATCGGTGAATGGTGTTTTTCATCAAGGAGATCTTACACCTATAAAAACTCGGTTGGTAATATCACCCCTCCTCCTTTTGGAAATGGCTTTTGGCACCCTATGTTTTTCATCAAATTTTGTAACACCGTGTTCTTAGATATTTTTGAAGTCAGCCTGTGAATCAACACGAATATATGAATAAAAATGGTCGTCTTGTCGGAACATTCTAGGTGAACCGTTTGTTAGATAATTGATGTTGAACATTTTAAACACAACGCGTGCTGCATGCCAAGAAGGTAGGCAACCCACACTACAGATCAAGGCAATTTAAATGATGATTGTTCAGGTGGGCACAGATCCCATAAAAACACTTCACGAGAAAAGTTGTACTTAGATTTTGGTTATATATTTTCGAAAGGGGAATACAATGCAGAAATTTGCCTCATGTATTAGAAACACGTTACGTATACATAAACAAAATGGGTACAAAAGTACACTTCCTTCATGTTTAACTTGTCACAAAATAATATCGCGAATGTACCACGTTTCTGCGCATGAAAGCGTCCCGGCAGTCACTGTTAACTCTAAAACCGAAGTCAGTGAAATTACAACTTCTGAAAACCTAGCGAGGTGGCGCATTGCTATACCACTGGAATGTGAGTTCATGCGGTAGGACACGGGTTCGATTCCAGTTCCCGCCATCCTGATTTCGGTCATACAGGGTTTACCTAAATTACTCCAGGGGAATGCTGTGATGGTTCGCTCTACAGACCGTGGTTGATTCCTTCCCCGTTCCTGCTTCACTGAGCTACTGGCTCCGTTTCGAATAACCTCGCTGTCAACAGAAGCCCAACCCACTGAATATAGGCTGTTCACGGTAAAGTGAGCACTTTTTGAAGCCCTTTCATCTGGAATAACGGCCAATAAATATATTTTATTGTAGACGTTAACTTTAGAGTTCGGTGAAATATATGCGCTGTGCTTATTACTTACATGGCAAAATGTATTTTAAAAATGGATGGAGTTATAAAAAATGGCTGATAGGAAGAAAGTAACTAGGTACTCAAAAGTGCTCACTTTACCGTAAACAGCCTATACCTATAAGTAATATATTATATGTAACGGCTTGGCTGGTCTGCCGAATCAACTGGGAACCACCTTCTTAGGGCGGTATTCATAGTCTCGTAGTGGAGAGACTATGCAAGGCGTGCTTTATATTCGTACATTCGTGCTAGAGTGAGTGGGTGAAGAGATTTGGACGGCTCTTAACATCGAGGTCTTGAGAGCCGATGAGGTGAGATATGTAGCAGCGTCGGAATGAAAGGGCGGGGGAAACGGAAGATCACCAAGGAAACCCGCCGACCAGCGGCATAGTCCGGCAAGATTCCCACACGCGAAAATCCGGGAGCGACACCCCCGGGAATCGACTCCTATTCGCCTAAGTGGGAGGCGAGTAGTCTGACCGCTACGCCACCGCGGCCCCACTCGTGCTTGAGATGGACACGTAAATGTTTTGTGCACAATAAGTAACGTGAAAACATCTCTTTATCGATTTAAACTGAAAAGAAAAATTAATTTATGAATTGTGTGAAAATGTAGAGACATGTTTGGAAACGAAGCTCCCCTTAAAACATGCAAAAATCTATTTGTTTTTATGTCGACCATTCTACGTGCTTTTTTTAAAATTAAATATTACAACGTCAAACGGACGGCAAGCGTTTTTTAACGATAAAATATCACATTCTCCGAAAATAAATCCTTGTACACTTAAACTGCTCGCTATATTTGAACATCCGTCATTTTGCAACTTTTCTTAGCTGTATCGTGTAAGGTCTGCAGTGAATTTGTAAGCCAGGGAAATTAAGACTCCATAAGAAACGGTATGCTGTTATTAATTTGTAGTGAGGCCATTCTCACTTGTTGTCACTTATTTGTTTCCATTTTCTTTGAGTTTAAGAGTGTACACGACAGTAATTAATGTTTTCATTGACGAGACTGAGGGTCGCACATCGGTCAAGGATGGAAAGATAACGTGAAATAATTTTACCGAACTGTTTCTTTCAACCAAGTGCCTGCCGCCGTATAAACTGCTTGTGGAAATTTACATTTAGGACTTCATATTTCATTACACATGTATATGCAAATGCAATACAGGAGAAACAGTGACATGTGTCCTACTATTTGATATGAGTTTGTAAAATTATTTGTGCTGGTGTGTTCCGCATTAAAAGCTGAAAGTTTATCGTACAGAAAATTTAAAAGAAAGACGTAGAAAACAATTAAAATTCTGATTATTTAGGAAGTCCTTAATTGTGACTTTATGTAAGAAATAAAGCTTTTCAGCGTGAATAATAAGTTGTGCGAAAGAAAAATCAGTTTTTCGTCCAAGGATTATAAAAAATTGATATACGTAGCTAGTTTTAAAACCGCTTTGTTTTACTCCGTGATAAAATTATGGATTTTTGCAAAACACACTTAGCTTATTATTAGGGAGTGGGAAACTTCGCGAATTCGATTTAGGAAAAGCTAAACTTGAAACACATATACAGTTCTGTTATGTTTGAAATTGGATTACAGTTTATTAGACACGCCCGGTAAAACTGCCAACAAACTGGGGCAGCAGCCAATGAATAGAAAGCTGAGGCTCAAAAATACATATAATCATGAATTATAGCCTACAAGTCGTTTAAAACGCAACATTTTCCTGTCCCTTCTTAGTACTGGTACGCCTATTGCAACGAATATTGACTTATCACTTCGATTCCTCGCCGAACATTAGATAGTTACACGTCGGAAAAAAATATGCTGTTATATTCGGTATTTTTTTTAATTTGAACATTACGAAACAAAATTCAATTTACACAAAAAAAAATTGTGCTGATTCATTAGAAATATGATTCGTTATATAAAATAATGATTACGTTTTGTTTCGTAAACCTATAAACTATTTTTAATTTCTTAAAAAATTCAGATAAGGTAACATAAAGCTAGCAAAGAACTATTTAATAAAATTGTATTATTTCATTGGCATGTATAAGAAACGACAAGTTTCTCAATTTTCTGAGAATACTTATTATGGAACTGCTTTGTGTACCAACGACGCCATCGTTAAACACGTTTCCAGTAAGATCTTTATTCACAACTATATTTATCGACAGAATAATTTTATTTTTAAAACTCTAAGAAATTATCGGCAAATTTGCCAGATCGGTGAATACTCATAGTAAGAAACAGCAAGTGGTAAAGTTTGTCCCCATTCATCCATGGTGGCGTTCTTACATTTGCTCAGAGGAGAGTAGGGAAGTTCCAAACTCTGTATAGTTTCGACCACTAGATATTTTCTGTCTTTGCATTCTAATACATGCTACTATATCGATACAACGCGTAGGTCGAAAGGTTCCATTACAGTTTAAGAAGTTGACCAGAAATGTTTCTTGTTGTGTATTTTTTGACGAAACATAAACGTCGTTTTGTTGTTAAGTGTGTGTGTATACAAACATTAACAATTAAATGAAGACATGAAACACAAGCGCACAGTATGGGAACCAAAGTTCTGGATAACTGAGCAACACTCACTTTTCCCGTGAACGGTGGACAGCGCTAACAGCAGATGACCCAGCAGCCACAAGAATTTCATTACGCCGCTCGTAACTGTTGTGAGTCCGGCAAAAAAAAAAAAAAAAACTGGCGAGCGGCAAAACAATGCCAAGTTTCGTTTCCCTGCAGTTTATGTTCCCGCGGCCCGAAGAGTTGAAGTGCGGAAGAAGGCCGTTCATCCACCGGCATCGACGTTCCGCGAAGAAGTGCGGCGAGCCGTACAACTCCACTGCATGTATTCCCCACCCGTGTACGCCCCCTTCCCCCTTTCCCACACACACCACGTACTCCTGCAGCTTGTACCGTCACACCCGCGCTAACGCAGCGACGACGATAAATATGCGTTTAATTAAATATGCTGTCCGGCAACTGCTTCACGTGTTTTATACTGGATGATTCACGAGGAGCTACCACAACTCACACGGCTTGTTCCTAAGGCAAAATATTTCATATAAATGTGGGTAAGGTTAATTCTACTCAGGTTGGGGACAAAACGAGTTTTCATATGGGGGAGTTTAGCATAGGTAAAACTTCCGCCGCTAGGTGCGCAGTCTTCCAAAGAGGTGACTTTGAAATAAAATGGTGATCTACGTGAACTATAAAAGAGAATTCTTTTACTAAGTTACGAAGTTATTTTTAATTTGTCTTGTGTTTATTGCAATTATCATGTTTTTAAACGTAGAAAATAGAGAAAAATCTGGTACATGTGTGACACTAGCGTTTACCTAGTGGCGAAAATGTTTGGTTGCCAAACTTTTAAGATTGATAGTAAAGTGGTTATGGGGACATTGCGACCCGGGACCAGAGCGTCGGAGCTGTTCGTGATCTGTCATTCTGGTCTGCTGGCGGCCATAATAAATCCAGGTGACCTTGACCCTGGTGACCAATCACTTAAACGCCGGTAACCTTTGATCTTGAAACCCAAAAAATTCCAAAAAAACCCAAAAAAAAATTTATTCAAAAATAATTAAAAAAATTATTTTAATTACAGACGTATCGTCTACAGACGTACGAAACGCACGGACTAAGGTGGGACGAGGAAAATATACCTTACGAGGAATATCCGTAAATGCTGGAGACTGCCATAATTCTCTATTACCCTGTGTATGTGTTTGGAAGAAGTCAAGAGTCAGTGATTCGCATTACGTGCCTTATCGGAACGAACTTTGTAGACCTTCGCAAATATTGCCGCTGCCCGCCGTTTGGACAGATCGTCCAGACGTAAGCCACAAGACTTCACGAGTGCAAAAATTACAGATATTACTGCGACCCGTGCAACGCCAAACCCTTAGATTGTGGAGTTATGATAACCCGTGGTATATTTAAAAAAATACTACAAGGAACTCATTGTACATTAAATAATATTACTTGTTTCATGCCCTCCAAGATTCAGAGAAGAAATATGTGTAAAAAAGGATTCCTCTATTATGCAGAATAATAATAATAATAATCTAATGTCTGTGCATAAATGAATGTGTTTAAAACAATACATACAATAAAATTTTATCTCGAGTTATGTCCTGCTCACGTAAGTTTTGAAAAAACACTGTTGGTAAAGAAAAATATTTAGTTTATCAGTTTTGTTATAATTAAAAAATATAAAATATATAGTATATCACTTTTGTTATAATTGATAGAAAATAATATTTAATGAGATTATAGCCACCACTTACATTATGTATATATAACGTGTACGAAGGTAATTATTAAAAAAAAAAATAAGGATTTGGAAAAAATTATGTGTCGTGTACGAATGCGTTATGCTGCTTTCTATAAAGTAATCATGGCTCGAAAAACCCAACAAAAAGAGTTAAAACCACTTCGGTACCCTTCACGGTATGCGCTGCGCATAGTGAGGATCCCATGCATTCCCTCTTACACAGGCATATACGCTCATCATTAAAAACATTTCCTCTTAGTTTAAAACCAGTACATTAGGAAATTTAGGCATTCAGAAAAAAACACTCATGTGGTTACTCCACGTGCAGCGATTTTTCTAGCACCCATTGTCAGCATATAAAACTCTTTATAAGCATAAATAATACAATACAATTAGTTTTGAAGTTAATAAATGCATAGTTTTATTCCCGAGATGCAAGTCCACCATGCAGATTTATACCGCAAAACGAATTCCAGAAAAGACACGCGCATACAGCTCTCATTCACCACAGTTCAACCTCGTCGAGATATATAAGGAAACACTTCAAAAGTGCGAAAAATTTAGAGCATATTGCAGCCAGTGCATTACAGATACCATGCAAGTGTAGAGTTATTTTTATCACTTTCGAATGTAGAAAATTAATTCTATGTATAATTTATTTTTATAAATTCGAACTCCACATTTTTTTTTTCGTATAAGTAAATGAAATGTGAAATAATTCATTAATTCCTGCGAAATCAAATATACTTTGTGATGACTAATAAATAAGGGGTGGGGGATGGCCTTTCTCCAATTGCTCATACGTCAAACACACACACACACGTACACACTGATAGACGCATTAAAAAACTATTAAGACAAAACCATACTTCTATAAGTTGTCACGGGTCCCATTACAGAGAAGTAAATGAGAGGCACGTGCAGTCGTAATCTGAGCTCGCGCACACAGCCAACAGCACTGCACCAGGTGTTGATTTGAACTTTGCCCTAGCGCACTGACCGAAGGGGGGAGGCTTGCTTTATTTCTCTCACAAGCCAACTTTAATTAACTGGGTAATAAACACAGATATTTGCACGCACAAGTCAACACCAGGGAAGATCCATTTTCTTGGGGGTCCCGTGTTCCATACTCAACTCGTTTGGCCCAAATTTATATTTTAAAAATTACTGCAGGTGAATGCCAGGATGGTTTCTTGGTCGAGTCCTTACTTTGTTCCCGCTTGTCCTAGTAACTCGCTCCGTCTCAAAATAGTATAAAATTTAGTTTTATTATTATTTTAGCTTGCACAGCACCTAGATAATGTAAACTCATGCTACTATTTTAAGAGAATCTAATACAGTCACGAATAAAAAATATTTATATGTGTTCATAATAAGAGGAAGAGGGTTGCGCAATTTTTTCTCACATCGAATCTGCATCATCGGTCTTTTAGAATCACGAGCCAGCCACGTTTCGAGGACGAGATTAAAGGAAAATTGCAACACGTAATAAAGACAAATGTGTACGTATTAACTTAAAAAAATCATTATATTGGAAATAGTTTTAAGTACAGGCATCAGCGGAAGAAAGGAGTCATTCGTTGGATTACGAAGAGAACTATAATGACCCAATTTGGTATATATTCCTAGATATATCAGAATGGCCAACAACGCATCGTGTGCGAAATGGTAGCTTTAAATACCTGTAAAATGCAAAATGGTATTTGGGAATGCCTGAAGTATGAAATAAATTTGCTGATACCAAATAAATCATCGAGGTCCATACACATCACACACCTGTGTTCTGGGTTGCTTTCCTCGCTAGGTATTGCTTGCTAGTAAATTTCTTGAAGGGGATCATCTTCCACGGGTACAGCTTGCGAGTAGATAGCTTGCACGGAGACGTCGTCTTCTACGGGGAGGGAGTCTTCAACGAGGAGGGCGTCCTCTACTGGGAGGGCGTCCTCTACGGGGAGGGCGTCTTCAACGGGGACGTCGTGTTCCACGGGCTCTAACGTCGCGAGGGCTACTCGGCGGGCCTAGCACTAACCCCTGTGATGCGGAGTGTCGGGAACCGAGATGGTGCAGCCCTCGAAACACTCCTTGCACGGAAGGCGGTCCCTTATGTCTTCGTCATTCTGCAGGTAGGCCGGCAAATATTTGAATACGGTAAAAATTCCGTAAGGTCCGTAGACCAGGATAAATTCTTTTGTCAGGTAAGGTAACTTGTCCATGGCACTAAGCGAGTGCACCCTTCCAAATGCCAAAAAGGCCGAAAGGATTTTAAGGACACTCGGACAAAACGTGTAAGTTTCTAAGAGCTAGAAAAATTACTGTCTTGCCGAGAGGGCTTGGAGTGCGTCGTATAAAGTGTTTTAAGGGGAAAAAATAGTCCGCGATTAAAGTAGGCCGCCGATTGGTCGGAACGAAGGTTTCGGGAAACACCCGAGTAATTAGCAAATGAGAAACATTGGCGCAGCAATTAAATATATTGGAATTGGGTGGAGAGGAAGCTACTAATTTGTTGAATGAAGGTTTCCGAAAACACCCAAGTAATTAGCAAATGAGAATCATTGGCGAAGCAATTAAATATATTTAAAGGGTGCGGGCAATGAGCCAATGAGAATCAGGGGTGAGGCAATTGGTCAATTAAATATATTTGAAGGGGTTAGTGGAGGGGGTCAGTCGTCTGCTGGGCGTGGTGCTGGTGACAGCACCAGCAATGTTAAACAAATGACAAACGAAAGTAACCAACATGGCGGTAGAACGATTGTGAGAGACAAACTCCAGTAATGTATAAACAAATGAGAAACGAAAAAAACCCAAATGGCTGTTTGTAGCTGTGATGCCTACCAATATGGCGGACTACACCGACCATGATTGCGGACAGCCCCGACCAATATGGTGGACTGTGGCTGTGACGCCTACCAATATGGCGGACTGCACCTACCAAGCTGGTGGAATGAGTATTGTCGGAGGGGGTGTGGGGAACCTCCGGAAATTAAAGTTTTTTTTAAAATAAATTTCTTAGATAAATTTTTTATTAATTAAGAATAATTTATAATAGTGTTTAATATTTTTAAAATTTAATTGTTATAAATATTTTTGCAATTTTTTGGCTTTTTTGGAGGGGTTTCAAGGCCACGAGGGTCAAGGTTACCTGGATTTAATAAGACTGCCAGCCAACCGGAATGACAGAGCACGCACAGCTCCGACACTCCGGTTTCAGGTCCCAATGTGCCAAAGTCCCCATAATCCCTCTATTATTGATCTTCTCATCCTGAGTAGAATAAATCATAATGTGGGTTAAATTCACAACATTTAAAGTGTAATTGGGTGAATTTGAAAGGTAAAGATATATAGATTAAACCATTCAGAAGTAAAAATAAAATTATTATTATAATTGTTTTTTTCTTCACATTTTAGCATGAAACATGTCGGAGTATTCTTCTGTGGGAAATGTATGTGGCATTGTAACACAATTAATACGTCTCACAGATAGAGGCTACAACCACAATGAATGAGCAGGAACTCGCAGTGTTTACGCAGTACAGAGTGAAACAGTCACACTTCAAGATGGCCAAGGTCACGCGCTGTTCACAGCAATAAGTCAAGCAGGCAGCAACACGTCACGAGTTGTTCACTGTGATGCGTTTCCAAATTTTTAAATTACTCTTCCAATATTGGGACTAAGACCCACATTCATATGACAAAATTTGCTCCAAATGACTTAAAGGAATAAGTCCCGTAAGTGGCGGTATCGCCTCGTGAATCATTCTGTATGTAGCTTCTAGGATGAAAATATACTCAACACGAAGAAAATATACTTAACACACTGACTGCTATCACCGTCGTATGACGTCTGATTTGAACATAGTTTTATGTACGATAGTTTGCAGCAATATTACACTCTAAACCTGCACAAGTGATTTCAATCAGTAGAATTATTTAACTGAATATTCAATTAACGAGCTGTTATCTATCTGACGAATCAGTGGAATGCCCTGAAGTTTCACTGCCAGGTCGGTGCAATTAGCGACAAATCAGTAGTAATCACTGTTTAATCAGTATAATACCAGCAAACAAAATTATTACTAGAATTTTACTGATTCGAGTGGCGCAGTTTCAAACATAACTGCAGTCAAGTTCACTGATTTGGATGCGTTTTTAACTGTTTCAATTTCGGTGTGCTCGACGTTTCTCGTTCTTTAAACACGTTGGCGACGTTATACATCAGTACTACGTGATGCAGCATTACGTCATCAGCGTTTTCTTGAAGTTCAACTAAAACGGAATTTCACGTCGGCAACACTCGGAGTGTAAAATTGCTAAAGTGAACAGAATGCATGGAATGTTACGTACCTTACGTAACTTTAACGTTGTCCACGGCGAAGTGAGCAGTTAAGAAATCAACATTTGGAAAAAAATTCACTACAATAACCAGAAGCGTATGCAAGGGTAATTCTGATGGGGCTGCGGACCCTCCCNGAAGTTATGTACTGAAAATGGAATTACACAGTTGCAATAAGTTTCCCTTGAGTGTGCAGTTGAAATTTTAATAAACACTGTTCGAAAAAGAAATTTGGGCAAGTATTAAAATATTTCGAACTATGTTGTACAGATTAATCCCGTTTCACTTGATATCGTTCAAGAGATCGTCCGCGAGTTTGGAGAAGATGTGGCAAACGTTTTAATCTGACAGCTGGACAATCTACGGTTGCTTATCGAGGTGGATCTGTTATGGTGTGGGCAGGCATACATCTTGACACGAAAACCGATCTCCTGAACATTCGCAATGGATACTCAACCGCTCGACGGCACATTTACGAGATCTTTGTATCACATGCCATTCCTCACGTGAGGTGACTTAAAGAAAACGAAGTATTAATGCATGATAATGCTAGAGCGCATGATGCCAACGTCATTCGGAGATTCCTGCAAAAGCTCCACCTGCAACGAATGGAGTGACCATCCAGAAGTCCCGACATGAATCCAATCGAACACGTCTGGGAACAACTTGAGTAACGCATTCGAGCGAGAAATCCACCATACCAAACTATACAAGCACTTGAAGACGCCATTCTGGAAGAGAGGAAGAGTGGGAGACGTCTGCCTCAACTGAACGTGCGGCGTCTTATCAGAAGAATGAGAAGGTGTTGTAAAGCTGTTATCCATGCTAGGGGTGGCAATACACCTTATTAAATGGCTTAATTACCCCGTAACCATTTTGGTGTGTGACCAGTAACCATTTAGTTTTTTGACATGTGCCGGGTGTTAAGTATCCAAAGAACGTTTTTCATTTCAATCCTCAATTGTTGCAAATAATATGGTTTGTTTTCATCGCGTATCTGTTTCCATTTCAATATGCATGCGTATCATGGGGGTATGAACATCTAAAGACATGACCAAATTTATTTTTTTGAGCAGTGTAATTTACATAAGGAAAATGTGCTTTTTTTTTACTTCAGAATTCGGGGTTCAGCCACTCTCAAAATAAAATTCTGAGTATGCATCTGGCCCAGACTACATAGTTTACAGTGCACACTGGCATGATAGCCCCCAGTTAAGTTGACAACGGAGAAATAAACTTAGTACTATTACTCGGCATTACACTGCGAGCTTATATTTGAAGTTATGCGCAGTGAGTAAAGTTTCTTGTTTTATTAACATTATATAGTCCTTTCACGGTTACTTCCAAATATCTTGGAGCCCTTCTGAAGTTATACTTCCAGGATATTCCTCCGCCTCATGCAAACAAAGCTTAACCAACTATAGGAAATTACAACAAAGGTACTACACACAGCATTCGTGTGCATTTACTTTAATAATATTTTTAATAAGAACTATTTCTTACTAGGTTATAACAACACACCTACTTAATTTCTCCTTGTTTTAAATTATATATATTATTAATAAAATATTATTATTGATAAAAAAATGTATAAATAAAATGTTTGTTTTTACAACGATGCGGTACTTCTGTGGTAACACAAGTATAACACGCTTGTGATACATGGCATATTAAGGAAACAACAAAACACATCTTGCATGAGGGGATTTTTGAAATGTTTGATTTAAAAAGTTTGAAGAAACCGCGAATAGACTATATAGTCTATTCGCGGTTTCTTCAAACTTTTTGACTCAAACCTTTGAAAAATCACCCGATCTATGACGTGTTTAGTTATTTCCTTAATGCCATTTATCACAAGCTGTTTTTTTCCTGAGTTAACATAAAAATATCTCAATTTTCGTTAAAATTAAAGTTTAACTATATTTTCTTTATAATTTAAAATACTTAATTTATAAAAAAATACTAATAAAAATAGTAAGAAAATATGTGTTGTAGTATGTAGTAGCGACTAGTAAGAAATAGTTCACATGCAAAATATTATTACAACTAAGTGCGCACGAATTCGGCGCTCTGTCCTTTGGTGTAATTATCTAACACTTAGTTTAACTTAGTAAGCACGAGGCGGAGGAATATTCTGGAGGTAGAATTTTAGCAGGGCTGCAGAAAAGTGTGAAGTAACCGTGATTGGATTATAGTAAGATTTTGCATGTAAGTATCACGTTTACATGCATAACTATCCCACGATTTCACTCGGAAGGCGCATGAATAAAGTGATCAGTTCCATGGCGATGATAAATTTACATATGGTAGGAGGATATAGAGTAATCAGAAAAGAACATCCTGAACAGGACATTCAAAAGTTCTCAGTTTACCGTGAACAGTCTATGGGAAGGAACTTTTCATTGATACACTGCCAACTGACGAATGCACGCTGTACAGTACAATGATATGTTCCAGTGAAGTGCTGACCAATAGGACAATGGGTCAAGGGAATTCAGAGCCGAACAGAAATTATATTATGTGAAGTTGTGGATATGTGTGATAAACTTCTGACTTGTCTCGAATGTCTGTTAACATGTGCCGCACTCAACGTGTTTAAAAACCTGAAGAATTAAGCCACTACGTAAAAAAAAGGTAACTACACCCAAATGAAACGTATGATAACGTAATTATCGCGGAGGGGAGTGGAGAGATTTTGGCGGCTCTTAACATCGAGGTCTTGAGAGCCGATGAGGGTGAAGTGAGGTGAGTATGGAGTAGTGCTGAGAAAACCCGCCGAGCAGCAGCATCGTCCGGCACGATTCCCACACACGAAAATCCGGGAGTGGCCCCGCCGGGAATCGAAGCCGGTTCGCTTACGTGGGAGGCGAGTTGTCGGACCACTAAACTACGGCGGCCCCATAGTAATTATAGGTGTTAGTAAAATGAAAATGTTATAATGAAAGTATAAAATTTTAAATGTCGCTGCAAACCATTACACTTGGCACGCTATAACGCTACACAATGCAGGCTGCCAGGTTACGGACACCACGGTAGCGTCTAACACATACGCGGCCATCACTGTAGGACAGGTTGAAGCGCGCCTCGTCCGAAAACACTACATTTTGCCACTCAGCACGCCAGCAACGGCGTTCACGTGTCCATTGCGGTCTGAGGCGTTTGTGGTTTCTGGACATTGGAAGCCGGCGCAATGGCATGCGTGCCACCAGTCCAGCCCGCAGCAGACGGCGTCGAACCATCGACGCAAACAGGTCCACACCCGTTGCAGTGCTTTAGTGTCGAGCCAAAACTGTGGACGAGGCTTTACGGTCCGTTACGGCCATGTGGACAAGATGGCGGTCATCCCGTGCTGTGATCATATTACGTGGTCCAGTACCCGCTCGTCGCTGCGTACGACCCTCTTCTAGCCAATGGTTTCCTCAAACGCACCACTGTCGTAGCAGCATGCCCTGTAAGAGCCAAAATGTCACGGTATGACAAATCCATTTCCCGGAGACAGATCATTTTATCCCATTCGAACTCACTCACATGCTGATCTGGCGTCATTTTACATCGACGAGGCATAATGGCACTTGCATTCATTTCGTTTGACGAATCTTCCCATACTGAGCTTGGCGTAACACTGGCCTTTCCGGTCACACAAGAGAGGGTGCTGCTGGGCTTATGTGTATGTCATCTTTCTGCAATCGTAATAACTTATTGCAGGTGCACTGTTCTACACATCCTCCGAGTTTGGCTTCATTCGGGCCATTATTCCTGGTTGTTTTGCAATTTTCCCAAACAATAGTCTAGTAATTATAGGCGATGGCTTGTCGCGGATAAAGCCGACTGTTTCCTAAGTTTCAAAGTACTCTAAACATGCCAGTTTTTTCCTTCCATTATTGGTTTTAGTATGTGTATGGGGTTACTTTCCCTTTTATCCGGGACAATGAAAATTCTGAAATTCTAAGCCAGAACATTTATGAATGGTCTGCAAAGTATCGAGGCTAGTAAGAAATGCATTATCCTATCGGAAAAGGATCAGGAAGCTACAGTGTTTTGGGAAATATGTTAGCTCAAACATTTTTTGCCGATTTCTTTTGTCTCTAATGATAACGCAACCCACGAGTTGGAAACGGCCAAAGTTCTACGTTATGTTAAATTATAACGTTACCTAGAGTAATACATATTTTTGCACTGCCATATAAGATGTTACCATTAGAGACAGTCATTTTTGCCTGCTCATATAATTGAAACAATTTCGGTGAATTCGTAAGCTGCAAGACGTAGGAAATACGGAAATCTTAGGTATGGCGCACACTGAGGAAAATGGTTTCAAGTAACAAGTTTCATGAAAAATAGAAACGTTTAACGAAACAAATTTCATTAAAAGGTAAACACCGAGGAAACTCTGTTTTAATCAGTTTGAAGATGTCGTCCGCTGAAGATGATGTGATTGATATTTGGCTGTGGCTGCGAAATAAGAACAAAATGACGCGAAAATGCTGAGTTTATATTTAATACACAATCGGCCACGCAGCAGTTATGTGACAGCCCAAGAGTGCAACTAAGGAGAAATTCCGAACTTTTTTTTAGAATATTGAAGCCCCTGTTTCATCGTTTGGTGGAGTTAATTGGGCCTGAAAGAACAAGGAATGGTACCAACTTCAGATTAACTTCAGGGGAAGCGGAAAACCTCGCCATTGCGTTGAGGTTAGTGAAGTTCGTTTTAACATGTTTTGTGGGGAAGAATAGGAGTTGATGGTCGAGAACCGAGAATTATTTAAATCGATTTGAGAACCACAAGCCGAGAAATCCTATTTTTACAATATCCATTTCTCTCAAATCAAGGAGTAAGCTTAGTGGAATCTGTTGTTTAGCACTATTGTATTGTATAAAGCTTTTAACTTCCCGGTATTATGTCAGAAGGCTTATCAGAGGACGGTTTACAAACTAAATTATGACCTAACTTAAACTAACACCTGTGCCTTTCCTGGGACTCAAATCCAGAACCTCCCGTACCCCAGACCAGCGGCGCACCAACCTACTGTGCCACGGGAGGCCGGCTCGTTTAGCAGTAATTTCATTTGAGTTCGTCGACTTAGAGTTAATGTAATTTATTACCGAATGATTTGTATTAGATTGTTCGAATTTTTCTTGTTCATTGGAGGACATTCCATTGATACTTGTTTCGATTACATAATAATATAATACATTTTTCCAACTTCTAACGAAGTTGATGGTTCCTGGTTCTGAGTATTTTGTCAAGGTGGTTCATGATACGCTATATGACATGCAATATCAGGTGCTTCATCTCTCTACGTTTCAGTGAAAGTATGCTATTCTTAACCTGTATGTGTCTCGTGGGGACAAGTGATAGAAGATTATAAGGTAGATATTCTGATTTAATATTTACATATGATTTTAAAAACACCATGTTCTGTAGAAGAGTGCATGGCTTCTTTTTGTTTCTTAGAAAAACTAGGAATTTTTGTTATTTTCCGTGTGGATACGATCCATATATTTCTACAATTTATTTGCAATCCATCACTGAAACAAAACATTCTGTATTAATTGTGTGGTATTATTGTTAATTTTCCAGATACCTGAATACAGGCCTCAGTCTTAAATTTTTGTTTCAACACTTTATGAGAGAAGAACTGACAATTTCTTTACTTGTTTTTGAGAAAACGGAAGTTACTGTTTATGGGCACGTTTACAACCGGAATATACCAGATGTTTTTAAACTACACGTTGAAATCCAAAACCACGGCATCTATGGGCTAATATAAACAATAAATCCAAGTCGCAAAATGTTCCGAACGTTCATCTAGTATTTTTAAATTAAAATTGAATTAAGGGAAACAGNGTTTACTTGTTTTTGAGAAAACGGAAGTTACTGTTTATGGGCACGTTTACAACCGGAATATACCAGATGTTTTTAAACTACACGTTGAAATCCAAAACCACGGCATATATGGGCTAATATAAACAATAAATCCAAGTCGCAAAATGTTCCGAACGTTCATCTAGTATTTTTAAATTAAAATTGAATTAAGGGAAACAGCGCCGAGAGTCCGCAAATTAACGTACCTGCGTGCGATACAAGTTGCCTATTTTGAAGGCGAACTTAACTGGCGCACCTTGCAGAGAGCGCCTGCACATAGAAAATCATAAACTCGATAGGACACCGCTAGTGGGTGCACGTGTATCAAACTACACGAACAATAGGAAATAAGCAATTGAGTAGTAAAGGCTGCCAGAAGTGATTGCATTTTATTTCCAACAACACACAAACAGCAGTATTGGTGACGTAGGGTCCGCACGTATTTTCATGGTGGCCCATGTACCGGTAGTTGCCTTATGAAGCGCCAGTTCCGTTCGCCCTCGTGATATGCAACTTGTTGTGCACGCAGGTACGCGAAGTTGCGGAATCCCGGCGCTATTTTGTTAACTTCAATTTGGATTTTAAAATAATAGGTTAGTGTTCCGAATATTTTGCTGCTAAGATTTATTGTATATTTAAGTGTAGAGATGCCCTTGTTTGAATTTCGACATGTAGTTTAAAAACACCTTGTATGTCTGTCTCAGATATGAACACGTGGAATATTTCATGGAGCTGTAAACAATTATGGAGTTTTCTTCATTGTGTTTGATCAATTGACGGCAAACATGCAAGCGTGAAAACAAATTTAAAATACAGTATTTAAAATATAAATTTCTTACTTTAGATTATAGCTTGTACTGATGATGATTGTTGTTTTAATACTATTTACGTGGCGGATATAGGAATAAACAGAAATGGGGGTGTATTCTGTTATGCACGTTTAAGTCACTGGCTGGAAAGAGGAGGTCTTAATTTACGACAATCATAATCACTAGAACTCAATAAATGCACAGTTGACATCTCTTATTTAATTTTATAGAAATGAGGCATTCCCTCTTACAAGCTACCTTGCGGCCATATCCAAAAGTTAGTTTAAATGATGAAAATAAAATTTTTAATTACATATTGTCTTTAGCTCGTAAAAGAGTGGAATGCACATGTCAAAGCTCCGTTAGTTCGAAATTACTATTTCTTGTTCAAAAATTAGTGTAAGATCAAAGTGTGCATGTAATTTACANCAAAGCTCCGTTAGTTCGAAATTACTATTTCTTGTTCAAAAATTAGTGTAAGATCAAAGTGTGCATGTAATTTACACAATTACATTTGCATTGCAGAAAGAAAAACGTATATCCTAAGAAATAATTTTTCTACATTTCAAGACTCTCAGGGCCCTAATACGGAACACTTTATTCCATATTTAAAAACTGGCCTCAGCAAAGAGTGTTAGGGAATACTTCACTAATACTTTCTTATGACTGGCATTCCTGTCCCTTCGCAATTGCCAATGGTCGAAGAAAATAGCGAGTATGTGGCTGAAATAAAGTNCTTATGACTGGCATTCCTGTCCCTTCGCAATTGCCAATGGTCGAAGAAAATAGCGAGTATGTGGCTGAAATAAAGAAGGTAGTGCAAATATTTGTAACGTATCTTAAAAACATTTGGTTTAACTGCACTTTCCACTTATTTTGCAACACTTTTCCAGGTAGCTTGAACTTTGTCCCCCATGCTGTAATATTTACGATAAAAATAATGCAAACAGTGCTGGCTTTCTACTCGTACTTCTTCTACTTGCTGAACATTTAAAGGTTGCTCATATTTTGACACCTCGATAAGGAAANCTGGCTTTCTACTCGTACTTCTTCTACTTGCTGAACATTTAAAGGTTGCTCATATTTTGACACCTCGATAAGGAAAAAAAAATTCCCAATGAAAACCATTTCAATAGCAGCACAAAACAAGCGACCACATAAAACAGAAGTTGCTTGAAGTCATTTTTACAAGTTCATCAAACAAAATTTCGAAACTAATGAAACTTCGGTTTCATGAAACGCGGGGTGCAGGATCCCCTAAATTGTATATATCAGTGTTTCATAAAACTTCGGGTTCATGTTTCATGAAACCAGTTTCCTCAGTATGTAGCCTGCCTTACTTTTAACCAACCAATACCCGCAAATATAATTCAACATTTTACTGTCAAATTAATTACAACTTTCTTTGACGAAACATGCCCCGTATCCGCTGATATTGAGTGATTAATTCCAATGAAATATTCCTTACGGCAAACCTATTTTTAGCCTACTTTCCGAAAGAAAGACTTATGAGATCACTTTCCTGTCTGTTTGTGTTTGTCTGTGCGTGTGTGTGTGTACCCCTTTCCATTTTTGAACGCCTAAAGAGAATTTTATCAAACTCTGTAAACATATAGTACTTAGTATGGACATGTGGCTTTTGTAGTATTGACCACGCCAGACATTTACTTTAAAAATGGTGGCCATTTTAATATTTAGGGTGATATATCATTCCCGGGAGCCATTCAACCGATTTAAACCTAATTTTGTATGCTGACAGAGCATCGTTTATGCATTAAATTGGTGATATTGATACCATTGTAAGTCCTCCATTTTAAAGACAGCATAAAATGAAATAAGAATTTACTGTAACTAATGAGACTACTTTCCTCTACATGGGCGCAAATAAATCTTGGTAGAATTCTTAAAAGCTTAGATGGCAGGTAGGCGTTGACATCTCATTGACAGAAATATCATTAGAGATAAAATCAGAAACATGTGAAATTGTACCAAGACAATTAAAATACACGACTGACTTTTCAGGTATTCGAATTCTGAAAAACTCGTGAAATTAAGGTAGCGTGAAATGAATTGCATCGTGGAGTTAGAATTTGAAAAATCAACTTCAGATTTAATCAGTATGATGTTTTGAATTATAGGGTTCACTAACCTGAAATATTTACACGGCCATTATTTTGAAAATAAGTATCTTAGCCACTAAAAATACATAAGTATACATAGCCTACCATAACGTCACTTGTCTGAAAAGTTTCGTGGCAATATGTAGGGTCTCCGAGATATGGCATAAATACTTTTTTTTTAACAGGGATATCTTATAAAAGTTGCTAAAAAGAGTTTCTCTATAGGATGTTTCTAATAGATACTATCAGCCTAAAACGTTTATTTGAATTTGGTTAAATTATTAAATAGATACGTCAAACATATCTAGATATTTATATGGCCGCCATCTCGAAAATCAATGTTTGGCCCTATTTAAATCATGTAACTTTACATGGTCTTCTGTAGTTGTGCAAAATTTGCTGGAAATTAGTTGAATTGTCTCAGAAATATAGAAAAAATATTAAATTTACTCACCTGACACTATTTTGCAAAAAATCCTGTAAAAGAGGAATTATTAGTGTTTGTGTACAAAAGTTGGTTGAATTTTGTTGAAACGTTTCATAGATATAACAAATAAATATTAATTATTTATTCGAACCCCATTAAAAAATGCTTGCTGCACATAAAACATATTAAAATACATACCCTACTGTAGTAATACTTTGTGAAATGTTTTTAAGTATCGGTTGATTGGTTCTAGATATATGGCATAAAACCTCCATTGTTTATGTGACGATCTTAATAAATGGAGGACAAAATGTTATGTATTATCACATTCGATAATTGTCGTAGATACAATAAACAAAGTTAAATTAAAATATGTTACATAGTTTCGTAGATATAGCACACCAAGCTGAAATAGTTGTACAGGCGCCATTCGGAAAATAAGAGACGTACACGCTTAAAACACATAAATTAATATGGCCTACCACAGTACAACTTTTTCGCCTAATTTGAAATAAATCGGTTGATTGTTTCCCGAGATACGACATAAAAATTGTATTATTACATGTGGGACTATCTTAATAAATNGAAATAAATCTGTTGATTGTTTTCCGAGATACGACATAAAAATTGTATTATTACATGTGGGACTATCTTAATAAACGGCGGAGAAATAAGGCTTTGAATAGACAATATTGATGGATATAATTTACACTATCATCATAAAAAGTTAAGTTGAATTTTTTTTGTATTTTCGTAGATAGAAAATTTTTGTATTACTACCAATTAAAAAATATGTGTGTCTGGTCCTCTCAAAGTTTATCAGTTTACATGGCCTGCCAAAGTGCTACTAATTTGCCAGATTTGGTAGAATTCTGTTGTTNTCCTCTCAAAGTTTATCAGTTTACATGGCCTGCCAAAGTGCTACTAATTTGCCAGATTTGGTAGAATTCTGTTGTTTTTCGGAGATATCACGTAGTTTTATTTTGTCATGTCATACAAAAGAAATGCTGTGTGGACACATTTGATAGTTATAATATATACAGCCGGTATACAAAATTTCATTGGAATTAACTTGCATGGTTTCGACGATATAACATACAAAACTAAAATAGTAATATGGCCGACATTTTTAAAATAAGTTTGCGACATACATAAAACATAACAGTTATAATCTACTGCAGTATTTCTTGTTTGCCATATTTGTTATAATAGGACAATTGTTTTCCGAGATATGACATTAAATTTTTTATTTATTTGTGTATCACTATCTTACAAAATGGAGGACAAAAGAGACTCTCTGTAGACATATTTGATGTTTGTTGTTTGTACTCCCAGCATACAAAGTTAAGTTGTAATTGATCGTAGATATAGCATACTGTGCTAAAAAGGCTAGATATCCGCCATTTTGGAAATTAATGCCTGATAAACTTGATACATATTTATTTGTACATATCAATTGCCGTGGTTCAACTTGTTCGCCAAATTTGGTTAGCAATCTGTCAATTGTTTACCGAGATATTACACAAAAGCTTCATTAATACATTTAGTTCTATCTTACAAAATGGCGGACCAACAACAATATTCACCACTGACTTCTATGCTTACAACTTGCACTGTCAGCTTACAAAATTTGGTCAAATCCGTTTAATGGTTTTATAGATATGACATATCACCCTATATATAATAAAATNTGTCAGCTTACAAAATTTGGTCAAATCCGTTTAATGGTTTTATAGATATGACATATCACCCTATATATAATAAAATGGCCACCATTTTGAAAGTAAGTGGCCAGCATAGTCGAAAAATATAAAAGTCAGGTGTCCTTACTTAGTACTATAAGTGCACCGAGTTTGATTAAATTCGGTTCATGTGTTCAAAAATTGAAAGGGGAAGGGGGGTGGTACACACACATAAAAACACACACATTTACACACACACAGATAGAGGAAAGAGATCTCATAAGCATTTCTTTCCTTCGGAAAGTAGGCTAAAAAAAACAGATTTTACATTATATATCAAAAACTATTAAACCAATTTTTCTATGATTGGCTAGGTAAATGTAAGTTATTGAAATTGATTAGGTAATTGTTTTCAATATGATGGCCATTCAAATATTTAAGGCTTATTTAGTATATCTACCATACTATTTAACCAATTCCAACCAAATTTTGTATGCTGAAAGTATATATTACAAAAATCTTATATGCCAACACATAGTCACGTTTGTCCACCATTTTGTAAGATAGCACGAAACGAATAAATAAAGTTTTTATGCCATATCTATGTAAACAATTAACTAATTCATACCTGATTTCGCAAACAAGTAGCACTGCGGCAGATAATGTAAAACAATATTTTTTAAATATGTAATACTCTTGTTTTCAAAATGGCTGCCAAAATAGCTACATTAGATTAGAATGCTCTATTGTCTAAAACATGTAATCGATTCAAACTTAACTTTGTATTTGGCAGTATACATTGCAACAATGGACTGTATCTACACATCGCATCTTTTTCCCACCAATTTGTAAGATAGTGCCCTATGAGTAAATACAAGTTTATGTCATATCATGAAACAATTTACTGATTCCTAGCCAAATTCGCAAACAATTAGTACTACGGCAGATTATGTAAAATTGTATATTTTGTGTACGTAAGACATGTATTTTAAAAATGGCGGCCATGTAGCAATTTAAGCTTAGAATGATTTATCGTCGAAAGCATCCATTAAATTACAACTTATATTTGTATGCTAGCAGATGATATAGCAACAATCAAATGTATCTACACGAAGCATATTTTGTCCACCATTTTGTAAGATATATTTTATGAATAAATAAAAATTTCACATCATATNATATGAATAAATAAAAATTTTACATCATATCTCAGGAAGCAACTGACAGATTTCTACCAAATTTGGGATTGTATAATACTGCGACAGATGGCGTAAACTGGTATATTAAAATTTTTCTATAGAGCTTTATTTCTCTACCATTTTGTAAGACAGCACAACAATAAAATAAAGTTTTATGTCATATATCGAGAAGCAATCAATTAATTCGTACCTAATTTGACTATTAAGTTGCACTGTGTTGATTTAATTTTGTATACTGTTAATAAAAATCGTCGAGTGTACTAATACATAACTTTTTTGTCCTCCATTTATGATGATCATATCACATGAAAAATATGGAGGTTTTGTGCTATATCTCGAGGACCAATCAAATGATTTGTAAACTGACATGTTACAGGTGTGGTAGTCCTTTTTTTTAATGTTGTTAATACAAATAATTTACTATGTTGTATCTATGAAACAAATTAACAAAATTCAACCAAATTTTTACTTTAACAGTATTCATTAGAACTATCAATTATACACATAGAGAACCAATTTTTCCACTCTATTTGCATAATAGAGCCAGTTGAAAAACTGAACAATTGGCCATATTTCTTTAACAGTTAAAATAATTTACAACAAATTGTGCACACTACAAATGCTTTAGAAGGCCATGCTATATTTAAATGATTTAATTGGGTCATACAACAATGTTAAAAATGGCATCTTGATGAATAATTCAGACAAATTTGCCACATATATTAAAAAATCTAACAAAATTAAACCAATCTTTGTAATTTGACAATATATATTAGAAGCATCGTATACAGAGCCTCTTTCGTGGTAATTTTGTACGATAGCAAAAAATAATAAACAAAGTTTTTTATGTCACATCTCAGGAATAAATTAACCGATTTCAACAAAATTCTTTACACATGCAGTTGTAAAACATATCCCAAAAATATTCCTAAAAATATTCCTTATCCCTCAAAAATATTCTTCGTTCCTCAAAATATTCTTCATTCCTCAAAAACATTCCTTAAAAATATTCCTCATTCTTCGAAATTATTTCTCAAAAGTATTCCTCATTTCTCAAAAAGATCCTAATTCCACAATAACATTCCTCACAAATACTTCCTATTCCTAAAAATATGTCGCATTCCTCTTAAACATTCCTCAAAAATATTCCTCATTCCACTATAACATTCCTCAAAAAATATTTATCTAAAATTAACCTCATTCCTCAAGAATATTAATTCCTCAATAATATACCTCATTCCTTAAGAATATTCATTCCTCAAAAATAATCCTCTAAAAATCTCCTTTCTCAGTTAGTTTGTCAGGCAGTCTGGTAGAGTTAGTCTTGGGCGGAGTCAAGTCTTGGTTGGATATAGTCTTGGTTGGATATAGCCTAGGTTGGATATAGTCTTGGGTTGAATTTCAGTCGTTGGCTGGTCTGATTGGTTGGCTTGGTCGGCTTTTATAGTCCTTTGGTATGGTTCATGGTTATGGTTCTTTGGTATGGTCTGCCAGTAATGGTCAGTCTATATGAGTAGTCGGCTGGGTGGCATGATCGGTCATTATGGTTTTCTGATATTGATGGTTGATAGACTGGTAGGCTGTAATGGTCGTTTGGTATGGCCAGTTCATCTGGTTTGCTGTTGTGGTTGGCTGGTATGTATTGTACATGTTCTTAGCTGGTCCTTGCGGCTTATATGGTTGGCTCGTATAAGTGCTTCACCTGGTTTGCCCAGCATGACTGGTTCATATGGCAGGCTAGTATGGCCGCTTCATGTGGTTCTTCGGTATGACCGTTTCATGTAGTCGGTTGGTCTGTTTGGGTGTTACTCTATCGCTAAATATTAGAAAATATTGGTGAAACAGGCTTATAAATGGGCTAGACAATAGTCAGATAAATGAGACAATAAGGCTTATGAAGACGTTTTACATTCAAGTTTAGAGGGCCTAACTTTAATGGTTTGCGAATAGCATTGATGGCGATGTAGGTAGTCCAGCTGGAGTATACGATGGTACCACCAAAGACGAAGTCGAGATGTTGGTCTTAGGCATACCATTAAGCGAAGACTTAATCTTTATATCTACATTCCAATAGCTCACTGGTCCGAGTTGGCATTCAAAATTTTAGATAGTCTCTTCACTTTTGCGGAGAAATGTATGTGTAATTGCGAGCATGTTTGATAATACCCTGCAGAATTCTATGGAAGAGATGGACATAAAAAATAACCTACAAGACTGAATGCTGAAAACTCCACGGAAGAGAGTGTGATTTGTCACCTCTCGAATCAGATGAATAATTGTGATGTGGGGCACCTTAAGCTACATTAAATATCTGTATAAAACGAGATATAATTTGAGCAACAACCAATCACGAGGGAGCAATCCGATGTCATCGTGATATCGCCAGCGCAGCCTAGTGGTGGTGCCGGTGATTGAGCTGTAGTGTGTAATGGTGGGTGAAGGGCGAGAGGTAGGGAGTCGAGCGAATGTGAATAATAAGGATGTGTGATGTAAGCCCATGATTCACTGTAAAGGGTAGCTGGGCGGATGGAGGGTCGATTTGATAGTCAATTGAATGTAGTGGAAAAGCGAGGGAAGCAGAAAAATATCCAATGAATAGCAAGCTAAATCGATTGAAGAGTTTGATTGGTTGGGGGGGGGGTTGCCTTAGCATGATGGGAGTGGAGGTAGTTCAATCGAACACGTGTAATAATCGAATAAAAATTGGTGGAGTTGGTGGTGGGGGTCAGTCGTCTGCTGGTCTTCGTGTCGACAGCTTAGTCGTGCCAACCGCCATCGAATCCCAATTTTTTTTAAAATTGCATTTAATATATTTTAATTTTCTTACTTCCTTTATAACTTTTAATTTTTTAGGACTATCGACGAGTTTTATAATTTGGGTGTTGTGGGGGGAGTGGGGAGGGTGTGAGGTGGGTGTGGCGAGGAGCATGATGAAGTGGGAGGGGTGGAGGTAGGGGATGAGAATGTGGTAGATGCAGGAAAAAGGTTGGGGAATGGAGGGACGTGGTTGGTGCAGGATGATGTTTGTGTAGAAAGGGAGGGGGGGCGAAGGGCATATCCGCTGATCCGCCCGACACGTTGGACCAGGCTCAGGGCCTCGAATCTGCTTTTACTGCTTTGAGGATTAAGTGGTTCATTCCGCTAAGAGCCTCGAATCCACTTGGTACCCTGAGGACTCGATCAAGACATTTTGCCATATTTTGGAAATTTTTGGTAAAAAAAAAGTGATTTTTGGGTAAAATAATTAATTTCGGAAATGATTTTAGGGGTGAAACATGTCATTTTGTCAATAAAATTGTGGAATCGTGAATTATTTTTTTACTGCGTATTAATGATAGGGGATAATAAAGTTTGCATGATAAATATGCAGTAGATCTCTGCTGGAATAATATTTTTAACGTAAAATGTAAACCGCTGCAGTTGAACGATCTGCAGGCCTCTCTTTCCCTGACTCCAGGCAGCTACCGTCACCGACTTGTATTACTGGGAGATATCAGAGTCCACCGCCGCCCATTCTTACCAACTTCCTCACGTAACGTGTGGTACCAACCTGTTTTTTTCGTTCACCCTTGTGTGTGCTTCGCCTCAGAGGCGGAAAACCGAACAATTTTTCTAATGGCAGTTATTACATTGGCTATATACGCAAAGTTTCACTGTAAACGTGAATATTTCAGACGTGTTTTTAACGTATGAATGAGGAATGTTTTCCCCCCATCCTTATTTTACGTACCAATTTTATTTTCTCTTGAATATTTTCCTTAATTCTGCATAATCTCGATACCACACGGGGCCGCGGTTGCTGAGCGGTTAGCACGTTCGCCTTCCCCCAAAGTGAACCGGGTTCAAACCCTGGCCGGGCCACTCCCGGATTTTCCCATGTGGGAATTGCGCTGGACGATGCCGCTGGTCGGCGGGATTTCTCAGGGATCTCCCGTTTACCCCGTCCCTTTATTCCGGCGCTTCTCCATACTCACCTCAATCACAATCATCGGCTCTTAAGGCCTCGCTGTTAAGAGCGGCCCAAATATCTTCACTCACTCACTCACCCAATACCACACTGTAATTTTTTTGTAATGTTTTGGGGTGTTTTCTTTAATATGTGAATCTCACAAAAAAAAAACAAATGTTTTAAATCAGATTTTTTTTATTTGCTATATATATATATATATATATATATTCTTAATACAAAAGAGATTGGTTTAATTTTCTCTCTCTCTCTCTCTGTTTTTATACACTTTTGATGTACCAAGGATTATCGTATAATCAAAGTCGCATGGGTTCAGTAATGCACTGACTGCAATATGGTGTATATTTTTTACACTCATAAAGTCTCTCCCTATACAGCTCGACGAGGTTGAATGGTGGTGGATGTTTGGCGATGCAGGCTTATCTGGCATCTACATTAGACAGCCAATCATACTGATTTAAGGCGTCGATTATTTCCGTCTTGCACAAACTGTACATAATCGCCAGTGGTATGATTTGGAGAAGTCTGATGCAAGGGGTTGGGGAAGAGGAGCCGAAGCGCCGACTACCATCAAGAATTTTCTTTTTTTCCCTCAAAATTTTCCGTTTACCCCTCAAAATCAACTATCTTTCCCTTGAAATTTCTCTTTTCCCCTCATAATTTCCCCTTTTCCCCTCAAAATTTTCCGTTTACCCCTCAAAATCAACTATCTTTCCCTTGAAATTTCTCTTTTCCCCTCATAATTTCCCCTTTTCCCCTCAACATTTTCCACTTTTCCCTTGAAAAGCACCAATCTCCCCATTTACAAAAAAAAAATCCCCCCCCAAAGACTATTTTCAATCCATCGGAAGGAATTGAGGGGATCGTTTTTTATCCGCAGGCCACCAGCCCCCTCTTCACCCTCCTAGCCATGCTCACCTCCCCCACACCTATCTACACACTGTGTAATCACAAAATATAAAGAAAAATCGCAAGACTTTGAAAAAAAATTCCAACATTCGAGGAGCATATAACCTTCACCTATCACTCCCCCTGTCCATCTTAAATCACACCCTCTACCGCTCACCAACCTCCCCACCCCTCAAAAAAAGAAAATTAAGAAATAATGATAAAAATCGAGGGGAAAATAACATTGATACTCCGACCACCATGTTGGATGTCAATGACATTGATATTGTCCCCAATTACCTTAAACTCGAAAAATAAAAAAAATCGCAAAACCTAAAAAAATTGCAAATAATCTTAATTTTTCTAAATTATAAAAATCTAAAGATAGTATAAAACGTTATTAATAACTATAAAAATACTTTAAAAAACTTGCATTTCTGGTTGCCCACCCAGCACCACGTCAAGCAGACAACTGACCCAAACCAATATACTTTTCATTGAATAAGTCACACCTCTAGCCCATAACTTGACTGATTAGTCAGGTCCTCTAAACTAATTACTCGTATTCACTCGATCCCCTCCATCCTCACCACACATTTTTATTGGCTGCCCTCTAACATCACAATGGAGTTACATCATACCACATGCCCTCCACCCTGCAAATTTTTATTCGTCAATCCAGCGATCTTTCCATCAGTCTCACAATCTTTCCATCAATCTTTCAATCTTCCCACATATCTTTGCAGCAATCTTTACATTAAATCCTCAAACACACAACGCGCCACAATTTGCACCACACACACCACAATTACCACCACACTCACCACAATTAGCACACACATCCCAATTAGCAACATACACACCTCAATCAGCACCACATGCAACACCTCACACACCACAATCAACACAATACACACCACATTCAGCACCACACACCACAATCAGCACCACATGCACCATAATTAGCACCACATGTGCAAAAATCAGCAACACACACCACAATTAGCACTCACGACAATCAGAGCCATATGCTCAGAATTCCCTCTGCAATTGCTCCGCCTGCTTCGCAATCAACACAGCATGCTCTGCAATCACACCACAATCCTCACCAATCCTTAGCAATCCTCCTCAATAATTCTCGCCAATTCTCAGCAATACTCCTCTGCAATGTGATTTCTGCAGTCTGAGTCCTGCAGACTGACTCCTGCAGACTGACTCCTACAGACTGACTCCTGTAGACTGACTCCTGCCGACTGACTGCTGCTGACTGACTCCTGCCGAGTTGTTACTAATTTGATGGTTGATTAAAAACTAACCTTTATGTCATGAATATATTCATTTTATATACAAGATAATTCATCGTTCATTGAATGTTGAGCTGGGTATAAGTAATTCGATTTCCTGGGGAAATAACTAAAATATTTCCCTATATAATAAAAAAGATAAAATGTTTAGATGCAATAGTGTTTATACAATTATATATATAATTTTATATATATATTTATTTACATTTTATGGCTTTAACTCAAATAGGTATTATAACATATTTAATGTCTAATAAATTTTATTTACATTTAATGTATGTACAAACAAATCCCTGTTAAATACTGTTTTCGAGTTAAAGAGTACAATGTATGTGTGTCAATATATAGGGAATAAAGTGCTTGACCGTTATTTATACCAAATGGTTCACCACGTGCCACCCATAAAATTTCCGCAGCGAATGCAGATCACGAAATGTGGTATTCACTTAATATAGTTTGTATGGGGGCGAGTAATTTGCAGCATAGTGACTACTCGTTACATGTGAATGGGCAGCGATATTGAACTATATATGTGTTTTAATAGGAAACATACGTTTATTTAAATGGAGTCTTAAATTGGGCAAAAAGAGGAATTCAGTGATATAGCATTTGCAATGTAAAGTATCGTAGATACTCCAAGAAATTATGTGCAAAAAATATAAAGTTAGGTGGACCGGCAGATTGAGTGAACCTGTACTCACAGCTGTATGTAAACAATATGGTCCATGACTCATCCTGGCAGAACCACTTCCTATAGCAGCGTTGCGCTTACCTTAATGGAGCAAGAGGCCCAAAATACGATATTGGACCAATGCATCGCAGCGGAGGGGTGACGAGTAATGAGACTGCAAGTCTGATATCACTGAGTATATTTTATTCAGATACCAATTTAATTCAGGAGTTAGTTTCCTAGTCATTAATTGTACTGAGTAACGAATGCGTACAGATGCACAGCACATGTAGAACAACCCAATCCGAGAAGAAATGCAATCTCATCGGCAGCACTGTTTAGCTTGAACTGGTTTACATTAGGTCTTTTCACAGCATGTATTCGGTTTGGGTCACCACTTCCTATCCATCTGTTTGTAAACGTTTTATTTAACACTTGCCTTGCCACCATAGCAAATTGCGAAAGACAACCGTCAAGCTGAAAACTTATATCACAACTTTTGTCAAGCGTCATGTCTTACATAAGTGCCGGTAAAGTCTCTATGAGGAAATGGAATTTGTACAGCCGGTCAGTGTCCCTTGAATGTAGTATGGCCCTATGACATATCTCCAACTATTCCACACCACAAGTTCCTACTCCACTATCGCTGGTGCTCCAGGTGCTGGATCCAACGCGGATTGTCTGCCCCACAGTAGTGCATATTTTGTAAATTTACGCACCCATAGTATATGATGTGAACGTCGTTTCATAGGTAAATAGTATGTTCTTCTGAAAATTGCTGCGATCCCTTACAGACATGATAGCAAACCATCAAAAGTGTACACGCTGCTGGATATCAACTTCATGTCATGCCTGACGAAGGGCAAGGTGATATGGATGGAATCTCCATTGGCATAAATGCCAAGCAAATATGTGCAAATATCATTATAAGTTAAGTGAGCCAGTGGCATGGGGCAGCTCACAGCTGCAAGTAAACAACATGTGCTGTGACTCATGCTGGCGGGACCGCTTCCTATACCAGCACAGCACCGGTCCCCATAATAAGTTGTGGTAAGTGGTGTGCCAGTGTGTGGTTTTGCATACGCAATGAAACTCGCCATTGAGGGAAAACTGGGCACTGTACTTATTTATCATGAGTGTGGCAGAAATACCAAACAAGCTGTCCAGATGTATGGTGAAAGTTATCCTAATCAGACGCCCATCTTACGGCACACGATACAAAAATTTTAACATGTCTCTTGTTACGAAGTGATTGGATTTCCACAACACGAGTGCGACGAAAGACTGCTATGGGTGAGATGCAGTTACACGATATGTTGGCATGTGTCAGTGCAAACTCTCACACGGGTACACAAGAACTTTCCAGGTACATAAGAATAACTAAAACAAGTGTGTTATGGATACTGCGCCAAAGGAAATTCCATTAATATCGACTCGACTGGCTCTTCATAAGGTAAAGAAGGTAATTCCCAGCATCATGTACACTTTTGTAGGTTTGCTGTGACGTCTGTAAAGAATGAAAGCAATTTTCTGAAGGACATACTATTTACCAATGAAGCTACCTTCACTAACCATGGGCGCGTATTGGGCGATGGAGAATTCGCGTTGGGTCCAGCACGTGGAGAACCAGCTATAGTACAGCGTGAACATGTGTGGAATCGTTAGAGACTATGGCATAGAGCCATACTTCATCCAAGGGACACTGACCAGCTGTATTTAAGCCCATTTGCTCAGAGACATTACCGGCACATCTGGAAGATACACCACTCTACATTCGTCATGATATGTGGTTTCAGTATGACGGTTGTCCTGCACATTATGATTTGGTGGCAAAGAAAGTGTTAAATGAAATGTTTACAATCCTGTGGTTAGGGCATGGTAATGTTTTAAGATGGCATGCTTGTTCTCCTGACCTCACACATCTAGATATTTTCCTATGCGGAAAACTGAATAATAAGGTGTACAAGACGGTTCCTACGATGCCTGATAACATGCAGGAAAACATTGAGAAAGCTTTCAGCGGCATTATGCAGAAACACTTCAACTCGCTCGTCGCTCACGACATATGCTTTTACAGATATGTATTGCTGTAAATGGTAAACATATCGAACACATGCTGTGAAAATACATAATGTGTAGCATTTCAAACATAACTGTGCTCTTTTATACCAGGTATGCATATGCAGTTTTGTTTCTTCTTATGTTGGAATGTTCTACGAGTGTTGTGCCTCTGTACACACTGGTTACTCAGTACAATTAATGGTTAGGAAACAAATCTCCTGAATAACATTGGTACCAGAATAAAATGTTCTTATTGATATCANAGAGTGTTGTGCCTCTGTACACACTGGTTACTCAGTACAATTAATTGTTAGGAAACAAATCTCCTGAATAACATTGGTACCAGAATAAAATGTTCTTATTGATATCAGACTTGCAGTCACATNGTTAGGAAACAAATCTCCTGAATAACATTGGTACCAGAATAAAATGTTCTTATTGATATCAGACTTGCAGTCACATTTCCCATCGTCCCTCTGCTGCGATGCTAGCATTGGTCAAATATCGCATTCCATGCCCCTTGCTCCATTAAGGTAAGTGCTGCACTACTATAGGAAGTGGTCCTACCAAGATAAGTAACAGTGCATGTTGTTCATGTACACCTGTGAGTACATAATGCATATGAAATTGAACAATAGCATCGAGGATAATATATAGTTGGAAGAATATCAGCAACCACAGCAAAACAGGTCGCTGCCATTTAACTATGTCATACAGAAATTAAGGGTAGTAACCCCAATACGGGTTCCAATGACGGATCATTAAAGAGCACGCTAAAATTTNATGTCATACAGAAATTAAGGGTAGTAACCCCAATACGGGTTCCAATGACGGATCATTAAAGAGCACGCTAAAATTTACGGCAAATATTATCATGCTAAACCCCACCATTTGTGAGGAATTCATGCACGAATGTCGCAACAATTGCGTTACTCACTCGGCACGCACACAACACGCATCACACAAAATGCTTTCGGGTGTAGCATGGCTTAACATATGTTGCTGGTCTCCAGATATATTGAACAGGCATGGTTTGTCTGAAATTCGCGTAAGTTTTATTAGTAATATTCGAAATACGAGAAAGTCGCGATAAAAATGTGTTCGAAGATCACACCCCATTCTCCAGTGCAGGCATAACATTGTCACGTCCCTGGCTTGTTGGAATGTGTGCGTTAGAATAATGGAACCTACACAGACAAAGTTAGTATGGCTGGTAAGGTATGTCTAAGGAAGGTACCTTCACACACTTGTAGGTGAACACACGTGAACCTTTAATAACATACGGACTAGTACAGTACAAGTAATTACGTGGTGCATCAGTATATGCTAATTAGTACTTATTGAAGTTGTTCGAAGTGCCGACCATCAACTTTAAGGCACAAGTCACAGCGTCGTTAAAGAGACAGTCTGACCCTCCCAAACATACCTGGCGTGTGGCAGATGCTGTAAAATGATAAGTGATTCTCGCCAGCAGGTCCTCTTTGCTGTCGACGGACTTGTTGTATACTAATGATTTAACATGTCNATACGGACTAGTACAGTACAAGTAATTACGTGGTGCATCAGTATATGCTAATTAGTACTTATTGAAGTTGTTCGATGTGCCGACCATCAACTTTAAGGCACAAGTCACAGCGTCCTTAAAGAGACAGTCTGACCCTCCCAAACATACCTGGCGTGTGGCAGATGCTGTCAAATGATAAGTGATTCTCGCCAGCAGGTCCTCTTTGCTGTCGACGGACTTGTTGTATACTAATGATTTAACATGTCNAAATGATAAGTGATTCTCGCCAGCAGGTCCTCTTTGCTGTCGACGGACTTGTTGTATACTAATGATTTAACATGTCCCCAAACGAAAATATCGAGATACGTCATTCAGGCTAACGTGCGGGCCAGGCAATGTTTCCACCTCGACCAGTCCAGCGGTCAGGATATGCTGTATCCAGATATGCTCATACATCCTGGCCAAAAGGTGCTGGGGTGCAGTGATGCTGAAACCACAACTGACTTCGCACGTCAAGTGAAATATCCTCCAGGGTCTGCGGTAGTGTGTACTGAATGAACCAATAGTAAACAGCAGCTGTAAGTCGTGGAGGTAGAAAGAATTGCCCAACGAGATGATCATGCACAAAATTTGCTCAGATGTTCACAGGAAACTGCTGCTGGTGGTTTCGTATGCGAGTTATGTGTGGGTTAATTTTTGCCCACGAGTGGCTATTCCTTGTATTAAAAATACCGTCACGTGTAAAGCGCACCTCATCCGTACACAGCATGTTGATAGAAAAACATTGCTGCATATATCACTGTTGTAGGTAGCACCGAAATAATTGTAGCCGACGAGGATAATCATCCGGACCTACTGCTTGTACCATATGCAGGTGATAGGACACAGTTGTTGATCGCGAAGAACTCGTATATCACAGTACTATGGCGCATCCATTACGTGGGCAAGGACTCGGGTGCTGGTGGATGGAGCATCTTCGATGGATGCAAGGACGTCCTCTTCAAACTGTGTCGTACGCACACGTCGTTCGCGTCCAGAATTATGTTTCCGTTTGGCGACCGTTCCTGTATCTGGTTGGCGCTGATCAAAGGTGAAGTGGTGAGAGAGTTTGGCGGCTCTTAACAATGAGATATTGAGAGCCGATTAGGGTGTAATGAGGTGAGAATGGAGCAGTGCTGGAATGCAAGGGTGGGGTAAATGGGAGATCCCTGGGAAAACCTGCTGACTAGTGGCATCGTCCAGCACGATTCCAACTTGCAAAAATTCGGGAGTGACCCAAACAGCGATAGAATCAGGTTCGACTAGGTGGGAGGCGAGCAGTCTAACCACTCATCCATCGCAGCCCCACTGTGCACTAGGTGTATGTCCGCTAGTTCCTCCATGTGTACCTATTCATTGCCAAGATTCATGCTGACAAGAGACACAGACAACACTACAACTGGTATATAGTGATAGCGGTCTCGATGCAGTGATACTGCTTGCTACAGCCTGTGTGAGTGCCAAGGGAGTGTGCTGTAGCAGTCACATGGGCACACTAGCAGGTTTACGACATTTGCGTATACATGGTTATGCAACGGCAGCCACGTAATTCTGGTTGCCTTCTTGCCTNTACGACATTTGCGTATACATGGTTATGCAACGGCAGCCACGTAATTCTGGTTGCCTTCTTGCCTAGAAAGGCAAAATAATATGTGGTGCGTGTTGCTTGCGTGCCAGGTGCAGTAATGCAATGGTTGCGACATTAATGGGTGAATTATCTGCAAACGGCGGTGTTTAGCGTGATAACACAAGATGGCATTTTTCGTTCATTCTAACGTAATACATAATAATGCGGCAATATAAACCTGACTAGGCTTCGGCATCACAGAATTTCAGGCGACGACAGGGTTGCAACCATTAATTTATGTGTGGCATAATTTAATAGCAGCGGACGGTTTTGCTGTGTTTGCTGATATCCGTTCGACTACACATTATCTCTGATGCCATTTTTCCATTTCAAATATGCTATGTAAATTATACAATAAACATGCACTTAAAGCGTGTGTATCAACCTAACGAAGCATCGTATACCATATTTCGCATATATGTTATCAACGTAATTTTTCAGAAGGCATATGCTGGGGGAGCGTATCGGTATTTTTCAGATTCATTCTGTATATATAAATTTTTATACAAAATTACCTTCGAATAGTTATTAGTGTTTATACTATGTTTTAATAAATTATTGTTATTTGAACCAATATATTACTAACGCATTTCATATCTTAAACATTTTCTTTATGTATTCAAAAATAAAGTTTAGGCTAAATATTTTGGAGGATTGTGAATATTAATCATTTGTTTAGTAAAATTTACTTAGAAATCGTAATATATACGTATAAACTAAATTTCTGACTAACTGGCTGACTCACTCACTCAGTCATCAATACTCAGCCCAAACCGCTTGATGTAGAAGAATGAAAATTTAGGGATGGCTTCCTTTAAAGGTGTAGGCACCTGCTGAAAAATAATTTTTTTGTAATTCGGCCCCTACATTCTAGGTCCAAATCAGTGATATGAATCAGTGAAGTAACATTCACTGAAAGTCAGATTATAAGCTACTGGCGACAAGCGAATAATGAAAATTAACTGGGAACAAGTGATTTATAACAGTGGATTTCTTGACATTCAGTGGAAATCACAAATAAATAAGTGAAATTCAGCCACTATATTAATCAGTTATCAGGCACTGAATAACATTAGGTCAATTTCCACTGTTTTCAATGGTTTGGCTAAATTGTCACTGTTTCAAGTTTAGTGTGTTAGAGGGTGGAAGGGGAAAAATGTGTTTTGAGAAATCCTCAATTTCTCATTAACCACGTAAGAGATCGTTATGATCGTTGTTTTAAAATGTTGGTTATAAATATTTTAAAGAAAGGAATAAGGCATTTTTTCAGATTCACTCCCTAAGAGGGTGTAAAGAAGTAAAATGTGTTTTTTAGGACTTCTATGTAGCTCATTCACGGATGTGATATCGTAATTTTTTTTGCTTCAAAAGTTTGGCTATATTAATACCTTAAAAGCGATTTTAAGTTGTTTTTTGTTTCAGTTCCACCCTAAAGGGGTTTTTAATGGGTAAGGTGTGTTTTTGAGGACTTCTCAGTAGACATTAATACTCTAAGATATCGTTACTCTCGTTACTTGAAAAGGCTACTTATACAAATGCCCAAAACTGATTTTGCGATTATTTTTAATTGAACCCCTATGAAGAGGTAAAAGGGGGTAGGTGGGGGGAGTTTGTTTCGAGGACTACTCAATAGCTCAATAACCCAATAAGTTATTGTTAACCCCTTGCTTAGAAAGTTTGGATTCATAAATATCTAAAAATTAATTGTAGTTTTTATTCGTTCGAAATTGCGCATCTAATAAGGCGAAAAGTGTTCAAAATGGTTTTCGAGGAATCCTCCAAAGGCTTATTAACCATTTAGAATATCGTATGCTGTTTGCATCCAAAGGTTGGTTACATAAATACCTAACAACATATTTCCAAATTTTTAGAAATTCAAATCTCTAAGATGGTGAAAATGTGTAAAACCATTTTCGATAGTATGTTTCCTACATTATACCTTTCTATGCCTATAACTTTCGAACCATCATAGTTTAAAAATACTTATCATACTAAAACAGTAAGAATAGAAAATACACCTGTCTCTTACAGTGGAACTGAGCAGAAACCGTCATTAAATGTCCCATTTTCATTAATTACGCTGCCCATGAAATACAATGATATATGTTATTTCCCCTTTATGATATAACATACAGGTTTTTAAATCACATATTATAGAGCGGTTAGTAATGTTGTTCGTCATTATGGACGGAGTGTGATTTCGGATGTTGTGCACATGCNCATTATGGACGGAGTGTGATTTCGGATGTTGTGCACATGCAAGCTGAACAATAACCTATCTTTGAGTTACCATACAAATTTCATTATTTTTTACAAATATCGTTTGAAGGAAAAACTTGTGAATTGTCTAGAGAAATTAAAAAAAAAAATGATGTAATAGTGGAGATGACGTTTGTTTGATTTTGATTTTCCTACAAATGGAAGTTTTTGTTCCCGNTCATTATGGACGGAGTGTGATTTCGGATGTTGTGCACATGCAAGCTGAACAATAACCTATCTTTGAGTTACCATAAAAATTTCATTATTTTTTACAAATATCGTTTGAAGGAAAAACTTGTGAATTGTCTAGAGAAATTTAAAAAAAAATGATGTAATAGTGGAGATGACGTTTGTTTGATTTTGATTTTCCTACAAATGGAAGTTTTTGTTCCCGAAAATTATATTTAACTTAACTTCAGTATTTTACACCAGAAATATTCAGACGAAAACATGTTTATCCAATCTGCAGGATAAAGGTTTAATGAGAATCATTAAATCATTTTAAATTTAATGCCATAGAATAATATATTATGAGGATAAATCAACGTTAACGATAAGGTAAATCATTATCACAGTTTGCATAAGATATTCTGTGGTGTAGAAATAAAATGCAATTATGTGGACACAGTTTTATAAATGAATGATGCAGTCCATTGCCTTGCGTCGTTCATCAACAAGACCTACCCTCCTAAATGTTTTAGCTACCTTAATGTTAATGAAAAACCTTGACTCGCCAAATCGCTGTAATAACACCGGGCTACAAGAGATTGCTTGGAAAAAGACGTGATTGAGGCCACAGTATTAGTATAATAGAGTGCCTTCTGGGCCAATGCATTTTTAATAGGAGCTGTGTAGCTGTGGCTAGCGGTCTTCGGATCGACTCGGGTGAACTCGGCAATCTTTGGCTCGACTCAACACATGCTTGGAGGCCGACGACTCGGATTTGTCGAATGTACCTGAAGGTGCTCGACAGATATGCCCACTTATTATTCAATCAAATACGTCTGTTTCTGGTAGCCATTTTGGTTTTATAGGCATATGAAACATCAAATCGTAAATCTGTATTTATTTTACGAATAAAAATAATAATATTTTTATTATTATTTTTTATATTGTGTAGAAATCATACATAGGGTATTTCGTAAATATGCAAAAGTCTCCCACTGAATTACTACATTTTCAGTTCTTTTTTTAAAGACTGTTTAATACACTATGCCAGGATCTGCAAATTATTCACAGCCTCGGCAGATTTGCAGNTACTATGCCAGAATCTGCAAATTATTCACAGCCTCGGCAGATTTGCAGGCACAAGTATTCTGCTCAGAATTTTTTTATTTATGTAAATATAAATTAACCTAGTCATCATACTAATAACGAACTCAAGCACGATTATGTTATAATCATTATATGTATCAGCATCTACCAACACATTTATAGTCTTAATTGGAGTTTATAAAAATGCTAATACTGCCAGGCCCTAGAAACTTGGATTGTGTGAGCGCGATAAACAGTCTTAACTTTCGTGCTCTTCTTGACCATCAATCTTTCACAAACTTTCCGTTTATCTTTAAATCTCTCTATCTTTCGCAATATTTTCATCAATCTCTCGCAATATTGCCATTAATCTTACAATCTTCTCATCTATCTTTATCAATCTTTCAATCAATCTTTCACAATCTTTTCAACAATCTTTCACAATATATCGCAATCTTTCCAGCGATTTTTCAATCTTTCCAACAATATTAATCCATATTTTATCCATGGGTTTGTCGTCTGTCCGTATCAATACATATTTAAAAAACGATTCTCTAACTATCTCAACATTTGTACATGATGACAGAGTTAATGTTTTGTATGCAGTCAACTATACATGCGTTTTAATACTAAAGTTTTTATAATCATTCTAAATGCAGATCTTTCCATTCGTAGTCCAGTGCTCACAGTACCACTTTAAAGTTGTGAGCTATAAAAGGATATGAGACACAAAAATTAATAAAGAACAAACAATTATTTTAAAATACCAATTTATTATTATTTTGTAAATATAATTTTATAAGAGGGCAGTTCATCACATCATGCGATATATACCAATTCTTCAGCTTATTAATTATTGAATATATCTCAACAATACGCGAGAAATACCCACGTTTTTGCTGGTCAATCAAATTACTGAGTCTATCAAGTTCATTCGGGTCTTCGAAAAATAGGTAGCCAGTATTCATGCGTCTTCTGCTTTCTTTGTGTTCTTCATTGCAGCATATGCTCATCCATATAATGATTATATCATACTCGTGCATGTGTTCGCTATTAGTATTATGACCTTGGTTTATTTATATACACATACATAAAATAAAATTCTGAAGAGCATACAAATCTGTCGAGACAGTGTATAATTTGCAGAATATGGCATCCTGTATTAATCAGTCTTTAAGAGATAGGACTGGAAATGTAATTGAGTGAGAAACTATTCCATATTTCATAAATAGCCTATCTATAATTCCGACACAATATAAAACACCAATAATTTATTATTAGAAAAACATTTATTCGGATAATAAAAACAGATTTACGATTTGACATACTCTATGCCTAAAAAACCAATATGGCTACCAGAAACAATTTCCTTGAATAATTAGAGAGCATAACTGNTTTGACATACTCTATGCCTAAAAAACCAATATGGCTACCAGAAACAATTTCCTTGAATAATTAGAGAGCATAACTTTCGATCACCTTCAGGTACGTGCGAAAAATCCGAGTTGTCGGCCTCCCAACATGTCCTAGGTTGAGCCGAAGATTGCCGAGATCGCCCGAGTCCACCTGAAGACCGCAAAACACAGCCACCAAGCTCCCATTAAAAATACATTGGCCCAGAAGGAAATTTATTATACCACTTACAGTCTTCACTCGGGGAGGGGAATAAGTTTTCGTAACCTCATAACACTCGTTCCATCTAATTACCATTTGGAATTTATAAAATTACAATTCCCCCTCAATGTGTGTTTGGCTTTGATTATTAAAAACGCCCATAGAGAGTCGGTGTAGGTGGCTGGGAGAGGTTTGAGAAAGGAACGCATCTCTACGGGGCCTGCTTCAGAGTAAGCTAACCTAGCAACTTGACAATATTACACCATAAATTATAATCGTTTGACAACCACTGATTAACAGTGAAATTCAACTACTCGAATAAGTGAAAATGGCTCAAACAACCAGTGGAAGTGGAAAACCACAAGTTGTTTCAGGGAAACCATTTCATAATAGAATAAGTGACGTAAAAAAAAATTTCACTGATCGAGTAAGTGACAGCTAACTGTGTGCGGCGAATTCAATATAATTTTTATTCAATTTAGCCATAATAATTACGATAAATAAACATGTATGATAGTCACTATTTATATCGCGCAATTAAACGTCATTTAAAATAATTGAAAAAAATTTGTGGGTGGTCATGACTGAACGCACTCCCCAACCCCTCCCCTCCCGGTTTGGTCGGTTACCTTACAAACTAAACTACCAACCGAACAATGACAACGAACAAGAAAAAAAAGTATTGTCTTTCTTCTTCTAAAGTATGTAGATCTTCTTTGCATGACCATTTTTTTGGATTTTTAGTTTAATTGGTAACGTTACGATTGTTAAAATAGAAAATGCGTATGAATGCACTCACTTCACTACATTAATGCAAACCAAGCTCTACGATGATTACGTGACAACGAAATGAAGGACGTAAAAACTGAATTAAAGTCTGAATGTTTATATTACCTCGAATAATGGTATTATGATAAAAGAAATAAACATCTTAGAAAAAATATTATACTGGTTTTATTTATTTTTCAGTTGTTATTTCATTTCATACACTCTGTTAAGCTGCCATTTGCTGCACGTTGTTTAACTGATCCATTAGCCAAAAAAACCAATCACTGGAAAATATTGATTAAAATGGTTGATGAATCAGTGGAAAAGGTCACTTAATCAATAAAAGAAGGAAAACTGGCATTTTTTAACCAATTAATTATTTAAATTCACTGAAGTGACAGCTGAATCAGTTAGGTACTGTCAACTGATTCAAACAGTGAAATCCTCACTGATTCAGGTTTAGAGTGAAGCACCTGAGGGCATAATCACTAATGTGAAGTGCAAAAACTTCCTTCGTTAAAGGGAACTAGCTGCTGCTTCATGTAGTACACGTGGGGTAAGCCGCGGAAAGAAATCTACAGTCATTAATATAATGAAGTCGTTACGAATGGCGAGGAACGGTCAAATTTTAAAACGGGTACAGATGTTCAATGCATTATTTAATGTCATCAACCGTGTTTACAATGCAGTTACAGGGCGAGATTCAGTAAGGTATGGTGTTCCCTTTGGGGAAGTATTTCGTCAACGAGGCCGGTCCATTTGTGCGTGCTCGAGTGGTCGCCAGCAGTCCCGTCGCTTTAGGGGCCACAATACTGCTGCAGGTGGCTCATAGTGCACGGCTGGTGGCAGCACTCGTCCACGACACCTCTCGTCCGGCGCCTGAGTTGCTGCAGCACTTCCGGTGAGTAGGGCGTGTCCAGCCCTTTCTCCTCCAGTCGAGCGACGCCCAGAAAGAAGGAGATTTCAGGCTCACTCACGCCTGTGGACACACAGCACGCACGCTCTTCAACATTGCTATCTGGAAGACAACTCCAAGCGGCATATGTTCTTTGTAAATGTTGCTCGAGGCTTGACTGACAAAGATGAAACCCTACAAATGATGCATAGGAAGGTGTGAGCATATCTCTCTCTCTCTCTCTATATATATATGTATACATCCATACATATATATATATATGAATTTATGCACGGGATTACATAAAATTGGCAGAATAGAAGCCATCTTTAATTGTAAAGTGGAAATATGAAAAACCAAATAAATTTGTTACTAAAATTTATTTTTATAATAGAGTACGTTTTAAAAATTTCGACATATTAACAATGTTCTCCATTTCGTGAGGCACTAAGCGAATAAAAGTATTGTAATCTTGATACAATAGATTTGTGCACCACGTCTTTAATTTATTTTGGATTCTTTGCATGAACAGCACATTTGAGTAATTCAGAGTCGTACAACAACATAAAGTTACGGCTACTAAGCGAGGCGGATACACAGTGTGAATGTTCAGTTCTACGGCGAACTTTATGAACATACACATCTATAAACGATGTAACAGACTGTGTGTGGTGTTGTTCGAACCATTTCCTTACATACTCTGTGTTCCCAGTGCATGCCAGTGCTGAGTAAACGGTTTGGTTTGATAAAATTATGCATGGCTGGTTTGGCGCTACCAAATTAATTGTTTTGATACGGGGCAATGAAATATATATTTGTGAAACCAAATTAATTAGTTTTTCTTATTTGGTTGCTGAAAACTGTAAGTATGGTTGGTGCAACTAAATATTTGGTTGATACTAACTTCATCAAAAAGTTTCTGTTATTATAAAAATGTATTGAAACCCCGAACGTGATTCGAACGCAGATCCATCGCGTACAAGCGCTACATCCTAGCAACCTCCGCTAAAACGACAGTTGATTTAAAAAGTAGGTTTTTAAATAAATATATATAAAATACTAAACAATCTACGCAAATAAATATTTCAAATTTTACACATTACATTTTAGTTTCCTGTTAAACTAGATTTTTTAGAATTTTTTTTACCATTATTAAGCATTAATAAATGCATGACGACAAACACTGCTCCTATCCTAATCGCCCAACAAAAATTATTATCAAACTCTCGATCTATATTATGTTCGAACGAAAGCAATGAAATGAGAGTCCAAGCATAATAGTAAGGGAAAGATAAGAAAAACTGCAAACTAAATTGTTACCAAACAATTATTTCACCAATATGTTTGTAAAGGTGTGTAATAACATGTATTAAAATGTTGAAACTCAACTCATTTGGGAAACCTTAAAAAAAAACCTCCTAAAGTTAGGGTACCGATTAATTATTTTTCGAAAAATAGATTTTTTTATTCAGGTTTGCGACTGTCAAATATGGGTTTTTCATAAATCTGAGTTGATTGTTATTTAATAAAAATTATACTTTGCAGGACATCTGAGTGTAGCAATATGGATGTTGCAGACGTCACTCGCCCGTTGAATTGCTTTATCTGCGAAGGTCCGGATACACCAGTTCAAAGGCTCAATCAGGCAACTTTGAAGGGCTTCTCTACTTTTTTCAAACATGCAGAAGCAGTCAAAAATGATGCATTTGTGGAACGTATGAAGGAGGCTCTAAAGGAAGGAAAAGTGATTTACCACTTGAAGTGTAAAAATGATCTGTATAACAACTTTGTTGACATCACCAAAAAGGCAGCTCATGCATCAAAAGCAGAGACCAAGTCGTCAAAGTTGAAGAGAAAGCGCACTTGCTCTGAATTCAATACGCCTACTGCCTGTAGTTCTACAATTACACAGTCACTACGGCTCCTATATAAAGATGTATGCATTCTTTGCAACCAACCCACTCAGCTTTACAAATATAATCCAGCACAAGCAAGAAAGAAATATAGAGTTCCAGATAATTTGACAGCAGATAAATTGAAGGCATGCTTGCTGAAGACAGCAAAGAGTCGCGGGGATGACTGGGGCACTGAAGTCATTGGACGCTTGGAAGGGATCAACGACTTGGTGGCAGAAGAAACACTGTACCATTTGCGATGCAAACTTTTATTTGACAGAGGTGACCATTACTCCCAGACTGAAAAGGAAGGGAAACGGAAGAGGGGACAGAGGAAAATTGATGAGGAACGAGATGAAGTTTTTAGCAAATTCTGCGAATGTTTTGACTAAGAATTAGAACATGGGGTGATGACGCTTGACCAAGTTCATAAAAAACTGCTGCAGTTTGATCAGTCACCAGAGANAGGAAAATTGATGAGGAGCGAGATGAAGTTTTTAGCAAATTCTGCGAATGGTTTGACTTAGAATTAGAACATGGGGTGATGACGCTTGACCAAGTTCATAAAAAACTGCTGGAGTTTGATCAGTCACCAGATAAGAGCCTCAGTTATTCAAAACACTGGCTGAAGATTAAACTCCAAGATAAATACCAAGATACCTTGTATTTCACAACACAGGATAGACGGGCAGATGTGCTCTGTCTCAAAGATGGCACCGACAACATTCTGCGAGAGCATCATGCTAATCTAGAATGTGGAGATTAGAAGACTCAGATCATAAAGAACGCACTCNTTTGACTTAGAATTAGAACATGGGGTGATGACGCTTGACCAAGTTCATAAAAAACTGCTGGAGTTTGATCAGTCACCAGATAAGAGCCTCAGTTATTCAAAACACTGGCTGAAGATTAAACTCCAAGATAAATACCAAGATACCTTGTATTTCACAACACAGGATAGACGGGCAGATGTGCTCTGTCTCAAAGATGGCACCGACAACATTCTGCGAGAGCATCATGCTAATCTAGAATGTGGAGATTAGAAGACTGAGATCATAAAGAACGCACTCAAGTTCATATGCAATGACATTGCATTGATTGATCTACATCCGAATTCTTACCCCACTGTACACAGTATGAATGACATTGATAGTCAGCTGACACTTGTTCCTGCGAGCCTTCAAATGTTCTTGAGACCAATTGTCAAGACCGACGAAAGAGTTGCTGTTTGGGGTCAGAACTTCATTAAAGCTTGTCGACCTCGGTCAGGAGTATTGCCACACCAAATGGGGCTTGCCATACAACTTGATAACAGATTTGGGTCAAAATGGATGCTCAACAAATTACACCATCTGGGATATACTGAGTCTTACGTGTAGACACAGAACTACAAATACTGCTTCCTTAATAGCAGGCGTGGAAATGGTGATGCAGATACTTATGGTACTCTTGACACCATTATGGAGGAAACAGATGATCACATCAGTAATGATGTTGCGGTTGATGCTGCACTTGAGGATATAACAGTGATGACAGCCAGTGACAGTGAAATGTCGAGTAATGATCAGGTGGAGTCTATGGAGCTTGGGAAAAAAAACAATACAGTCACTCAGTTTGTTGGAGACAATATAGATTTAAACATTGTCTCTATTAATGGAAACACTCCCTTACACTCAATGGGTTGGATCAAAGTCACCTCTCCTACACCTACTTTGCCAGATCCACAGACAATAGCACCTGTCCTCAGGGTGAAGTTGAAGGCACTTGACAAAGCAAAGATCCTGAGAGGAGCTGACGTGAAGATTATTCCATTTACCAAAAGGAAAGAGAAAGGAATAAACACGATCATGTTTCTCCCTATTGCTGAGCTCTCCTCCTCTCTGGCTCATGACCAGCCACTGCTCACATTGGGCGACACACACTGGGCAGCGGGGTGGGTGATTAAAGCCCAGGATCCTGAGTTCAAACACTCCAACTGGAATGGTTGGATGAAGCGAATCCATGCAGATGATGCAAATCAGAGCACACAGATCGACTTCATCCCGGTCATTGAAGGTGACCCTAATGACCTAAACACCATATTTACCACTCTCAAACAGTGCATACGGCTCTCTCCTTACAGAGTCGCTATAGTGACTTTTGATCTACCGATTT
>NQII01000113.1:876984-900245 GCA_002778355.1 Clitarchus hookeri
GCTACGTGCAGTGTCTGGGCCACCGATCTCAGAAGATTATTGTGGTCTTTGATGGCTACAGCAGATCACCAAAAGATCATGACCACATCCGGCGTACCAAGAATTTCTGCTGTGATCTCCAAATTCGAGTTGATATGGTTCACTGGACCCCAAGAGCGAAGTTCCTGGACAACACTCATAAAAAGAGCGAGCTTATCCACCTCCTTTCTTCAACCTTCCAAAAACATCACATTACTGTGGAGCAGTGTGACAACGATGCTGGCACTTAGATTGTGAGAGAGGCATTGCCTGCTGCTTCAGATAGTTCTGTTGAGGTCAGTAACATTTGTTTTGTGTTTTTCTTCATTAACTACTGTACTAGTTGTTGCCCGGAGAGGATGGGGTTGTTTAAAAAGAAGCGAATCCACATTCTTTAAAAATTTTCGTATGTGTTTTCGCACGGTTCATTATGCATTGGTCTACTTTCAGGTCCGGGCAGAAGATACAGACGTGCTTGTAATGCTGGTGTACCATAGCTCAGGCAGTCACCAACCACTATTCTTCACCACATCAAACGGCTCTTATGACGTCACAAAGATCCAGAAATCTCTCTCTGAAAGACAGATGCGCTATCTGCTCTTCTGCCACGCCTTCACAGGGTGTGATACTGTTTCCGCAATCTCTGGCCATGGGAAAACAACTCTATTTGACAGGTAGTAATGGTACTACTAGTTAGAATGTTATAATATCAAAACTATTTAATATAATAATAATATTAATTGTATTTATAATAATTGTATGTACGTTTCATATTATACTTGACACAAACGTGATGTATTTTCACAGGTTTTGTGCAGGGGACGTGGATGAGTACATGAACATCTTCCTTGACACAGAAGCCACCAAGCAGGCAGTGATTCACGCTGGTACCGTGATTTTCCAGTATATTTATCACGGACTAGATACAGCATTGGGTGAAATTCGGTACATGTTCTCAAAGAAGGCAGCGGCTGGAGTGATCAAACCAGAGACTCTACCTCCAACAGAGGGTGCTGCTGCACAGCATTCACTCCGAGCCTACCTGCAGACACGGGACTGGATACTTCTACAGAGCATGTCTCTGAACCCCAATGACTATGGATGGACATTAGGTGAACATGGATATGAGCCAGTTTCAACAATAGACCCAATGGCTCCTGAGGAGCTTCTTAAGTTCACGAGCTGTAACTGCCATGGGGATTGCAGCAACTGGCGGTGCAGCTGCGAGAAGAATGGGGTCACATGCACCTCCGCTAGTGGAGTCTGTAAAGGCATTACATGCAAAAATTGTAGTGGTGATGCTGTTGAGACTGAAAAAGACATAGACAAAGACTGTTGAAACCTTAAACATTGTGATTGAGTAAAGTATATTTTGAATGTAACTGTAATAATTATTAAAAATTGTATTAGATAATGGAGTGTTTTGGTAAGATATAAATGCTAACAATCAACTCAGATTTATGAAAAACCCATATTTGACCGTCGCAAAGTTACTGAAACCTGAATAAAACAAATCGATTTTTCGAAAAATAATTAATTGGTACCCTAACTTTAGGAGGTTTTTTTTAGGGTTTCCCACATGAGTTGNGAAAAATAATTAATTGGTACCCTAACTTTAGGAGGTTTTTTTTAGGGTTTCCCACATGAGTTGAGTTTCAACATTATAATACATGTTATTACACACCTTTACAAACATATTGGTGAAATAATTGTTTGGTAACAATTTAGTTAGCAGATTTGCTAAATATCTCATAAAATCCCCTCACTATATAAAAATGTATATATATGTGTATATATGGATATATATGAGTGTGTGTGTGTGTGAGTGTGTGTGAGTGAATATGTGTGTGTGTGAATGTGTGTGAGTGAAAACGTGTGTTAGGTAGTATGTGTGAATGTATATGTGTGTGTGTGTGTGTGTGTGGTTCATTCAACTTAACATTTGGTTGCCAGTCTATTTTTTTATCCTAAAACTGTGGTTTTGTTCATTCAAGCGTGTATTTGGCTAGATGCACGAACTCAATTTTGTTACCTTTCCATTTGTTAACTAAACTAAGTATTTTGTTTGGGCTACTGTATATTATACTATATATTATATATTACTCTGTACGGACCAGTATTTTGATGTCAGGAACAAACCTTCCTTACAGTGTTAAATTTTACCAGATGGTAGATCATGACTTTTGAAACAATGATTAGCTGCGAACCCCAGAATGTCGAAAGTTGCGTGAAGTGTTCAACAGACAAATAAATAAGGATCAGGTGACTATGAATCAGCTAACCACTCAGCTGACTGTAAATTCTGGTCTTTACTGTTTGCATATTGATAATTTAAAAGTTTTGACATACTTGCTAATCTCAGTCATTTTATCAACATCACAACCATAACCCGCACATTGACATTAAAATTGGCGTGTTTCGAAAAGTGTACTATCAATGTGTGGTTCATGTGACGATATCAGTTACAAAATTTATACGTGTTACTGTTTTGCTAACTGCACGTAATATGAATAAAACAATAATAAGGCAATTAAATTGCTAGAAATTTAAATTAATTTTTCATAATAACTAATTAAGAATAGTAATAATGGTTGTGTTTTGTTGCCAACGTTGCCATCAATACCGAAGATAAGGTGCTGGTATAGTTCTATATCAAATATTGTTACTGACTAGTGACCAGCTAGTAATGAACCAGAGTAAGATTCGTTCTTCTGAGGTTGGGAAGATCAATGATACCAGTTTGGCAACTAAAATATTTTTCGCCGCTAGGTAGTACAGCTTTTTCATGCGTATCAGATTATCTCCGTTTTGTATGCAAACAAACGAGTTTATTTGCAGGTTCCATAAAATAAATAAAATTAAGTAATATCTTCAAATGTGTATTTTGTTAAAACCTGCGTAATGAATAAACTTTTTTCTTCCCTTAAAAAGTGAAAATTTAACGAAACACGTTCAGATGATGTTTGATGTTCTGTCGTATAACTGGGTTTAGGCAAAGCCTATGCTTACATAATTTACTTAATTTAAGTTTAATGAGTGAATTGAAATATTTTTCATGACATCTATATTTATTTCGCTCTTAAATTTGTAATTTTCTTTCACTACAATAGGCTTGTTTATGAACGCTAAATGCAAATCACAATTGTATGTATTTTACTGTTTTTTCTTATAAACACCATTGCAGTGCGTGAATAATAGTTGAAAAGTAAACATAATACTTAAAGTTCAGGGGCCACGGAGGTGTAGGGGTCAGACTACTCGTTCCCACCTAGGCGAACCGGGCTTGATTCCCGGAGGGGTCGCTTCCGGACTTTCGCATGAGGGAATCGCGCCTGACGATGTCCCTGGTCGAAGGGGTTTTCTCTGGGATGTCCCGTTTCCTCTACCCTTGTATTCTGGGACTGCTCCAGTATTCACGTCATTTTACCCTCATCGGCTCTCATGATCTCAATGTTAATAGTGGTACGAATCTCTACACTCCCTTTAATATTCTGGCTCGGGTAAGAAAATGTTAAAATTCGAAACAAGCACAAACTTTTACACACAAATATATGCATTTCTCTGTAAATCGCGATAAGTGACATCGATGGGACACCAGCACTCCATGCGGCGAAAATTTTTCCTATTCCAAACTCAGCCATAAGGAGTCTGGTTTTGCTCCCGACCTGAGTAGAAGAAACCTTAACCAATGGGCGCCATGTGCCAGCTTGGAGTGACTCACTTGCCAGTGACTTCTTGGCCAAAGGGTTGTTGTAGACGCCGTGACATATGTCTTGCAGCATATTGCGCAGGTATCCGCCACACACCTGCACGCGGACGTTGGAGCCATAACAACCGGCGACCATTGCTGTCAGCACCAGCAGCCTCAGGGACAAACTCAGAGACATCTGCAACACGGGGGATGTGTCACCACATATCACGTCAATGTACAGAGGTCAAACAGCCGCTTGATCAGCCAACTACCGCCGCATACGCCGGCAGTATGGCGCCACATGTCGGGACGCCGTTCGCCAATCAGTTCCTGGCAACCCAATTGCCAACCTCTAGCTCCGCAGCACGCAGACGATTGTAGACATTTTTACCTCAAAATGTAAGCGATTTATGTAACGCTGGTAGTTACTATGTTGATAGTGCCCAGTTTTTAATGATTCTGGAGAAGTACACAAAAATAGTAGCACAAATTTGCACGTATGTTACTACAGAAATACTGTTAAGTAATAAGTCAAGTTATATGTTTAAATATTATTTTGAAGCAAATAATTTTCTTTATTTAATGATAATCCTACACTACAGCTTTAACAGGGCCCGGACGTTGAGAGGTTGGACTGCCCGCCTCCCACAAAGGCGAACCGGGCTCAATCCCCGACCGGGTCACTCCCGGATTTTCACAAGTGGGAATAGTGCCGGACGATGCAGCTGGTCGGCGGGCTTCCTCGGGGATCTTTGTGTCCCTCGCCCTTTCATTCCAGTGCTACTCCTTTCTCACCTCATTTCACCATCAAAGGCTCTCAAGACCTCGTTGTAAAGAGCCGCCTAAATCTCTGAACTCAACTCAACCTAATCTCTCAACTCAAATCAACTCATCTACAATCTTAACGTGGCACTCATAAAATCCGAAGAGAATGATTTTAATGACTTCATTTATTGTAGTCTCCAATGTTGCAAACTTATAAATAAAATATATGAGAAATGGGTGACTTAAAAATTAAATAATAAAATAGCTACTTCTAATCTAAGCCTTGCGCGATTTTCAAACCCCAAATCTCTGTCACCTAAGACTGGTGTTAAGCTACGGAGGTTACCGGCGCACTTACCTCGGTGACTGGTTGGCGACTTCTGCAAGGGATCTTCGTCGAATATGCTCTCCAGGGTGTCGTCAGGGACTTTATACCCGCCCTCATGCACAAGCCCTGCCCACGGCGCACACGTGGGCGCCCAGGTCACGAAGACGTGAAGCTCCCAAGACGACACGTAATTACCGCAGTACACCCTAATAATTTGTTCTTCGTCACTCCGTCGCCCAGGATGTGTCGATACAGCACTCTGCTGATCCAGAGACATGCCCATCGTCTTTACTCGTGTGTGATCAGTGGACGGAGCTGTAGCCCCGTTTTACCTGCGTGACGTCAGTCATCTACCTCGACATTACGGCGCCAGCCTTCTCGACGTGCGTGGATGTTGTGAATCCAGCTTTGAATTGGCTGTAGCGAGGATGACGGCCCCATGTGATGACGTAGCTCGTTCATTTGTAATTAAAAACTTTGGATATCAAATGTTGGCTTGTAGAAAAACAGTTAAATTAGAAATGAAAAAATGAATTGTAATTCTACGTACTAAAGTTCAATTAAAGAGTTGTTCGTAAGATGGCGGTATCGAAAACTATTCAACATTTGTTTACACATTTTTAGAGTGAGAATGTTCTTGTTTGGGATTATATTTTCAAGGCTATTTGAATGACATAATAAATAGTATTTACGTACTTGCTATTGATAACTTCTGCACTTGGCAGGTAAATACATAAAAGCTTAGAAGAATTTCGGCAGGACATTCGAAAGACTCAACTTTTACTATACGGAATACATAAAGCTATTGAATGATATATTTAACAGTAGTATATAAATGCGGAAGATAGACCACCCCGTATTTTTTATAATTTTCCTTAAATATAAATTCTAGGAATATATGTTAAAATATATAAACATCAGAAAATAAATTATACTGAAATCAACCAAAAGCTAAAAAAAAAATGCAATCAATAATTATTTTAGAAACTATCACAGGAATTAAAAAATTTGAAATAATTTTTTTTGTAATTAATTCATTACAATTAAATATATGTTTCTAGGCAAATGAAAACTTAATATAATGTATTAATTGTTCTTATTTATTTTTATTTATTCTTTATAATAAATCTAATAACCTATTTCATTAAAAAAATTCGTTTCTTTATTTACATAACAGACATTTCATAATTTTTATATTTATATAAAATGTATATATGAAACATTATTTTGTAGAAAATGAAGCAAAACAAATTGAAACCAGAAAAATTCCCTTTTCATCTTTAATGAATTAAATTAAAGTTTTCCAAATAATGGTAAGAAAAATGTAAGAGTGACCAGTTGACAATTGTTTACATATTCAAAAAAATTTCATTTATTATAATTATAAATAAGTCATTACGTATTTAATTGATACGGAAGTAAAAGAAAATATTTATTCTTAAGATTTTTCTTGCAATATAAATAATTTAAATTTTTTGAAAAAATTAATAATTTTTACAAATTAAACATACAATGTCATATATCATAATGTATCTTTAATTAATTTTTCTCCTAGTTTGAAATTACTGAATATATTTGAATATAAAACAAAAAAATAATGATTTTTTTTTTTTTTTAGGAAAAAATAAGGGATTATGATACGAAGACTACAAGTACTTGTACAAAACTAAATAATAAAAAAATTTCAATGTAAATATTATCATTTCGATACACATATTAATTTATCTTCAAGTTTAAAATAATTGATGGGTTCTGGTGTATATAATGTTGATATAGATGCTTGGAATTTACTACAAAAGTAAGTAATTTAAAGTATTTTCATCCAAACCTCATATATTCTTGGACAATAATAATAGTTTTTGATTGGTAAATTGATTAATAATAACAAAAATACAAAAATTAGTATTGAAATGTTCAAAATTCTAATTAATAGTTTATGAATTAATCTTAGTATTTTAAGTATCCTTTCAGTGCTTTTAAGAGATTTACATTTTCCCAATTATAATTTGTTAAATCCTCACTTATTGTTTTTTCATATTATAAGAATTTAGATTTTTCTGACTCATTCAGTTATCATTACATATATTATTTGCAGCAACTATGTTATTTAACTCAACATATATTTTAAATTAAATTTTATTATCTCTAATCGCGGGTTTCCTGTGTGAACAATTAATAACATTTAGAGGTATTCTTGAAAACAAAGAATACACATCATCAATATATACTAGTGTTCTAAATTATTGTTCATTATTTCAACAATTTGTTTCAGTATTTAAAGCATCTTTGATTAAACACTAAATTCCATATTATTCATCACTGGAATAAAACCAATATAAAATAATAACTTAACCAATCTTGACGAAAAATTATAATTTTGATTGAATAATAAAAATTACAATATAGTTGGCATATGTATTGACGGGCATAAAAATATACATGGTTATTCAAATGTAGAATTTTAATGATGAACATAAAATATTAAAAACAAAAACGATCACATGCAATTTTAAAATTACTGACACGAAAAGTAATAAATAAAAAATATTGTAATTCATATTATAATTTTAATAATGTAGATGATTTTTATAAAAAAGAAAAAAATTTGTTTCTAATGTCATTAGTTAAAGCTTAGATCCGTATTCTAAATAATATATATCCCCAGTCATCAAAAAGTGATAAAAATTAAATTTTCATTTCTAAGATTTTGCATCAAATCTAAATAATTTGGATCTCTTTCAAGTACTCCTGAAATAATTAGAGAAAGTTTACAATTTTTAATAATATCCCTAAAAATATATTTGGATGACAGTGTAAAAAGTTAATATATAGATTATTAGTTATTAGTACAGAAGAAAATGCTGGAAATATATATTGCCATTATGAAAAGTTAGTATTGATTACATTTAATAATAACTTTCAACTTACATGGAAAATATTATTAAGGAATTCTATATTTTATCCTTTTTACAATTGTTGTTCTATATTCAGTTTGGAATTCTGAATATCATGAAAAAAGAAATTGACAATTTAAATTTTTTTTATTTTTTCTGAANTTCTATATTCAGTTTGGAATTCTGAATATCATGAAAAAAGAAATTGACAATTTAAATTTTTTTTATTTTTTCTGAAGCTGTATAAACATATTAAGCTAATTTCATTCTAGCATAGAAAAATCTTTGCTCATAAATTTAGTTTGACTGTATATTTTAAAGATGAAAAATATAATAATTTTCAAATAGAAGTAGATCAAAAATTTATTCATTAAAATTGAAAAATTACAGTGTTTTGTTGAAGAAACAAATAAATATCACACAAATACGTTAAATGTAGATCAATTAATTATACTTTAAAATAAAATTTAATAATTTTANAAACAAATAAATATCACACAAATACGTTAAATGTAGATCAATTAATTATACTTTAAAATAAAATTTAATAATTTTAATAAAATTTGATACAATTTATTATTTTTAAGAAGTTGTTGCTTTTAAAATAAATAATTTAATTAAAAATAAAAAGAAATATTGATTTAAATTGATTTAGTTCTTTCAAAAAGAACTAAATTATTATACTACAAATCAAAAAATTAATGACTATGAAGAATGGCTTACAATTTATCATAAACAACTAATTAAAAAATTTAAAAGAAAAATTGATAATTTGAAATTTGAAATTGCTTTAAAAAACAAAATTAATTATGTTAAAAATAAAAATATTAATAAAAAAATAATTTATTGTGATGGAGTAAAAATATAATAAAATTATAGAAATATATGCTAATGTTGGAGAAAAAGGTGAAGATTTAAATTACTGTAGTCCACACAATTAAGATAAAGTAATTGATCTTACTTATTAAGAGGTAAGTTAGAATATAATATTTTTTTTTTAAATAAGTTATTTAAAATGAAATATATTTGAAGATATAAAATATATTGTTTGAAATCGTTATTTGTATAAAGATATGTAATTTATAATAAAATAAATTTTAGCAATTAATATATATATATATAAATTTTCCTATAATAGTATCATTATTTATATAAATTATATTCAAAATAAAATTTTGAGTACAATACAAACAATAGATATATCTGCATAATTAACAAGTGGAAAAATAAGCAATATTTGTAACTATACAGTAGATAATGTTATTTTTCCTTTGCTATTTTATCGTACAGTTCCTAGAATTAATACAGTTAGTGATGATGTTACTATTATTTTAAAAAATAAGAGAATCTGATATTGATTATTCAAAACCATTTCTTATAATAATTGTGACCAAATAACTTTGAAATTAGATATTGGTATACACATTGGTAAAAGTATTAAAAACTTATATTTGTATGTTTATTGTTTAAAAAAATCTCAAAATATATTTTTATAAAAAATTTAAAAAATCTTCTGTTATGTAAAAAATATATTTATCTCTTAAAGTACCAAAAAAAACCAAAAATAATAAAATTAATTTGAAATACAACAAATGGAAAAAATTACAAAAAGCACATGTTATATACATAGTTCTTAAACAATTACGATTTGTAAAAATGAAAAAAAAAACTGTCCCTTCGCAAAGATATAGTAAATTGATTACATTAATTATAATACTTATTAAATTTCCTAGAAGAAAAGTTATTAGTTTTGGAATTGATGATTTGTATGCAAGATAACTTAGTTGAAATGAATTCAGGAAATTAAAAACATATTTTAAAAATTTAAAAAGGTTTATATATATTTTAACTATTATAAATTTTTATCTCTATATGGTTTTGCTATTCCAGTTTAAGTTTATTCTTGTAAAAATATTATAAACATTTTTCAATAAAATTTGTAAAAAAATATCCTTAAATAATGGAAAAGAATTTTTAAGTAAAATTTTTAAATTATTAATAGAAAAATATACAATTAATTATTATGCAACTATTTATGTTCTTACAGCTCGAATTGTTGAAAGATTTAACAAAACTTAAAAAAAGTAGATTTGAAAATTGTAGTTTTATGTGAAAATTATAAATTGAGAGAAATTTTAAATGATTTATTAAAAGAATATAACAATACGAAACATAAAATTGTTAAAATGGAGTCAGTAGATATATGAAAAAAAAAAGAAAAAACTGTTTTTGGAACTGTTTTAATGGCATATATTGAAAATAGTAAATATAAAGTTTGTGATAAAGTTAGCATAAGTAAAATAATAAAAATTACCTGCAAATGAACTCACATGCAATTTCTTAACATAATCATTAAAAATTGACAAAGTATTAAAATAATACATAACATTTTTAAATAAATCTATGAATAATTAGGTAATTAATGAAAAAATTCAATATTAAATTACAAAAACCAATTGTACCAATAAATATTTAGTTGAATAAAAATTAAGAACAGCGGAATTGAAATGTATGTTTAATGGCTTGGATTTCATAATTTACATAAAAGTTTGTTTAATAAAAACGATGTTTTATAAAACACTTTTTAAGTTGTTATAATAATTTTTAAAATTGAAGTTTTAATTCAAACACACAACAAACACTTATTTATGATATTATAAAAATACTAATTTTTACAGTTACAGAAAACTTAAACATACCTTTAATTGTTAACTCGTATTTATACAATTACGAAATATTTAGTTTTAATTCTTCTGATATCTTTGATATTGTTCCAAACATATCTACAGTAATAAATTCAAAATCCTCTTTTCAACAGTTTGAACAAATTTCTTTAAATTTTAATAGTCCATATCTGTACAAACAAAATCATTATATATGTTTTCAATATGTTTCATATTGCCTAAATATACATAAATAATTGTATTATGTTATATAAATTATTTTGGAACTTTTGAGTATGTTTGAGCTAAATAAAAAAATAAAATGTTTATGTCTACCGCGAATTATGTATACCCGAATTATATCTTGCTTATCTACAATAACTTCAAATATAACTGAAAAAATATTTTTACATTCGTCTAATGTAATTACTTTATCGAAATTATAAAAAATAACCAATTTTTTCTTAAATTTCTTTAAGAGAACTAAAAAAAGTTTTCTATTAAATATATATATATTAATTTTTTTTTTTTACTTTTTGAACGAGTATACAGTTTTGAAAATTTAGCCAACCATTTTTATATAAAATCAATAATTAAGAGAATTTTTCCACAATTTAATGGACCAACTATTAGAGCTGGAATGTTATCTGGTAATAATTCCCATTTTTATGTTTGATACTCCAGCAACAATTAAAACTTTTGCAACCAATTAGTTATTTCAGCTTTAACATTTATTTTTCATTTCTTAGAATACATTTTTCTTTACAAATGAGTGGACCATGTATTGTTTTTAAATAATTGAAAAATAGTTCTATATTAAAGAAAATAACTGCAGTATAGTAAAAACGAAGGTCATGCTTTATAAAAAAGAAACATAAATAATAATATTGTTGTTGTTACCCAAAATAAAGAAATTTAAATTCCATAACGTTATAATAAAATAGATACATGATAAATAAAAAATAATTTGTACAAATTTATAAACATATATTTTAAATTTTAAGGAAATAATTTAATTAGTTATTAGACTACTAGGTATATTAGGATATGTAAAAGATAAAAATATTTTAAATACGAATATTGAACCAAAATTCCTAATTTTAATTCATTTGAAATAATAAACGTACATTTTAATTAAGCTTATGAAATGTTTATAAAATATAGAGAAAAAATCATTTAGAAACTNTTAAGGAAATAATTTAATTAGTTATTAGACTACTAGGTATATTAGGATATGTAAAATATAAAAAAATTTTAAATACGAATATTGAACCAAAATTCCTAATTTTAATTCATTTGAAATAATAAATGTTCATTTTAATTAAGCTTATGAAATGTTTAAAAAAAAAAGAGAAAAAATCATTTAGAAACTAATATTATACTAGTTTTCAACCAAAAATAATGTTTGGATTTCAATATATCCAAAAATTGATTAGGAACTAGTTTATCCTTTTTTTTAAACATTAAAAAATATTTAAATGATATAATTTTAGAAATAAAAAATGAAATGTATGATTTAATTGTCTGTATTGATTCTAACGTCGAAGTTAGTTCTAAAATGAAATTTTTTTATATTTAATTTTTAATATGAAATTTTTATTTATTAAATGGATCAATTTATAAAATTATTAAACCAAACGGAAATTAATTTCAACATTAAAAATTTGAAGCACATATTGTTAAGGAATGTAATTTTATTCAGTGAAAATTTATTTTTTAATTAACATATATGTATCAAATTCTAAAAAATTTGGTTTTGTAGAAGATGTTTTAATGAATTACACTGCATTAAAGAAATTAATAAAACATATGTTCCCAGTACTAATTTAGTAATGGATTCTACAAGTACGTGTTATATATGGTGGGACACTTTTGTTAAACAATTATTAAGTAATTTTTAATATTTTTAATTTTTTTATAGTTTTTGTTAAAAAGTATGTGTCAGTTTTATTTTTATAACTATCCCTTTATCACCTTTAAATCGTAAAGCTATTGTATTAGTTTGAACTTTATAAACTTCATGTTTATGAGATTATATTAAAATCTTTTTTCCATATATATTGTTTTAAGAATGTTTTTTTTTATATTGAAAATTATTTAATTTTAATGACATTTTTTTACACCTCTTGGATTTTTAGATTCTTTTTTCTCAGCTAAGGCTTTTTCAGCTGCCACATCATCATCTTTATAAGCATACTTTTTTGCAGCTATCCCCAAAATTGTTCTCATTACTTTGCAGACAATGGTCACGAAAGCCTGCGAGCGTACAAGGTAACAGTTGTTCCTTCTGTTACTTCGCCCTGAAGATGAAAGTTGCACTGTCTTCGGAGACATCGGGAAGGAAAACGACATTGATAAAAAGTGTAATTTTTTAGCTGGATTGCACTTTTTTTATGTTTAGAATGAAGTATTCTATTAGCATAAACTAAAAACACGAAAATTATTTTTGAGACATGAGCCATTTTGGAAACTAGTGCGATATTAAAAACAAGAAGTTACTCTAATATCTGATGAGGCTACTTTTCTCAACGTGGGTTCAATTAATTTTTAAATAATTACTTAGAAGCTGAGGTGGTAGGAAGTATTTGACTTATCTTTAAAAGCAATTGCTTTATAAATAAAACCAGAAACTTATGCAACCGTAGTGAGACAATTACAAATACACACATAACTTACCAGGGACTTGAACAAAGAAAACCTCTTACTATAAACTAGCGTGCAATCCACTGCATTACGGAGCTTGGATTCGGAGCATCAACTTCGGATTTAATCAGTCTAATGTTTCGAATGATAGGGTTTACTAACCTAAAATATTTACAGTCCATTAAAAAAAAAATAAGTGACTGCGCCACAAAAAACATATATGTTGGCATGACCTACCATAGCGGTACCTGTATGAAGAATTTGATGGAATTCTGTTTTTTTGGTCCCCGGGATATGAAATAGAAAACTCTATTTTCATATTTGATGCTATCGTACAAAATTGCCAGAAAAAAAGCCTTTATATACGGTGCTTCTAAAATAAACTGTCTTCTTATCAATTTTGTTTGAATTTGTTAAAGTGTTTAATATAAATGTCAAAACTAACCAGATGATTTATGAAGCTGCCATTTTGAAAATCATCGCCTGACCTATTTTAATCATGATTGTTTACATGACCTTCTGTAGTATTTACGTTGTGCGCAATTTGGTACGAATTTATTTAAAATGTTCCAGTGTAACATTTGGTGGGTATCGGTTGATTGGTCTCCGAGATATGGCATAAAACCTCCACAACTTTCATGTGGCGATCTTTATCAATGAAGGACAAAAAGGTAATGTAGTAGCGGTTTCGGGGGGTTATCTACTGCCATTAAGAAAAGTTCAGTTTAAAAGGATTGCCGAGTTTCGTAGATATCGCCCACAAAACAAAAATGATTTTATTGCCGCCATTCTGAAAATAAATGTGCCCTAATTAAAAATATATATATATTTTTATTACTATGGTTAACCACAGTACATCATCTTCGCCAAATTTTGTAAGAATGGATTGATTGTTTCCCGAGATACGAGATAAAATCATTATTTTTTTCGTAGGGCTATCTTACAAAACGGCAGAGATATGAGGCTCTGCATAGACAAATTTTATGGTTGTAATAGGTACTGCCAGCATACAAATCAAGTTGTAATTTATTTAGTTAGTAAAATATACTAAGCAATAATATTGATACAGGCGCCATTTTTAAAATAAGTTCCTGACCTACATAAAATACACCATTCTACACCATCTCCTGCAGTACTACTTTTTTGCCAAATTTGGTAGGAATCCGTTAATTATTTACCGAGTTAATACATAATATCTATATTTATTGGTATGGCGATATCTTCTGAAATAGCATACAAAAGTGACTATTTGTTGGTTTATACGATGCTTGTAATAGATACTTTCAGTATACAAAATTTGGTTGAAATTGGTTAATTGTTTTGCCAGATATACCTAATAAATTTTAAACATTTGTATGGCCACAATTTTTAAAATAATTTAACTAATAAAGTTCAATCGCTTATGTTTATATGACCTACCATAGTATTACTTACATGCAAAATTGGGTGAGAATTGGTCCAATAGTTTTCATAATATAATGTAAAATATTAATTTTTAAATAAGCGCTATATTTTAAAATGGCAGAACACTTTTATCCAATTCAGAATTTAATGCTTACACAATGGTGTGCCAGCATACAATATTTAATTAAAATTGTTAAATGGTTCCCAAGATATGACATATCACCAAATATTTTAAAATAACCGCCATTTTGAAAGTAATTACCTGATTTGGTCGAAAACTATAAAGGCAGGTGCACTTCATATGTATCATATGTGTACCAAGTTTGGTGAAACTCGGTTGAAGCGTTCAAAATTTGAAAGGGGGTAACACACATGCACAAATATGCACAGGTACACACATTCATACACACACACACACACACACACAGACGAACAGCCATCAAAGTGATCTTATAGGCCTTTCTTTCCTTCTGAAAGTTTGCTAACAATGTTTTATGTTATATATCGATAACAACAGAAACGATTCTTCCAAAATTTGGCATATAAGTAATACTATTGTAGGCCATGTTCATACATGCAATAAAATGGATAAGGCACTTATTTCTAAAGTAGCAGCTATCTAAAAAAAATAATTTTTATTTGCTATATGAACCATACTCTTTGTCCATTTTCAACCAAACTTGCCATACGAAATTATCTTTTAAAAGCAACAAATATGTCAATACATAGACTTTTTTGTGCGCCATTTTGTATGAAGGCACCACATAAAAATCAAGTTTCTATGTTATATCCCGCGAAACATTCAACCGAATCCTACAAAATATGGCTCTCAAGTAATACTATGGTAGGTCATGTAAATTGGTTTGTTTTAATGGGTCAGACTATTATTTACAAAATTGCAGCTTTATAAACCATTTAGAATACTATATATATCTATGAATCATGTATAAGAAATTAATGCTTAACTTTGTATGCTGGCAGTATCTATTACAGTCATAAAATTTGTCAACTCAGAGTCTGTTTTGCCCCATATTTTGTAAGATAGTGCCACACGAATAAGTAAAGGTTTGTCACATCTCGGGAAACAATCAAACAATTCCTTCCAAATGTTGCATAAAAATAGCACTGTTGTAGGCCATATAAACTGATAGGCTATGTTTTAAGAGTGCCAGGCACTTATTTTTCAAAACATCTTCCATTTTAACATATAAGCATATCATGCTTTATTTACGAAACAATGTAACAAATTTCAACCTAAATTTATATTGCAACGGTATGTATGCAAGTCTCTTATTTTTGAATACTTAAACTCATTTGTCCTCTATTTTGGAAGATGGCATTATTTGAAAAATTCAGTTTCCATTTCGTACCTCGGAAAACGTTTAACTCAAACCCACCAAATTCAGGCGACAAGTTATAATTTTGTAGACCATAGAAATTTTTACGACTTAAGGATGTAGTCATANACCCACCAAATTCAGGCGACAAGTTATAATTTTGTAGACCATAGAAATTTTTACGACTTAAGGATGTAGTCATATATTTCAAAATCACAGTAATTTAAATGTTTAATTTCAGTTTGCCACATTTCCCAAACAATTTCAACCGACTTAATATGTATTCTGCGGGTCGGCCCTATCCTTCGGTAAGGCAGGTACCTGGAGAAATTTTTGTTTGGTTGTAAGAGTTGAGTTGTTGGCATATACATACGGTATAAAGGTTTCCTAGGTGGCTGCAATGGTAGTGTTCTCTCCATTTGTGTCTGATTATAAAGACAATGTGTAAGGATAGAACAACCTCGAACAACCTGTCCGGAACAACCTTGGAGAAGACATGAGGTGAGAAGGAACCACTCGGTTTTTTATAGTATATGTGTAGGACAGGAACCACATCTGTCTACATCCTTTGTGGGAGATGGTATTAATCATTTCCCACTGGACTACAACGGCCGTGGTTACTCCTTTGTGTCTCGTTACAAAGAAAACATTATACTCAATGAAGGCCTTTGGTGCTACCTTGGATAAGACATTATGTGAGAATGAAGCACTTCTTACTATAGTCCATTCACGGTTACTTCACACTTTTCTGAAGCCCTGCTAAAGTTATACTTTTGGTTACCAATTACGTATCCTTCCGCTACATGTAAACATAAACACTGCCATGTGACTAATACGTTTTAACTGTCAAATGCTTTGTTTACTGTTTGCAGCTGTTCAAATAATTCTGTCATTTTTCAAATGCTATTTCGTACGAATGTTTACAATTTAGGCCTATAACCATATTTAGGTCAGCTTTATAACTTTTTGACAATGTCTGTATCGACAATAGTTCTTACGGTTATTATTTTACATTGTAAACATATTTGTTATACACGTAATGCACGTTAATATTTGTGCCATGACTGTGTTTAACCCTGTTATCACTGCGGGTGAAAGAACTGTACTATTTAACCTCTTGTTGTTGAAATATTTTGGATTATTTCTTTAAAAGGACGGTCTCAGTTAGAATAAATATTAAAACGAAGGAACAGCCAATCCAACGAAAAACACAGTAAATTCAAGCACGCAACTCATGCCGCTTATATTTTGTACGTAGCAGCGACAAACTTAAAAGATAGTGGTGATCATGCACACAAATAAGCCTACCGTAACTTTTACTCCGCTAATATTTCTATGCATTGGTTCTTACTGTTTGCTAGGTTTATTTCATTATTTATTTTAATTTATCGGGCTGGGCTTAGTATTTTGTTGGGATTGACCGTTTGTAAGTTTAGTGTCTTTGCATTCGTGCAATGACAATTATGTTTCAAACACCTAGGGCAAAGTTACGTTGTGATAAATAAACAGACGTTACTTTCAAAACATTAATTTCGTCATAAAAACAGTTTACGTGTTAAAACATATAAATTTCGCAAGTCCAATATTTGCAATCACATACACACTGGTCCAACGTAACGTAAAAACAACAATACTCTTTCACACACAGCGGTCACGACGCAGATTACAGTATATTTATACCTGCCGTAGAAAAACAGATTTATCACAACATCGTAACTCGCCTAGGTAAGTTTAAAAATCACAACGTGTAGAAACGTGATGTGGTAGTTTTATTTTTCACGAGAAGAGAAAATAACGCTTCATCCTGTCCCTTTTTTCTACGAGGAAAAGACGCCGTGGCCACTTCTGCCAACTTCGGATTTGTAACCGNAACGCTTCATCCTGTCCCTTTTTTCTACGAGGAAAAGACGCCGTGGCCACTTCTGCCAACTTCGGATTTGTAACCATCCCGCCATTACCTAAAAATATACAATAATAATTATTCAAACAATAAAATCTCGTTTCATTTGTTAATTAAAAATTAAAAAATCATTATTTTTGCTGTAATAAGTATGAAATACGCTAAAATTGAAAATGTGTATAATTTTTTTGCTGCTACTAGTGGTGCGAAACTTCCCGAGAGAGAGAAAGAAAGAGAGAGAAAGCAACAAGCTCCGCTCCGCCTATTCGCTTCTTCCTCAGACGAAAAAAAAAACACCATGTCACTAGGGCCTACGCACCGTAATTTGCGCTGATTGTTTTAACTGTAACAATGAAATATATTTCCTTCAGTGCTACCTAATTATACCAATTATATCAATAGGCAACGTTTAATTTACAAATACATGCGAAAAATAAGGTTAAAACAATATTTTATCTGTGAACTATTTCTTACTAGCTGTTGCCAACACATCGCTGCTCTCACTGTTTTTAATTCGTATTTAATACGAAATAAATATTACAAGTTATAGAAGATACTAAGTTAAAGTTTCATTTATTAAAGAATACAATAATTTAAAGTTAATCACAGTGCTATATATTTGTTTTTACAAGTTATTTAAAACACAGGGTGACATGTAACTCCTAGGGTGATTTTTCAAAGGTTCTTTTCAAAAGTATCGAAGATACCGTGAATGGATTATACACCTTATTGAGGAAAAGAATCTTAGTCGGCCCTCCGAAGTGTGCCAGCTCACACTCTTGTTTGCGACTTGCCCTCAAAGTTGGCTTATTTTACGATTGAGAACAGGCACCACATCTGTCTACATGCACCCATACCTTAATGGAAGGTGAAGGTGAGCAGGAACCATATCTGAGTTCACCTTATGGAGAGCTAAACTTNGTGAGCAGGAACCATATCTGAGTTCACCTTATGGAGAGGTAACCTCCATTGTTGAGCAGTAATCTCGTCTAACTTCCCCTCGTGGTAGGATTTATTTGTGTGTTTGAAAGCATGTAATGACCTACCACACCATCACATATGTGCTCTTCCTAAAGCAGGCGTGAGTCTAAAAAGGTGACCGCATGGTTACTGGCCTGGTGAGTACAACACGCCAGCCTCACGGTATGAGTCGTCTGTAGACGCCTCGCGTCCTAACACTGAACTTACAGACCCAGGAAAGAACCACAAAACGTTTTCGGTAATGTTATTCATTAGGGACTGTTTGGTCGGAGTCGGTATCAAGACCGACCCCCTTGTATGATAATTGTATATCCTTTAGGCTAAAGAGGCTCTGACATGAACAGGAACCATGTCTGAACTCACCTTATGGAGGGCTAAAACCATTGCTCCATCTCCATGGTGTGCTAACGTNCATGAACAGGAACCATGTCTGAACTCACCTTATGGAGGGCTAAAACCATTGCTCCATCTCCATGGTGTGCTAACGTCGCATCTCATGGCGCGTTAGTTTCACTTTCCTTCTGCATTTATCCGGGCTTGGGACAGGCAACATCATCGCATGTGAACCATGCTAACGTACAGTGATGCAGGCTGCATTGCAGGTGATGAATGAAGTGTTGTAATGTGTATTCGTTTGTGGGCAAGTGAACATTTAATACATTGTGTATGTGATGTAAGAAGAGAGTGTGTTCTGTCGCGGAAATGGGGAAAGGTATATGTACGCACCTTTGTAGAAAATGGAGCTGCAGTGGCGAGGACCGTTCCACATGTCGTTGGCCAGCACACAGAAGAGTCGACGGACTTGATCGACGTCAAGTCTTCGGCAAATCGTGTGCCACTGAGGAAGTCAAAGCGTTCAATGTAGAGTAGCAGAAACGCACTTGTTAATTTGCCTGGAGCAGGCGGACAGATGTTTTTGAAGAACCTGAAGGAGAGGTGTTTTTTTGAAGAATATGTGTTTTTTTATGATTGGAGAGGTTTTTTTTATTATAAGAAGGAAGCGGTGGTTTATTTTAGGAGAGGTAGCCCAGAATTTCCTGGTACACCACATTCAGGGNAGAGGTAGCCCAGAATTTCCTGGTACACCACATTCAGAGTGAATGTTTTGTTTTGGTAATGTTTTTTCAGGACGATGCCTGATGATGGTTTAGCCAGCACCGACACATAGTCGAACCTCTTAGCATGGGACAGTGCGACATACAGCTGTCCGTGGCTGAACACTGGATTTGGAAGGTAAATCCCTAAGTGGTCGAATGTCTGACCTTGGCATTTATTTATCGTCATGGCTAATGCCAAGCGGACAGGAAACTGTCTACGACTGAAAGAGAAACGAAAGTCAGCCGGGGAAAACAACAGTTTAATTCTGGGAATGTAGGCCCAGTCGCCCTTGTAAGACCCAGTGATGATCTTTGCATTAATGACATAATCGGACATGTTGACCACCAACAATCTGGTCNACCCAGTGATGATCTTTGCATTAATGACATAATCGGACATGTTGACCACCAACAATCTGGTCCCATTACAGAGTCTGTGCTTGGTGTCGAGGTTTCTTATTAACATAATGCGGCAGCCAATTGCGAGAGTGAGTGAATATGGCGGTAAAGATGACACAGTCATTGAGTTGAGAAACTCTACTGGGACACTCATGGAATCGCCTTCGCTGTCCTACAGCTGGTTTTGGCTGAGGAATGTTCTGCTCTCTCCACACAGGCGGGACACCATGGTGGCGTTGATGTCATCTACATCTTCGTTTCTTGGACAGAGAATCGCCCTCGCGTTTATGACCTGTTATCATAAAAGCACACACTTTTTGTAGCAACAGGAACCACTCTGTCAATGCACAGCCATAGTAGAAACACTTGGACACCATTAAGTAACTCTTCAATTAGCACCTCATGTCCGAAGATGTGGCTGCAGATGTCACTGTTGTGGGGAAGCACTAAGATCTGAGGTAGTTGCACGTAGCCATCGGGCAGGCCGGGGATGGGTGGCTGTGTACCCTCGCTGATTCGCAGCAGGAACTGCTGGAACTCCTCTTGCCCTTGGTTGACCCTCATGTTATTTTTGAGGTGCAGCTGTCTGAAAAACGGCTACAGTGGGGAGTTCTTCAGACAGGCATTCACTTGGTATGCGCAGCATCCGTGGATCACCACAGGTAAAACATGGCGGAAGTCACCTCCGAAGAAGATGAGCTTCCCTCCGAACTTGGAGCGGTCGTTCTGGGTAACATCTCTCAAGAGTCTGTCAACACAGTGCAATGCCTCCTTTGGAGCCATGGGTGCCTCGTCCCATATAATGAGGCGGCAGTTCCTTAATAGCTCGACTTCTGGCGACTGTGTAGATGCCACACACGGATCCTTGCATGACCGGTACAGGTGGTGCATGTGAGTGCTCCCTCCTAACAACAGTATTGAGGCTATGCTTGTCCAAGCAACAGGGCATACAACTTTGTTTTCTGCCCGAAGGCAATGTATGATGAAGTTGTATAGGAACATTTTCCCCGAGCCTCCAGGACCATCTACGAAAAAATCTCCACACTGGGGTTCATCACCACTATCAGCAGCAGCAACTGCAGCCATCACCTCACCGAAGGCATATCCCTAGTCGGCATTCAGAACAGAACGCATGCGTTCACCTTCATTGCGATCTAATTCAATTTCAAATTGTGGCAGGTCGTGTACACTGCAGAAATTGGGGTATGGAAGCCTGAAATCGGTGAGCGATTTGTTAATAACACCCAGCCTGAAGTGAATGGGGATGAGTTCAGAAGCCTCTGCATTGTTAGTTGTGTCATCGAGCAGATATGGTTTATGATTGTTAAACATTAGCAGTGAATGAGAATTTGGGTGAACAAAACTCTCACACGCCCAGGAACGCTCCACCTTGCAGCTTAGTGCATGGTTACCTGGTATATGTCGTTTTGTCAAGACGGAGCAGGTCGAGACACGCCAACTTGAACGATGAATGTAGTGTATGCCGCGGTCCTCGAAGGAGGTGGGACCTCTCACATTGTGCAGAAGCAGTCTAAGGCAAAGTAGCTCCTCGTTCGCCGGAGGGCTTACTTGATGAATCCGAGAAATTGTATTGAATCCACCCTTCTCTCTTGCCTTCCAGATATGCTGCTTCTCGAGCCAACAGTAGTGGCTTGGATACTGGGTCAGGTGTAGTGGACACGGCCTTGCTCCACACTCACCGCCACCACTGTGGTCATGCAACTTGTGCTCAGAGTAATAAAGAAAGAATGCTGTGAGGTGCGTGTGCTTGCCATACGCCCTCTCCAATGTGCCAGCTACATCATTGTCGACAATGAAAATTGATCGCCTGTTCTAAAGATGAATGTTGAGCCTGAACACAATTATGTTCTTGTCTGCCATTTTGTACGACAACAAACGCCAGCATGCTTCTGGTGAACTGGCGTTCCTGCAATCGAGGTAAGATGTCACCTCGTCATGGACAATGTCTCCGACTTGCAGAACTGAAGAGTCTGTATTTGTACAGGTACCTTGTCGCTTGAAGCGAGGAACACACTTCAACGTTAGTGTGGCACTGATACTTCAAAAGCAGAAATGGTTTATAAGGCACGACGAGCCTGTTTTCCTACAGCTTGGTGCCGATGGTAGCAGAAGCGGCATTGTCCGGTCTTCTGTATTGGACAAAGCCACGGTAGTGGAGCAGAGTCTCTGCCCTNCGATGGTAGCAGAAGCGGCATTGTCCGGTCTTCTGTATTGGACAAAGCCACGGTAGTGGAGCAGAGTCTCTGCCCTAATAGCCTTCGGCAAATGGAACCTGCAACCCCCATCCCTGTTGCAGGGTGCAGATGGCACGTAATTGGTGTGCAGCATGTGGGATTTCACCAATGTTTATAGCTCAGGTTCCACCTCTCTGTCCGGGATGTCAGCTCGGACAGCTGTATCAGCAGTTTCTGGCATCGCCAACTTGTCGCCTTTTGACAAAATGAGCAGGATGTAGCATGGGGCAGTCCCTGNGTATCAGCAGTTTCTGGCATCGCCAACTTGTCGCCTTTTGACAAAATGAGCAGGATGTAGCATGGGGCAGTCCCTGGGTTCTGAAATTCAATTGTATAAGTGAAGGCATCCACATTACCAAACATTTGCCTTTTTGTGGATGTCATCCATTAAAGCATCAAGTTTACATTTGAAAACTCTGCATATAACATCAGGACGATGGCATGCCTGCTGGCGGCTGTCCAACGCCAGCACAATCTCCGGCCACTTCAGATTGCAAGTAAAATAATAATAATGTCTGGTCTGCCAAAGAAACGCATGATNGCCAGCACAATCTCCGGCCACTTCAGATTGCAAGTAAAATAATAATAATGTCTGGTCTGCCAAAGAAACGCATGATAGCTACCGAGTCCTGATAGCCTTGATTTGATACAAGTGTATTTGCGACCCATAAAAAGGTGAAGGAAGTATCACAACTTTGCCCACTCTGACACGAGCAGCATCAGCTTTCCTCTGCATTTGTTCGTGAAGACCTAGGTATTCCTCAACTCTGAGCTTGTCTTGGTTCTCCCTTATGTACCATTTCCTCAAGGCTTCCGCCTCACAGAAAGCATCAACGACAAACTGTTGGAAGAGTTTTGCGGAATGGTGAAAGGTTGAAAACCCGCG
>NQII01000113.1:902000-933601 GCA_002778355.1 Clitarchus hookeri
GTTGGAGGTCGCACTCCTCGGATGGGTGTTGACGTCCGCACAAGCAAGCACTTTTTTCGCCTTCCCCTAGTTTGCACAACAGGTGGATCAGGGGCGTGGGAAGGCCCTGCCACATGGCAGTCGTGAAATATTATTGAAGGTCGCACTCCTCGGATGGGTGTTGACGTCAGTACAGGTGTTGACACCTGAGATATTTCAGACTCATATCCACCGGACACACTGTTTGATTGCTGAGATACACTTTCTCNACAGGTGTTGACACCTGAGATATTTCAGACTCATATCCACCGGACACACTGTTTGATTGCTGAGATACACTTTCTCTTCACGAACGCATATTGAGGCGCTTGTTGTCCTTTTGTGCCCGCGTGGCCTGACTTTTCACCTTCTTAACCTTTGGCATCGTGACACGAATGTCCAAATTACAAATTCGCATAGTCAATGTTCACACACACGACTTCCCAAATTACTATTTCACAATGTCAAATTTCACAAACACAGTTTTCAGTGGTCACACCGAACTACGCATCATCTGTAACAAAAAGAAACCCATAGGTAACATATCACACAAACTGCAAGCAGACCACATGTATGAGACACAGCCATCCTTGGAGGTTGAGCGTAAANCATAGGTAACATATCACACAAACTGCAAGCAGACCACATGTATGAGACACAGCCATCCTTGGAGGTTGAGCGTAAACACAGATTCAGCCTCCACACATATGGCAATTCTTGTACACATGGACTTAGGCCAGCACCATAGCCCCACCCATGCATAAGGCCCATATTGTACCTCAGAGTGTGGCCTTCACCACAGACGCACCTTGCGTGTGTAATATACAGCCAAGGCTGGTAGGGGACCATCACCAAAGCCACCTCTATGTGTAATGTTTTACTGGAACCGTGGAGGGTGACGACCACCATGGGCACACTCTCAACGTATATGACATTTCTTGTATACATGGACGTAGGCCAGCACCACAGCCACGCCCATGCAAAAGGCCCAAATTGTACCTTGGAGTGTGGCCTTCACCACAGACGAAAACTCGTGCATAATATTCAGCCAAGTCTGGTAGTGGACCATCACCAAAGCCACCCCTATGTGTAAGGCTCCATTGGAACCATGGAGGGTTACCACCACCCCGGGCACACCCTACGGCACGTCTGTATACGGCTGGGCGGCCATAACAACAGGAACACCCCCTCTGCATTTTTCCGGGCTTGGGACCAGCAACATCACATATGTGACCACATGTGACACAGGCTGCATTTAAGAAGCCCCATTGAGGCGTGGGAGAGCCATGGTTGCAAATTCGCCCCCAAAAAACTGGGTACAATGATACACATAATCTCTGTCATGTTCTGTAACNGGAGAGCCATGGTTGCAAATTCGCCCCCAAAAAACTGGGTACAATGATACACATAATCTCTGTCATGTTCTGTAACAGCCGAGGCTAAAAAATAGCCCACGCAAAAATGTATCCTTTCTATGATACATGCGATCTCCGCCACATTCTAAATCATCTCTGCTACAATCTCCCAAGCCAAGTATCCAAAAGGGCTTAACTAAGTTCCCCACCTCAAATCCCATAGCTATCGGACACAGAAACTGTTATACCCAGGGACAAAAACGATAGAGAAAACCCAACCACATTCAGGTGTACCGAATTTAATCAAAAAGGGTTTAAGTAATTTACCTCCCTCAAATCCCATCGACAAGGCCGAAAACTGCTTCTCCCAGGTCTGTAAAATATATTTTCTCCCTTCCGTCCTGTATGGTACCGACATTTTTTCATAAGGGCATAACTTACCCGCGGCTGAGGGAGGGTCCAAAGACAACAGCCCTCCCTCAATTCCCACCGCAATCGGCCGAAAATTGAGACTTCAAGAGCCGAAAAACATAAATACCCCCCTCCCAATAGGGAACCCACATTTTTCCAAAAGAGCATAACTGACCCAACTGCCGAGGGAAAATCCAAAGAGACAGCCCTCCCTCAAATCCTGGCGAAATCTACCGAAAACGGCGGCTTCCAGAGGCGACAATTTTTGAAAACATACCCCTCCGGTCACCACATCTCCTCCCAGTTACGAATGGGTGAGGGTGTGGGGGGATTGAAAGAGGAAGGTTCAAAGATCTACACAAACTTTGTTCCAGCTCTGTACCCCTATAGTGGTTGGGTGCGCTGCGCGGCCCCAAAGTCACCCTTTAAACTTCCGTTCTTAATTAATGAGTGTAAATGAATGAACCACATGAGAAAATAGAGCTTTTTGTCGTATGTCCGGGACCAATCGACCGATTCCCACCGAAAGTTTCAGACTGATAGTGCTATAGTAGGCCATGTTTAAAGTGTATCAAGCCTTATTCGTAGTATGGCTGCAATATAAATACTTTAGGTAAGTTTATAATATCTATAAAAAATTTACATATTCAAGTATTTATTAGAAGCATNTATCCCGTGCAAGTATACGGAAATATTTTAGAAATAATTTTTTGTACAAACTGGCTGCCAAAATCGTTGTCCGGCTACTGAAATCGGCACTTCAACTCTGCTACCATCGTTGTCAACAGCGGGGCGTGTACATTTGGTGTGAAGTACACTTTGTTTGCTAGCACTTAATGCTGGTTATCTGCTGTACGAAAATATTGAACCTCGTAATTTATGTTTTCCATGGTGAAAAATAAAAGGGGATTATACCATTCAAAGCACCGCCGATAATTAATCAAAAGCGTCAGTTATCTACTTTAATTATTAATTCAGGAGGGAATGGAATAAATGTATACTATAATATTGAAGGATATTTATGATAGTCCAATGCGGTTAAGTACTTTACCTTAAAATTGTTGCCCATCCAGTGATAAGGTAGTATTAATGTTTAAAATGGCATTGCAGAGAGCGGAAGAATTTTATTCCGATCTAGTTTGCGGCTGATGAGAGCTGGAGATAAATTGGTAGAACTATCAGCACTGACGGTAGTAATATCAATTAATTTCTCTCCGTTGAAGATAAGTATTTAACACCCGAGCGTGGACATTAAAAGTAACGGTTAGATATATAGCCACTGCCAAGCTTTAAAATGATTTTGATATTTAATTATTAAAAAATATTGCAGTAGATTACTACGTGATCGCTGTTTTATATTAGGGCCTAATCATATTTGGTGTAGGCTGTCAACGGTAAAGTGAGCACTTTTAAGACCGTAATTACTTTTTTCCTATCAGACATTTTTTATTCTTTCGCCACTTTTTTAAAATAAATATTGACATATAAGTAATAAACACACTGTTTAGAGGGTGGATATGAACTCCAACAAAATCTTCGGCTGGTGATTCCCTTAAAAAAAAGGTCGAAATCATATACACGACATATAACCAAAGTCTATTCCAAATGAGTCCATTGGCGGGAACTTTCACATCAACTTCGTCTACAAAAAAACGAAGTAGCACAGCCAAAATGAACGATACATTTCTGAGTTTCCAGATACTGCATTATTAAACGACGAAGTACAAAGCACAAAAATATAGGCTCCAATATCAAAACCATGCATGAATATTGAGGGGTTGGCAACACATTTGTGCAAATGCAAATGTAACTGTATCACTTTGTTTGTTTTTTCATGTGGATTTGTAACCTATCGTACATGGTGAACAAAACTTCCGTCTTATCTTGATAAGCTAGGTGCCACTATTTTATAAAAATTAATTAATGCCAATGAAGGTGACTTGGGATGCTCTATCTTGTTACCGTTTTAATGTACCGTCACTTCACCAACATAGGGCTATAAAACCACACTGGTCAATGGTAACGTCTGCCACGTTTCTCAGATACGAATATTTGTGTTGACCCCGCCGGGAATCGCGTACGATTCGCCGTGGTGTNTAACGTCTGCCACGTTTCTCAGATACGAATATTTGTGTTGACCCCGCCGGGAATCGCGTACGATTCGCCGTGGTGTGAGACTAGCAGTCTGACCACTACGCCACCAAGGGCCCCTACTGGCATATCATATCAGCGTAAGTTTATATGGTTAGGTATGGATAACACGTGACACACGACTTGTTCCAACTTTAAATTGTGTCATTTGAAACAGCAACACCANATGGTTAGGTATGGATAACACGTGACACACGACTTGTTCCAACTTTAAATTGTGTCATTTGAAACAGCAACACCAAGCACAAACAGCAAATGTGTTGCTATGTGCCACTCATTGAAATTCGGTGTTGGACCATTATGANAAGCACAAACAGCAAATGTGTTGCTATGTGCCACTCATTGAAATTCGGTGTTGGACCATTATGAATTAATGTATCGAACACGGTGGCATTAAGATAAAAAACACAACACAGAAATTTTGTTCAACATGTATGGTAGATTACAAATCCGNATCGAACACGGTGGCATTAAGATAAAAAACACAACACAGAAATTTTGTTCAACATGTATGGTAGATTACAAATCCGCAATATATAACAAAGAAAATGATACAGTTACATCTTTGTTTTAACAAGTGTGCTGCCAACTACTAAATTTTCATGGATGGGGGTTCATATTGGAGCCCATACTTTTGTGCTTTGTTCTGTGTCATTTAATAATGGAGTATCCGGAGCCTCAGATATTTATCGCTCATTATGGCTGTGGTACAAGCAAAATACCTCTACTTCACCTACACATTCAAGAGCTGCTTTCACCCCTCGGAATAGACTTAGGTTAGACGTGTATGTACTTCCTATTTATTGATTAGGAATCACCTGCCAACGTTTGTTGGCGGAGTTCATATCCATCCTGTATGTTTCACCGGACTCGAAAATTAACGTCTAAGACAACAACGACATAATTTTATTTACTATTATTCAAAATGAGAGGGCTTCAAAAAGTGCTAACTTTACCGTGAATAGCCTACTAAGGTACATGAGAATACTTCGGGCTTAAAGGATATTGAGGAATATAATGGACATAATGTACATGTTATTATATCACACGAATATGACGACTGTAAAAATTAATTCACTAATGTGTTACCAAGTCATAGGAATACGAACAGTTCTTTAGATGAAGGAGTAAATTGCCAAACAAACAGTCAAACATTGAAATATAATACTATAACGAATACAAGTTCAGTAATTACAGACATCACAATTATGTGAGCAACGCGCGCATAAGTTTGCTTCCGCAGTTGAGGGAAGTCAAGCAGCAATATTAATGTTCCGGAAGAACTCAAATAATCTTATATCAAACTCTAGTCTGCCGAATGATTTTAGTGAGTTGGTCGTACCGCGTGTGTAAGAAATAACCGAAAATATAAATGAGGTTGAACAAGCCGTTTCAAAAATGAAAACGGAACGGAATGAAAATAGTAGGAAAGCGGATTATCTAACATTTGTTTCATTTGACCCTTGCATAATGTACAGTCTGAGTCCGTACAGTCACCATTGCGTTTACTCATGCAGTAATTACCAAATTATTGTGAGGAAAAATGAAATTCTATTTTANAAGCCGTTTCAAAAATGAAAACGGAACGGAATGAAAATAGTAGGAAAGCGGATTATCTAACATTTGTTTCATTTGGCCCTTGCATAATGTACAGTCTGTGTCCGTACAGTCACCATTGCGTTTACTCATGCAGTAATTACCAAATTATTGTGAGGAAAAATGAAATTCTATTTTATTTTCTTTATACGTTTGCAATAAAACTTTGAATATTATTTTTAATTCTGTCCGCCGAAAAGCTGTCGTTTCTTAATATTGCACTTAAGAATAGCGCAATATTATTATGCAGATTTCAAAACTCGTTTCGAAAGGAAATCCTGGATTTTGAAGTTTCAGGTCTACTTGGAGCGAAGATGCATAGTGAAAATTAAATTCGTAGCGTGTACAGGCTTTAGAATTGTACCCAGCTGTCTTATATGAGAAAGCGGGGCATCTTACGCCAGCAACGACATACGAAGAATTTATAACAATTTATTCATGACAATTGCATCATCATTATCAAATGCACTGGGCAGGTCGAACTATTACAACCATTCATCAGTTCCGTAATTAGATTCTGCGTCATGCGCAGCTGGACATTGCGAATAAGTATGGCTCACAACCAATCACATCAGCAACACGATTCGCTACGCAATGGTTGTCTCGGCAACCTGCAGCGACAGCAATATGAGATGAAATATGATAGTTTCATGATGTTTGCCATATTNGCAATGGTTGTCTCGGCAACCTGCAGCGACAGCAATATGAGATGAAATATGATAGTTTCATGATGTTTGCCATATTACCACTTAACGGGCTTATTCTGAACTTAATGACCCTCGAAATAATCAGCATTATATGCCATCATCACTGATTTATGTGCATTGTCCTAGTTATATGTTTACAGTTAACAAGAATTACTTAAGAACATTTTTATCTAAACTAATTTTTGAAAGAAAATATTGTTTCATGTGGTATTGTTTTAGTTTATCGCGAAAAGATTTCAAGGTTACTTTTTCTCCAAAACACTAGAGCTCATCTTCACTTTCGTTATTGGAGGATTTGAACCGTCACGCATTGCAGGTGTCTGCCCGCGTATCACGGGCACTCAGTGTCAAGTTACCTAATTCTGATTGGCCTAGTCAGGTAAAGAACTGTCTCCTGACAAAGTCACGTGGCCAATAACAAAAGGAAAACTGCACGTATCTCGTAGGACATTGGAGTCTAGCCTACGAGCAAATATGTTCGCGAAAATCAGTGGGCTGGTTACGAACGTCACATATCACAAGATTCGGTTTGCTGAGAAGCGATTTTGTTGATGTGTAGCGCACTCCAAAGCGAGTTGAGTATGGACATCTTGTGTTTCTTCAGTGTACTGCGAATTTCGGGATTTGATGACATAGTGGTGATAATCGCAAGGTGTGAGTACGAACCTACATTTTGTGCGGCCAACATCGCAACTGACGTGCGTTATTTACCACGAGTACGATTGTCCGTGGTGAGTCGAATGTAAACCCTGCACTAATTAACTTAATTTTAATTGACCAATAAATANCACGAGTACGATTGTCCGTGGTGAGTCGAATGTAAACCCTGCACTAATTAACTTAATTTTAATTGACCAATAAATCAACGTAGTACGTTCTAATTATTTGTAAATTTTTCGAATTATTCACTATATATAAGTTACGACAAACTTTGTAGGTTACAGTACCGTGTTATATATTGGTACATAATGCATGTTTGCGACGTANATTAACTTAATTTTAATTGACCAATAAATAAACGTAGTACGTTCTAATTATTTGTAAATTTTTCGAATTATTCACAATATATAAGTTACGACAAACTTTGTAGGTTACAGTACCGTGTTATATATTGGTACATAATGCATGTTTGCGGCGTAAGGTTTAAGTTATGATGTGCATAATGTAAAATTAATAAAATGTAATTTCGTGTCTTTCGGAACAGCTACGCTGTTTTGGGACTCCTAATACACGGAGAAAAAGAGAAAATAATATTACATGTTTGGTATCGTATTTTAAATGAAAAGATTACCTACATTTCTTTGATTGCAATTAACTAATGTGCATTATTATAAATACACCAAATGCATCATACAGAAATGCGCATTATAAACAATGGGCATTCAGGTAACTTATTATGTTTATAATTAACGTGAAATGTACAAGATGGGTATAAAAGAATACCCCAACTTTGAATATCTATAATATCAAAACCAAACAACCTACAACCTCAGTTGACAAATAAAATGAACCGTGGGACCGTGAAGTTTGTTTATTATACATTCATAAATGTTCAATTTGAACACCATGAGCGGTCCGAACGACATCTACGCAATAATCAAACTCGTTCCACACTCTTGTCAACATATCCGATGTAACGGTTTGGATGACGTCCACAATTCTCGTTTCGAAGTCGTCAATGTTAGCCGGCAATGGTGGACGAAACACTTCATCCTTTATGTATCCCCATAGAAAAAAATANTTTCGAAGTCGTCAATGTTAGCCGGCAATGGTGGACGAAACACTTCATCCTTTATGTATCCCCATAGAAAAAAATAACGGGATAGTATCTGGGATTCTTGGGGGCCAGTGATGAAGACCCTTGTCACCAGCTGCTCCTCGACCAATCCAGCTTTGCAGCAACGTCTCGTTTAAGTATCCGCGAACAGCTAGGTACCAATGAGGTGGCGCACCATCTTGCTGGAAAACGAAGTCCCCCGCCGCCTCTTCTTACTGAGGAAACAACCATTCTGTATGTATATCCAAATAAGGGATTCCAGTANAACGAAGTCCCCCGCCGCCTCTTCTTACTGAGGAAACAACCATTCTGTATGTATATCCAAATAAGGGATTCCAGTTACAGTGGGCTTGTGAAAAATAAAGGGCCTAAAACAGTGTATTTTGATACACACACACACGCATATATATATATATATATATGAGACACTACTGAAGCCGTGCTTTTATTTGTTAACGGGACGCTCTTAGCCGTTAGGCCATTCCGCACCACGGCCTCCCAGTATGCGGGGAAGAGGGATCACGCCCTCTCAACGCAGACATGACCAGCGCNCCGCCTCTTCTTACTGAGGAAACAACCATTCTGTATGTATATCCAAATAAGGGATTCCAGTAACAGTGGGCTTGTGAAAAATAAAGGGCCTAAAACAGTGTATTTTGATACACACACACACATATATATATATGAGACACTACTGAAGCCGTGCTTTTATTTGTTAACGGGACGCTCTTAGCCGTCAGGCCATTCCGCACCACGGCCTCCCAGTATGCGGGGAAGAGGGATCACGCCCTCTCAACGCAGACATGACCAGCGCTTACCGAAATTGACCAAATCCGTAGCTCCGACCTGTTCGTCAGGCCGCACCGAGCGTAGCCCCGATCTGATTTACCAAATCGCACTGAACATGTCCTACCACAAGGCCTGAGATCCTAGCACTCAGTTTACCAAGCGTGTGGTCTGGCCGGAGCACTACCCACACCCCTGACGTCATCTCGGGGACGCCCCTGGAGCAGTGCCCTGCTCACCACCCGGCTCCTCAGTAAGAAAGGGAATCTCTCCGAGCCTCCTCCAGCATGCGGAGTCAACCACTGCCAGCACGAGTCCAACCTCACCTGATCCGTACACCAAAGAGAGCCTCCAGATGGGCCAAACAGATCATCCTGTGCTACCTCTTATTTTCCATGGCACGTATGGGTTTTCCAATGCCTGACAGCCAGGGCTCCACCCACGAACAGGGAGACGCGGAAAATCTCTGAAATTGGTGGGTACCGTCGTTCCTAGTCCGGTTTTATACCCTAATTTTTTGTCACTGAAAGTCGAACTCGCCACGCCGCCCATAAGGCTGGGCCCCGCTGACGTCCAAAACGCGTCCATTTCCATGCATATAATTTCTTCACAGGGAAATTCCTGTTTTGGGCCCCAGTGGCCTGAATGCCAACAGGTCCAACACCCCGCCAAGTAGTCGGGCCTTGGTACTAGCTATCGGCCCAAGTTATCACGGCAGATACCCCTATACAGCTGCTAGGAAGCTAATTCCCATAGAGTACGGGCGGCAGAGCCCAATTAGTTTAAACAGGGGTGGCGCAAGAAGCCTTGGGTTGCCATGGATTTTGAGAGGCTATAAGAGACGCATCACCCATCCTTTCCGGAATTCGGTACGAAGACTGGGCTCGGTTACTATAGCATAGTACTGCCACACCGCCTCAAGTGTCCAGCCTTCTTCCTCCCACAGGAGTGACCGTATAATCCTCCCCCCTACTTTGTATTTTGATACAGCGCAAAACACGTTCCCTTTGGGGGGAGCGCGCTCGTGTTCGGTGGTTTCATGTGGAGGCTCCTCACCCCATATTCACACGTTGTGCCGGTTCACCTTACCATTTGTATGGAACGTCGCTTCATCGCTAAAAACCAGCTTAGACATTAAGGCATCGTCTACCTCGTTCTGGGCAAGGAAACATCTGACCGTCACCTTCACATTGACGTGTCGAATGCGAACTCGGTACTCCCTCACTACCTCAAACCGAGAGTTACGAACGCCATCCAAACCGTAACNTTGACGTGTCGAATGCGAACTCGGTACTCCCTCACTACCTCAAACCGAGAGTTACGAACGCCATCCAAACCGTAACACCAGACATGCTGACAAGAGCCTGGAACGAGTTTGATTATCTCATAGATATCGTTCGAGCTGCTCATGATGTTCGCATTGAACATTTATGAATGTATGGTAAACAAACGTCACGGTTCCACGTTTCATTTGATTGGTCAATCAAGGTTGTAGGTTGTTTGGTTTTGATATTATAGACCTTCAAAGTTGGGGTATTCTTTTATACTCATACTGTATATTGTGTTACAAATGATTTCCTAGCCTTTCGTTCTCACGTTGTTTGCCCAATGGGGGGATATGTATTGGGGAAGATACATTGGGGTGAGTCGTTATTCATAAAACATACAAATATAAAGTTTATATACTTGCATAAATTGCAAATATATTTGTTTGGTGCAGATTCATATACAAATCAAGTTACATAACATATAAAGTGTTGCACGAATATTATGTCACCATGGAAAAAAAGGCAGTTGGAGTATTTGATGGCAACAATCACGTTTCGTCAGGGTCACCACTACAAGAAAACAAAATTTCTTTACATTTCACATATCTCGCACGATCAATAATTATGCAAACTATTACTAAAATATACTCAAAAGCGGGAATTCTTAAATATACAATATTAATTATAACGAAATATTCGATATATATAAATTTATAAACACATATATTTGCAGTCTTATTATCCTGAATTTTTTTACGTTTTGATGTCACAGATATTCGTCACGGCAGAAGCTCCACAGAAACATAACGAAACAGGCAACGCAAATAGGTTTGTACTCATTACTTGCGGTACGTGTTTCGATAGTAATCGGTGCCTATCGCAGTCATCGGCAGGTGTTCATAATTAGGACTCAGCTGGCTCTTGTTATAAGCTTGAGTGTTGTAGATCGTAACGTCCGGTTTCCCGTCGGGTTTAAATCTTTTTGAGTGTATTTTCATAGAATTGTTTCTGTCCCGCAGGAACCCTGTGATGTTATGTGACGCACATGACACAATTTTGAATACAAACACGAACACAAAGGAGAGTGCTAGAGTTGCCTCTGATAATGCAAGCTCAGTACGCAGGGAGAAATTCAGGTAAAAATATTTCTTCTAGGTTTCATTGCATTCTGGGCTCGAAATTTTTCTTTGGCACGACTGTGAGATCGAAAATCTCGGGAATTTACAGCAAGGGAAGGGAGAGGGCATCGTGTGAACTGTACTGACATTTCATTGAGGAGCTGCTGTCTGCAATGGGTTCAGTGCTCTATTTCCGTGAAATGTGCAGTTTTCGTCAGCGATCGTCGCACGCTTGTTGCGAAATGAGTGTACAGGAGCCTGGCCAGCTTTTTGATTCAACATCGAGGTTTGGCTGGCCATCAGATGTAACCGCCGGTACGCGATGCTACTCTGTTTTCGGGTCGGAGAGTCGACGACATGACGTGGAACTGTAAGATTCGTTTCCGCGGGAGCTCTTCCTACGTCTAGGTGGGGCTCGGTTCCGGCGTGGGCTGGTTTTAAATTAATGCTANATTCGTTTCCGCGGGAGCTCTTCCTACGTCTAGGTGGGGCTCGGTTCCGGCGTGGGCTGGTTTTAAATTAATGCTACTCAATTGCCAAGTATATGATGGAGGTATGAGGTCGCTGTAAACGAGTGAAGGATGCGTGACGTGGAATTCGGCGTATTTCCCATTCTGTTGTCGTGTTACTCCCAGCCCTGGAGAGCTTTAGTATGTCNATGCGTGACGTGGAATTCGGCGTATTTCCCATTCTGTTGTCGTGTTACTCCCAGCCCTGGAGAGCTTTAGTATGTCCGATGTCATGAGGACCATCAGTGGACGTCGGAGACCTAAAACACATAGCGTAAGAGTTGGTTAAGTTTAGCATCAAGGTAGGTTTGAGCAGAAAGTTTAAGTTGTTAGATCAGTTCCACGGACACGACTGANGTTGGTTAAGTTTAGCATCAAGGTAGGTTTGAGCAGAAAGTTTAAGTTGTTAGATCAGTTCCACGGACACGACTGACTTGGCACTCTAGCTTTGATGTGAATTTGAAATTTTGCTTTAGGTCAAACAAATAATCCAGTTATTTATAGAAAAGATGATTAAATACAGTAAACGTAACTATTATAGTCTAGTTATANGGTCAAACAAATAATCCAGTTATTTATAGAAAAGATGATTAAATACAGTAAACGTAACTATTATAGTCTAGTTATAGTCCATTCACGGTTTCTTCCAATTTTCTGAAGCCCTGCAGAAGTTACACTTCTAAGATATTCCTCCGCCTCGTGCAAACTAAGGTTAACCGAATCTATAGACATAGAAACTTATGCCAAAGGGACAACGCACTGCAATCGTGTGTACTGTGTAATCATATTTTGCATACGAACAATTTATTACTAGGTATTAACAACACACCTGTTTTCTCACTGTTTTTATTCATATAATTTATAAATAAAATAATATATTTTAAAGATAACATATAACTAATAGTTTAATTAAACAAAAATAAGGTACTTTTACGTTAACAGAAGTATAAAACGCTTGTGATACAGAACGTATTTCGAAAGTAACCAAACTTGTGATGCATGGGGTAATTTTTCATATGTTGGATTTAAAAAAATTTAAACAAACCGCGAAAAGACTATATTTATGTGCATTTGAAGTTAATTTTTTATAGCAATCCTCCGGCAATAAAACTTTTTTTTATTTATAAAAGAAGCCGCTCTATAGCCTAGTGATTTCTTCACCCTTACAATTTTAAGTTAAGTTTTTGAGTAATATGTGTTAACGATAAATATTTAGTGTTTCTGAATTACTGCACGATACTTGTCCTGTAGGGAGTGCTAACTAATAGCTTATTCTATATTGTTCTAGTAGTTTATTCTTTGAGCGAGAGTCACAATTTGATATATTAATTTATGGCCCTTAAATTTAATGAGTTACTCCTTGTCTTATTTTGCTGTGCAAGATTTTATGTACTCGTGTTCACTAGCACCCACCCGCATCGTGACAATATATAACTAAATATATGTACCGCCATACAAAACCATTGTAATAATGCACTAAATAATCTCGTGAATGATCCATATAACGGATGTAATCAACATCGAAAATTCAGTATTTTCAATGTGCAAAAATTACATCGGGAAGGACTGCCGAAGTAACTAAGGAATTTTTGTAACCTAACGGCACCTGTCCACTGCCTATGTACAAGTGATGAAATATAACTAATTTATTAAACTAAAAAATGTATATAGTACTTAATGATAAAAAATTTTGGTTATAAGATTTTCTTTGATCGCTGCCGAAATATGTCCTTACATAAGCAAGATTGATATATGTAATTGCATAGAGTTTTGCGTAATAATCACGGATACACATTTGTGTGGATTTGACTGATTTATATAACAGGCATTATAATAAATTGTATCATTAATTTATTTGATTTACGTTCCATGTCTTTAACAATAAACCGCATCAAATGGTTTTTTTTTNAATAAATTGTATCATTAATTTATTTGATTTACGTTCCATGTCTTTAACAATAAACCGCATCAAATGGTTTTTTTTTTTAGTTTGAGTTGAATGCATATTCTTGAACTAAAAACAAAAGAATACTAGAGTGTAATAATTTCGGTTTNTTTTTTTTTAGTTTGAGTTGAATGCATATTCTTGAACTAAAAACAAAAGAATACTAGAGTGTAATAATTTCGGTTTTAAGGTTGGTTTAGTTTTTTTAACACTATTGTAACAATGCGTTTCGTATTTTAAAATATTACTTTATGTATTCAGATATAAAGTTTAAGTTTAATATGTTTGTCTATTGCATAAATAATAACCTGCACATTACAAATTTATTTCGCATACGAAATCACAAACATAAATAATGAATGTTGTTATGGATGGTGAAGAGTGGTCAAATTTTAGAACTGGTATAGACTTTAATGTATTTTTAATATCAGAAATTGCATATTACATTTGAAACGCATTAGAGAGAGAATAAGATATGGTGAAGGAGAAACAGAGAGATGGATAGAGAAAGAGAAAGGGAGGGGAAGAGAGAGAAAGAGAAACAAATATATTTCGGTAATATTTCCAAATTTTCCGCATTGAATATGACCGTATTTACTCAAGTGTGAATTTCCGTTTGAGGTAGAATGTGGGGCGTAACCAAGTCAATATCTTGTAATCGGGAATGGAAGCATTTATATCTCTCTTATATTTCACATCCTTTCGTAAATTTTATATTTTAGTTACTCAGATACATCTATAATGGTATTGTGTTTCACCTAATGAGCGAGCAAATAAAATGTATTAATGTTGACGCTATTCCCCACCTGTGGGGTCTTAGGGTCCTCAGTTAATGTTAGAGTGCACAGACTACAAGGTGCGTTGAAGGTTGAGGATATATCATTAAGGTAGTCTTTCGGTGCTTCACTTTACTGGTTGGTTATACAGTCTCGAGTTTAAATAAACAGAAACACTTCCGAGGCGTGGTACTCTATTTAACTAACTCGGATTAACTGTGGGCGACATCGCGGGGGAAAAGAGGATTCTTTGGTCGACGATTTGATACTTGGCTTCGCTTGTAGTGCTTGGTAGATTCGGCTGGATGAGGTCAGGCGATTTGGGTGGGTTGGGAAAGGCCCACCTTTGTGGCTGTCTCCCCTCGACTGCTGCTCTGGGTTCGCTCCTCGATGCTCTCCTTCCTTTCCGACGTCCTCTCTCGATTCCCGATGCAACTGACTGTCTTGGCGCGGTGATAAAACAGACGCCTCTTCCCTCATAAATTCGNGTCCTCTCTCGATTCCCGATGCAACTGACTGTCTTGGCGCGGTGATAAAACAGACGCCTCTTCCCTCATAAATTCGCTTATATCCTCTCTTCACTCCCTCACTAAGTTCCTACATGTGTCTTCCTTGTTGGGGGGATAGAGGTGGGAGGAGGGCGTATTTAGAAGAACACTTCATTCACATGCCATGGTTCTTATTGGTGGAAGGAGGGTTTAACTGCACAATAAAACTTACCCTGTCNAAGAACACTTCATTCACATGCCATGGTTCTTATTGGTGGAAGGAGGGTTTAACTGCACAATAAAACTTACCCTGTCAGCTCTCCTTCCGCAGCGCATGTCCCAGTTGCCCCGCGGTTTGGCTAAGCGAAAAGGGGTGGGGGGAGGAATGCTTGTGGCACCACTTCCAAGCTTGTCAGCCGTTTTCTCTTGTGTAACTAGAGGTGCGTGTTGATGCCACTCTAGCTTGTCTCTGCATTTTCGCCCGCTTTCCTACGTATTTAGGTAGCGCCTTCCGGGTGCTTCGGCGATATGCCAGCTCTTACTCGGGACAACATTGCCAAGGCAATGTGCTGTAGCAGTCAAATGGGCATACTTGCAGGTTTACGACATTTGCGTATACATGGTTATGCAACAGCAGCCACGTAATTCTGGTTGCCCTCTTGCCCGGAATGGCAAAATGATATGTGATGCGTGTTGCTTGCGTGCCAGGTGCAGTAATGCAATGTTTGCGACATTTATGCGTGAATTACCTGCAAACGGCGGTGTTTAGAGTGATAACACAAGATGGCATTTTTCGTTCATTCTAACGTATTTATTAATAATCCGGCATTAGAAACCTGACTACGCTTCGGAATCACAGAATTTAAGGTGACAACAGGGTTGCAACCATTAATTTATGTGTGGCATAATTTAATTGCAGCGGACGGTTTTGCTGTGGTTGCTGATATCCGTTCGACTACACATTATATCTGATGCCATTGNATAATTTAATTGCAGCGGACGGTTTTGCTGTGGTTGCTGATATCCGTTCGACTACACATTATATCTGATGCCATTGTTGCATTTCAAATATGCTCTGTAAATTATGCAATAATCATGCTCTTAAAGAGCTTGTACCACCCTAACGAAGCTTCATAGACCATATTTCTATTTGAACCAAAAATATACTGACGCATTTCATATCATAAACATTTTCTTTATGTATTCAAAAAAAAAAGTTTAGGCGAAATATTTTGGAGGATTGTGAAGATTAATGATTTGTTTTGTATAATTTAATTAGCCGNAAAAAAAAAAGTTTAGGCGAAATATTTTGGAGGATTGTGAAGATTAATGATTTGTTTTGTATAATTTAATTAGCCGTCGAAATATCTACGTATAAAATGAATTTTCCGAATTACTGACAGACTCACTCACACAGTCGTCAATACTCAGCCCAAGCCACTTGTAGCAGAAGAATGAAAATGTAGTGATGGCTTCCTTTTAAGGTGTAGACACCTACTGAAAAATATTTTTTTTGAAATTCGGCCCCTACACTGTAGTTAAAAATCCGTGATATCAATCAGTGAAATAACATTCACTGATAGTCAGATTATAAGCGNCGGCCCCTACACTGTAGTTAAAAATCCGTGATATCAATCAGTGAAATAACATTCACTGATAGTCAGATTATAAGCGACTGGCGACTAGCGCATAATGCGTATGAACTAGGAACAAGTGATTTATAACAGTGGAATTCTTGACATTCAGTGGAAATCACAAAAAAAATCTGTGAAATTCAGCCACTATATTAATCAGTTAACTTTCACTGAATAAGATTAGCCTAATTTCCACTTTTTTCTCTGGTATGACTAAATTCTCACTGTTTCAAGGTTAGTNCTTTCACTGAATAAGATTAGCCTAATTTCCACTTTTTTCTCTGGTATGACTAAATTCTCACTGTTTCAAGGTTAGTGTGTAAGAGGGTGAAAGCGGTAAAACGTGTTTTGTGAAATTCTCAATATCTCATTAGCCTCGTAAGAGATCGTTTTGATCGTTGTTTTAATATGTTGTAAAAAAATATTTTCAAGATCTATTTTAGGAATTTTTTTCAAATTCACTCCCTCTGAGTGTGCAAAGGGGTAAAATGTGTTTTTTTAGGACTTCTGTATTGCTCATTCACCCGATGTGATATAGTCNATAATTTAATTGCAGCGGACGGTTTTGCTGTGGTTGCTGATATCCGTTCGACTACACATTATATCTGATGCCATTATTGCATTTCAAATATGCTCTGTAAATTATGCAATAATCATGCTCTTAAAGAGCTTGTACCACCCTAACGAAGCTTCATAGACCATATTTCTATTTGAACCAAAAATATACTGACGCATTTCATATCATAAACATTTTCTTTATGTATTCAAAAAAAAAAGTTTAGGCGAAATATTTTGGAGGATTGTGAAGATTAATGATTTGTTTTGTATAATTTAATTAGCCGTCGAAATATCTACGTATAAAATGAATTTTCCGAATTACTGACAGACTCACTCACACAGTCGTCAATACTCAGCCCAAGCCACTTGTAGCAGAAGAATGAAAATGTAGTGATGGCTTCCTTTTAAGGTGTAGACACCTACTGAAAAATATTTTTTTTGAAATTCGGCCCCTACACTGTAGTTAAAAATCCGTGATATCAATCAGTGAAATAACATTCACTGATAGTCAGATTATAAGCAACTGGCGACTAGCGCATAATGCGTATGAACTAGGAACAAGTGATTTATAACAGTGGAATTCTTGACATTCAGTGGAAATCACAAAAAAAATCTGTGAAATTCAGCCACTATATTAATCAGTTATCTTTCACTGAATAAGATTAGCCTAATTTCCACTTTTTTCTCTGGTATGACTAAATTCTCACTGTTTCAAGGTTAGTGTGTAAGAGGGTGAAAGCGGTAAAACGTGTTTTGTGAAATTCTCAATATCTCATTAGCCTCGTAAGAGATCGTTTTGATCGTTGTTTTAATATGTTGTAAAAAAATATTTTCAAGATCTATTTTAGGAATTTTTTTCAAATTCACTCCCTCTGAGTGTGCAAAGGGGTAAAATGTGTTTTTTTAGGACTTCTGTATTGCTCATTCACCCGATGTGATATAGTCATGTTCTTTGCTTCAAACGTTTGGCTATATTAATATCTAAAAAGCAATTTTAAGTGGTTTTTTTCAATTCCATCTTTAAGGGGTTTAAAAGGGGTAAAGTGTTGTTTTGAGGACTTCTCTATAGACATTAATANTTTTTTTCAATTCCATCTTTAAGGGGTTTAAAAGGGGTAAAGTGTTGTTTTGAGGACTTCTCTATAGACATTAATACGATAAGATATCGTTATTCTCGTTACTTGAAAAGGCTACTTATTCAAATGTTCAAAAACATATTTTGGGATTATTTTAATTGAACAATTTATGAGGAGAAAGAGGGGAGTTTGTTTCTAGGACTTCTCAATAGCTCAATAACACAATAAGTTATTGTTAACCCCTTGCTTAGAAAGTTTGGTTACATAAATACCTAAAAATTAATTGTAGTATTCTTTCGTTCGAAATTACTCTTCTAATAAGGCGAAAAGTGTTCAAAATTGTTTTCGAGGATTCCTTCAAAGGCTCATTAACCATTTAGAATATCGTATGCTCTTTGCATCCAAAGGTAGGTTACATAAATNCAAAGGCTCATTAACCATTTAGAATATCGTATGCTCTTTGCATCCAAAGGTAGGTTACATAAATACCTAACAATATATTTCCAGATTTTTAGAAATTCAAAACCCTAAGATGTTGAAAATGTGTAACTTTTTTTCGATAGTATGTTTCCTAAATTACACCTTTCCATGCATATAACTTTTCGAACCATCATACTTTAAAAATACTTATCATACTAAAACAGTAAGAATAGAAAATACACCTGTCTCTTACCATGGAAAAAACTCATTTCCCTTTCATTTGCAGACAAAGTTGTTAGAACTGAGCAGGAACAGTAATTAAATGTCCCATTTTCATTAATTACGCTGCCCATGAAATACAATGATATATGTTTTTTCCCCTTTATGATATAACATATAGGTTTTTAAATCACATATTATAGAGCGGTTAATAATTTTGTTCGCCATTATGGACGGAGTGTGATTTCGGATGTTGTGCACATGCAAGCTGAACAATAACCTATCTTTGAGTTACCATACAAATTTCATTATTTTTTACAAATACTGTTAAAAGGAAAAACTTGTGAATCGTCGAGATAAAAAAAAAAGGTTGTATAGTGGAGATGACGTTTGTTTGATTTTGATTTTCCTACAAATCGAAGCTTTTGTTCACGAAAATAATATTTAACTTAACTTCAGTATTTAACACCGAAATACTCAGACGAAAACAGGTTTATCCAATATACAGTATATAGCTTTTAATTAGAATCATTAAATAGTTTTAAATTTATTGCCATAGAATAATATATTATGAGGATAAATCAACGTTAACGATAAGGTAAATCATTATCACAGTTTGCATAAGATATTCTGTGGTGTAGAAATAAAATGCAATTATGTGGACACAGTTTTATAAATGAATGATGCAGTCCATTGCCTTGCGTCGTTCATCAACAAGACCTACCCTCCTAAATGTTTTAGCTACCTTAATGTTAATGAAAAACCAAGACTCGCCAAATCGCTGTAATAACACCGGGCTACAAGAGATTGCTTGGAAAAAGACGTAATCGTGGCCACAGTATTNGACTCGCCAAATCGCTGTAATAACACCGGGCTACAAGAGATTGCTTGGAAAAAGACGTAATCGTGGCCACAGTATTAGTATAATAGAGCTCCTTCTAGGCCAATGTATTTTTAATAGGAGCTGTGTAGCTGTGGGTAGCGGTCTTCGGATCGACTCGGGCGGGCTCGGCAATCATCAGCTAGACTCATGACATGTTGGAGGCTGACGACTCGGATTTGTCGAACGAATACGAAGGTGCTCGACAGGTATGCCCACTAATTATTCAAGCAAATATGTCTGTTTCTGGTCACCATATTGGTTTTCTAGGCATAGGGTATGTCAAATCGTTAATATGTATTTATTATCCAAATAAAAAAATATATATATTTATTATTATTATTTTTTATATTGTGTAGAAATTATACATAGGGCAATGGAAATATGCTAAAGTCTCTCACTGAAATGCTGCATTTCCAGTTCTTTTTTTAAAGACTGATTAATACACTATGCCAGAGTTTGCAAATTTTTCACAAGGCAGTTCATCACATCATGCGATATATACCAATTCTTCAGCTTATTAATTATTGAATATATCTCAACAATACGCGANGGCAGTTCATCACATCATGCGATATATACCAATTCTTCAGCTTATTAATTATTGAATATATCTCAACAATACGCGAGAAATACCCACGTTTTTGCTGGTCAATCAAATTACTGAGTCTATCAAGTTCATTCGGGTCTTCGAAAAATAGGTAGCCAGTATTCATGCGTCTTCTGCTTTCTTTGTGTTCTTCATTGCAGCATATGCTCATCCATATAATGATTATATCATACTCGTGCATGTGTTCGCTATTAGTATTATGACCTTGGTTTATTTATATACACATACATAAAATAAAATTCTGAAGAGCATACAAATCTGTCGAGACAGTGTATAATTAGCAGATTATTGCAACGTGCATTAATCAGTCTTTAAGAGAGAGGACTGGAAATGTATTAATTTAGTGAGAAACATTTNGCAGATTATTGCAACGTGCATTAATCAGTCTTTAAGAGAGAGGACTGGAAATGTATTAATTTAGTGAGAAACATTTGCATATTTCAGAAATACCCTATCTATAATTCCGACACAAAATATAAAACATCAATAATTTATAATTAGAAAAAAATGTATTCGGATAATAAAAACAGATTTACGATTTGACATACTCTATGCCTAAAAATCNTACGATTTGACATACTCTATGCCTAAAAATCCAATATGGCTACCAGAAACAATTTCCTTGAATAATTAGAGAGCATAACTGTCGATCACCTTCAGGTACGTGCGAAAAATCCCAGTCGTCGGCCTCCCAACATGTCCTAGGTTGAGCCGAAGATTGCCGAGATCGCCCGAGTCCACCTGAAGACCGCAAGCCACAGCCACAAAGCTCCCATTAAAAATACATTGGCCCAGAAGGAAATTTATCATACCACTTACAGTCTTCACTCGGGGAGGGGAATAAGTTTTCGTAACCTCATAACACTCGTTCCATCTAATTACCCTTTGGAATTTATAAAATTACAATTCCACCTCAATGTGTGTTTGGCTTTGATTATTAAAAACGCCCATAGAGAGTCGGTGTAGGTGGCTGGGAGAGGTTTGAGAAAGGAACGCATCTCTACGGGGCCTGCTTCAGAGTAAGCTAACCTAGCAACTTGACAATATTACACCATAAATTATAATCGTTTGACAACCACTGATTAACAGTGAAATTCAACTACTCGAATAAGTGAAAATGGCTCAAACAACCAGTGGAAGTGGAAAACCACAAGTTGTTTCAGGGAAACCATTTCATAATAGAATAAGTGACGTAAAAAAAAATTTCACTGATCGAGTAAGTGACAGCTAACTGTGTGCGGCGAATTCAATATAATTTTTATTCAATTTAGCCATAATAATTACGATAAATAAACATGTATGATAGTCACTATTTATATCGCGCANATATAATTTTTATTCAATTTAGCCATAATAATTACGATAAATAAACATGTATGATAGTCACTATTTATATCGCGCAATTAAACGTCATTTAAAATAATTGAAAAAAATTTGTGGGTGGTCATGACTGAACGCACTCCCCAACCCCTCCCCTCCCGGTTTGGTCGGTTACCTTACAAACTAAACTACCAACCGAACAATGACAACGAACAAGAAAAAAAAGTATTGTCTTTCTTCTTCTAAAGTATGTAGATCTTCTTTGCATGACCATTTTTTTGGATTTTTAGTTTNAAAAAAAAGTATTGTCTTTCTTCTTCTAAAGTATGTAGATCTTCTTTGCATGACCATTTTTTTGGATTTTTAGTTTAATTGGTAACGTTACGATTGTTAAAATAGAAAATGCGTATGAATGCACTCACTTCANTTTTTTTGGATTTTTAGTTTAATTGGTAACGTTACGATTGTTAAAATAGAAAATGCGTATGAATGCACTCACTTCACTACATTAATGCAAACCAAGCTCTACGATGATTACGTGACAACGAAATGAAGGACGTAAAAACTGAATTAAAGTCTGAATGTTTATATTACCTCGAATAATGNCAACGAAATGAAGGACGTAAAAACTGAATTAAAGTCTGAATGTTTATATTACCTCGAATAATGGTATTATGATAAAAGAAATAAACATCTTAGAAAAAATATTATACTGGTTTTATTTATTTTTCAGTTGTTATTTCATTTCATACACTCTGTTAAGCTGCCATTTGCTGCACGTTGTTTAACTGATCCATTAGCCAAAAAAACCAATCACTGGAAAATATTGATTAAAATGGTTGATGAATCAGTGGAAAAGGTCACTTAATCAATAAAAGAAGGAAAACTGGCATTTTTTAACCAATTAATTATTTAAATTCACTGAAGTGACAGCTGAATCAGTTAGGTACTGTCAACTGATTCAAACAGTGAAATCCTCACTGATTCAGGTTTAGAGTGAAGCACCTGAGGGCATAATCACTAATGTGAAGTGCAAAAACTTCCTTCGTTAAAGGGAACTAGCTGCNTTTAGAGTGAAGCACCTGAGGGCATAATCACTAATGTGAAGTGCAAAAACTTCCTTCGTTAAAGGGAACTAGCTGCTGCTTCATGTAGTACACGTGGGGTAAGCCGCGGAAAGAAATCTACAGTCATTAATATAATGAAGTCGTTACGAATGGCGAGGAACGGTCAAATTTTAAAACGGGTACAGATGTTCAATGCATTATTTAATGTCATCAACCGTGTTTACAATGCAGTTACAGGGCGAGATTCAGTAAGGTATGGTGTTCCCTTTGGGGAAGTATTTCGTCAACGAGGCCGGTCCATTTGTGCGTGCTCGAGTGGTCGCCAGCAGTCCCGTCGCTTTAGGGGCCACAATACTGCTGCAGGTGGCTCATAGTGCACGGCTGGTGGCAGCACTCGTCCACGACACCTCTCGTCCGGCGCCTGAGTTGCTGCNCTGCAGGTGGCTCATAGTGCACGGCTGGTGGCAGCACTCGTCCACGACACCTCTCGTCCGGCGCCTGAGTTGCTGCAGCACTTCCGGTGAGTAGGGCGTGTCCAGCCCTTTCTCCTCCAGTCGAGCGACGCCCAGAAAGAAGGAGATTTCAGGCTCACTCACGCCTGTGGACACACAGCACGCACGCTCTTCAACATTGCTATCTGGAAGACAACTCCAAGCGGCATATGTTCTTTGTAAGTGTTGCTCGAGGCTTGACTGACAAAGATGAAACCCTACAAATGATGCATAGGAAGGTGTGAGCATATCTCTCTCTCTCTCTCTCTCTCTCTCTCTATATATATATATATATATATATATATATATATATGAATTTATGCACGGGATTACATAAAAGTGGCAGAATAGAAGCCATCTTTAATTTTAAAGTGGAAATATGAAAAACCAAATAAATTTGTTACTAAAATTTATTTTTATAATAGAGTACGTTTTAAAAATTTNTAAAGTGGAAATATGAAAAACCAAATAAATTTGTTACTAAAATTTATTTTTATAATAGAGTACGTTTTAAAAATTTCGACATATTAACAATGTTCTCCATTTCGTGAGGCACTAAGCGAATAAAAGTATTGTAATCTTGATACAATAGATTTGTGCACCACGTCTTTAATTTATTTTGGATTCTTTGCATGAACAGCACATTTGAGTAATTCAGAGTCGTACAACAACATAAAGTTACGGCTACTAAGCGAGGCGGATACACAGTGTGAATGTTCAGTTCTACGGCGAACTTTATGAACATACACATCTATAAACGAGNACTAAGCGAGGCGGATACACAGTGTGAATGTTCAGTTCTACGGCGAACTTTATGAACATACACATCTATAAACGAGGTAACATACTGTGTGTGGTGTTGTTCGAACCATTTCCTTACATACTCAGTGTTCTCAGTGCATCCCAGTGCTGAGTAAACGGTTTGGTTTGATAAAATTATACACGGCTGGTTTGACACTACCAAATNTTCTCAGTGCATCCCAGTGCTGAGTAAACGGTTTGGTTTGATAAAATTATACACGGCTGGTTTGACACTACCAAATTGATTGTTTTGATAAGGGGCAATGAAATGTATATTTGTGAAACAAAATTAATTAGTTTTTCTTATTTGGTTGCTCAAAACTGTAAGTTTGGTTGGTGCAACAAAATATTTGGTTGATACTACCTACATCAAAAAGTTTCTGTTATTATAAAAATGTATTGAAATCCCGAACGTGATTCGAACGCAGATCCATCGCGTACAAGCGCTACATCCTAGCAACCTCCACTTAAACGTCAGTTGATTTAAAATGTATGTTTTTAAATAATATTTATAGAACACTAAACTATCTACGCAAATAAATATTTAAAATTTTACAACATTATATTTTAGTTTCCTGTTAAAATTAATTTTTTTGAATTTTTTTAACCATTATTAATCATTAAAAAATTCATGACGACAAACACTGCTCCTATCCTAATCGCCCAACAAAAATTATTATCAAACTCTCGACCTATATTATGTTCNTCATGACGACAAACACTGCTCCTATCCTAATCGCCCAACAAAAATTATTATCAAACTCTCGACCTATATTATGTTTGAACGAAAGCAATGAAATGAGCGTCCAAGCATATATATATATATATATATATATATATNTTATTATCAAACTCTCGACCTATATTATGTTCGAACGAAAGCAATGAAATGAGCGTCCAAGCATATATATATATATATATATGTGTGTGTGTGTGTGTGTGTGTATGGGTGTGTGAGTGAGTGTGTGAGTGAATATGAGTGTGTGTGTGTGTGTGTGGTTCATCCAACTAAACATTTGGTTGCCAGTCTATTTTTGCCTAAAACTGTGGTTTTGTTCATTCAAGCGTGTATTTGGTTAGATGAACAAAATCAAATTTGTTCCCTTTCTATTTGTTAACTAAACAATGTATTTTGTTTGGGCTACTGCATATCATACTATATATTATATATATTACTCTGTATGGACCAGTATTTTGATATCAGGAACAGCCAAATTAATAAGAATCAGGTGACCATGAATCAGCTAACCACTCAGCTGACTGTAAATTCTGGTCTTTACTGTTTGCATATTGATAATTTAAAAGTTTTGACATACTTGCTAATCTCAGTCATTTTATCAACATCACAACCATAACCCGCACATTGACATAAACATTGGCGTGTTTCGAAAAGTCTACTATCAATGTGTGGTTCATGTGACGATATCAGTTACAAAATTTATACGTGTTACTGTTTTGCTAACTGCACGTAATATGAATAAAACAATAATAAGGCAATTAAATTGCTAGAAATTTAAATTAATTTTTCATATTAACTAATTAAGAATACTAATAATGTTTGTGTTTTGTTGCCAACGTTGCCATCAATACCGAAGATAAGGTGCTGGTATAGTTCTATATCAAATATTGTTACTGACTAGTGACCAGCTAGTAATGAACCAGAGTAAGATTCGTTCTTCTGAGGTTGGGAAGATCAATGATACCAGTTTGGCAACTAAAATATTTTTCGCCGCTAGGTAGTACAGCTTTTTCATGCGTATCAGATTATCTCCGTTTTGTATGCAAACAAACGAGTTTATTTGCAGGTTCCATAAAATAAATAAAATTAAGTAATATCTTCAAATGTGTATTTTGTTAGAACCTGCGTAATGAATGAACTTTTTTCTTCCCTTTAAAAGTGAAAATTTAACGAAACACGTTCAGATGATGTTTGATGATCTGTCCTATAACTGNGTTTGGCAACTAAAATATTTTTCGCCGCTAGGTAGTACAGCTTTTTCATGCGTATCAGATTATCTCCGTTTTGTATGCAAACAAACGAGTTTATTTGCAGGTTCCATAAAATAAATAAAATTAAGTAATATCTTCAAATGTGTATTTTGTTAGAACCTGCGTAATGAATGAACTTTTTTCTTCCCTTTAAAAGTGAAAATTTAACGAAACACGTTCAGATGATGTTTGATTATCTGTCGTATAACTGGGTTTAGACAAAGCGTTTGCTTACATAATTTACTTAATTTAAGTATAATGAGTGAATTGAAATATTTTTCATGACATCTATATTTATTTCGCTCTTAAATGTGTAAATTTCTTTCACTACAATAGGTTTGTTTATGAACGCTAAATGCAAATCACAATTGTATGTATTTTACTGTTTTTTCTCATAAACACCATTGCAGTGCGGGAATAATAGTTGAAAAGTAAACATAATACTTAAAGTTCAGGGGCCACGGAGGTGTAGTGGTCAGACTACTCGTTCCCACCTAGGCGAACCGGGCTTGATTCCCGGAGGGGTCGCTTCCGGACTTTCGCATGAGGGAATCGCGCCTGACGATGTCCCTGGTCGAAGGGGTTTTCTCTGGGATGTCCCGTTTCCTCTACCCTTGTATTCTGGGACTGCTCCAGTATTCACGTCATTTTACCCTCATCGGCTCTCATGATCTCAATGTTCATAGTGGTACGAATCTCTACACTCCCTTTAATATTCTGGCTCGGGTAAGAAAATGTTAAAATTCGAAACAAGCACANATAGTGGTACGAATCTCTACACTCCCTTTAATATTCTGGCTCGGGTAAGAAAATGTTAAAATTCGAAACAAGCACAAACTTTTACACACAAATATATGCATTTCTCTGTAAATCGCGATAAGTGACATCGATGGGACACCAGCACTCCATGCGGCGAAAATTTTTCCTATTCCAAACTCAGCCATAAGGAGTCTGGTTTTGCTTCCGACCTGAGTGGAAGAAACCTTAACCAATGGGCGCCATGTGCCAGCTTGGAGTGACTCACTTGCCAGTGACTTCTTGGCCAAAGGGTTGTTGTAGACGCCGTGACATATGTCTTGCAGCATATTGCGCAGGTATCCGCCACACACCTGCACGCGGACGTTGGAGCCATAACAACCGGCGACCATTGCTGTCAGCACCAGCAGCCTCAGGGACAAACTCAGAGACATCTGCAACACGGGGGATGTGTCACCACATATCACGTCAATGTACAGAGGTCAAACAGCCGCTTGATCAGACAACTACCGCCGCATACGCCGGCAGTATGGCGCCACATGTCGGGACGCCGTTCGCCANGAGACATCTGCAACACGGGGGATGTGTCACCACATATCACGTCAATGTACAGAGGTCAAATAGCCGCTTGATCAGCCAACTACCACCGCATACGCCGGCAATATGGCGCCACATGTCGGGACGCCGTTCGCCAATCAGTTCCTGGCAACCCAATTGCCAACCTCTAGCTCCGCAGCACGCAGACGATTGTAGACATTTTTACCTCAAAATGTAAGCGATTTATGTAACGCTGGTAGTTACTATGTTGATAGTGCCCAGTTTTTAATGATTCTGGAGAAGTACACAAAAATAGTAGCACAAATTTGCACGTATGTTACTACAGAAATACTGTTAAGTAATAAGTCAAGTTATATGTTTAAATATTATTTTGAAGCAAATAATTTTCTTTATTTAATGATAATCCTACACTACAGCTTTAACAGGGCCCGGACGTTGAGAGGTTGGACTGCCCGGGCTCAATCCCCGACCGGGTCACTCCCGGATTTTCACAATTGGGAATAGTGCCGGACGATGTAGCTGGTCGGCGGGCTTTCTCGGGGATCTCTGTATCCCTCGCCCTTTCATTCCAGTGCTGCTCCTTTCTCACCTCATTTCACCATCAAAGGCTCTCAAGACCTCGTTGTAAAGAGCCGCCTAAATCTCTGAACTCAACTCAACCTAATATCTCAACTCAAATCAACTTATCTACAATCTTAACGTGGCACTCATAAAATCCGAAGAGAATGATTTTAATGACTTCATCTGATGGTAGTCTCCAAAGTTGCAAACTTATAAATAAATTATATGAAAAATGGGTGACTTAAAAATTAAATAATAAAATAGCNTAAGCGATTTATGTAACGCTGGTAGTTACTATGTTGATAGTGCCCAGTTTTTAATGATTCTGGAGAAGTACACAATAATAGAACCACAAATTTGCACGTATGTTACTACAGAAATACTGTTAAGTAATAAGTCAAGTTATATGTTTAAATATTATTTTGAAGCAAATAATTTTCTTTATTTAATGATAATCCTACACTACAGCTTTAACAGGGCCCGGACGTTGAGAGGTTGGACTGCCCGCCTCCCACAAAGGCGAACCGGGCTCAATCCCCGACCGGGTCACTCCCGGATTTTCACAAGTGGGAATAGTGCCGGACGATGCAGCTGGTCGGCGGGCTTCCTCGGGGATCTTTGTGTCCCTCGCCCTTTCATTCCAGTGCTACTCCTTTCTCACCTCATTTCACCATCAAAGGCTCTCAAGACCTCGTTGTAAAGAGCCGCCTAAATCTCTGAACTCAACTCAACCTAATCTCTCAACTCAAATCAACTCATCTACAATCTTAACGTGGCACTCATAAAATCCGAAGAGAATGATTTTAATGACTTCATTTATTGTAGTCTCCAATGTTGCAAACTGATAAATTAAATATATGAGAAATGGGTGACTTAAAAATTAAATAATAAAATAGCTACTTCTAATCTAAGCCTTGCGCGATTTTCAAACCCCAAATCTCTGTCACCTAAGACTGGTGTTAAGCTACGGAGGTTACCGGCGCACTTACCTCGGTGACTGGTTGGCGACTTCTGCAAGGGATCTTCGTCGAATATGCTCTCCAGGGTGTCGTCAGGGACTTTATACCCGCCCTCATGCACAAGCCCTGCCCACGGCGCACACGTGGGCGCCCAGGTCACGAAGACGTGAAGCTCCCAAGACGACNGCACAAGCCCTGCCCACGGCGCACACGTGGGCGCCCAGGTCACGAAGACGTGAAGCTCCCAAGACGACACGTAATTACCGCAGTACACCCTAATAATTTGTTCTTCGTCACTCCGTCGCCCAGGATGTGTCGATACAGCACTCTGCTGATCCAGAGACATGCCCATCGTCTTTACTCGTGTGTGATCAGTGGACGGAGCTGTAGCCCCGTTTTACCTGCGTGACGTCAGTCATCTACCTCGACATTACGGCGCCAGCCTTCTCGACGTGCGTGGATGTTGTGAATCCAGCTTTGAATTGGCTGTAGCGAGGATGACGGCCCCATGTGATGACGTAGCTCGTTCATTNGTGGATGTTGTGAATCCAGCTTTGAATTGGCTGTAGCGAGGATGACGGCCCCATGTGATGACGTAGCTCGTTCATATGTAATTAAAAACTTTGGATATCAAATGTTGGCTTGTAGAAAAACAGTTAAATTAGAAATGAAAAAATGAATTGTAATTCTACGTACTAAAGTTCAATTAAAGAGTTGTTCGTAAGATGGCGGTATCGAAAACTATTCAACATTTGTTTACACATTTTTAGAGTGAGAATGTTCTTGTTTGGGATTATATTTTCAAGGCTATTTGAATGACATAATAAATAGTATTTACGTACTTGCTATTGATAACTTCTGCACTTGGCAGGTAAATACATAAAAGCTTAGAAGAATTTCGGCAGGACATTCGAAAGACTCAACTTTTACTATACGGAATACATAAAGCTATTGAATGATATATTTAACAGTAGTATATAAATGCGGAAGATAGACCACCCCGTATTTTTTATAATTTTCCTTAAATATAAATTCTAGGAATATATGTTAAAATATATAAACATCAGAAAATAAATTATACTGAAATCAACCAAAAGCTAAAAAAAAAATGCAATCAATAATTATTTTAGAAACTATCACAGGAATTAAAAAATTTGAAATAATTTTTTTTGTAATTAATTTATTACAATTAAATATATGTTTCTAGGCAAATGAAAACTTAATATATTGTATTGATTGTTCTTATTTATTTTTATATATTTTTTATAATAAATTTAATAACCTATTTCATTAATAAAATTCGTTTCTTTATTTACATAACAGACATTTCATAATTTTTATATTTATATAAAATGTATATATTAAACATTATTTTGTAGAAAATGAAGCAAAACAAATTGAAACCAGAAAAATTCCCTTTTGATCTTCAATTAATTTAATTAAAGTTTTACCAAATAATGGTAAGAAAAATGGAAGTTTAACCAGTTAACAATTGTTTCAATATTCAAGAAATTTTAATTCATTATAATTATAAATATGTCAATACGTATTTAATTGATACGGAAGTAAAATAAAATATTTATTCTTTAGGTTTTTCTTGCAATATAAATTATTTTAAAATTTTTGAAAAAATAAATAATTTTTACAAAATAAAGATAAAATGTCATATATATTATAACACATCTTTAACTTATTTTTCTCATAGTTTGAAATTACTGAGTAGATTTGAATGTAAAACCAAATTATAACATTTTTTTTTTTTTTTTAGAAAAAAATAAAGGATTTTGATACGAAGACTGCAAGTACTTGTACAAAACTAAATATATAATAGATTTAAATGTAAATGTTATCATTTTTATACACATATTAATTTATCTTCAAGTTTAAAATAATTGATGGGTTCTGGTTTAAATAATGATGACATAGATGCTTTGAATTTACTACAAAAATAAGTAATTTAAAGTATTTTCATTCTAACCTTATATATTGTTGGACAATAATAATATTTTTTTATTGGAAAATTGATTAATAATAAAAAAAATACAAAAATAAATATTGAAATGTTCATAATTCTAATTAATAGTTTAANAAAAAAAATACAAAAATAAATATTGCAATGTTCATAATTCTAATTAATAGTTTAAGAATTAATCTTAGTATTTTAAGTATCCTTTTAGTGCTTTTAAGAGTTTTACATTTTCTCAATTATAATTTTTTAAATCCTCACTTATTGTTTTTTCATATTATAATAATTTAGATTTTTCTGACTTATTCAGTTATTATTACATATATTATTAGCAGCAACTATGTTATTTAACTCAACACATATTTTAAATTTAGTTTTATTATTTCCAATCGCGGTTTTCCTATGTGAACAATTAATAACATATAGAGGTATTCTTGAAAACAAAGAATACCCATCATCAATATTTACTAGTGTTCTAAATTATTGTTCATTATTTCCACAATTTGTTTCGGTTTTTAAAGCATCTTTGACTAAACACTAAATTCCAATTTTCTTTAAGGAAATAATTTGTTTGTACAATTTTAATATAAATATTTCTTTCATGACAATGACCCAAAATAGAACATAATTAGTTAGAGCAGGATTATTTTTTACTTAATTTTAAATCCTATAATTACAACCTCAGTGATATCATATCGAAGATTATTAAGTTGATCTTTTATATACAAGTTATACATATTTTTACTTCGAGAAACTTTATTATGTAGAAATGGTGGACATTAAATTTAATAGCAATTACAGTGATTTGATAAATTTTTTGTACTTCAAGAG
>NQII01000113.1:933761-978518 GCA_002778355.1 Clitarchus hookeri
TGATATTGATTATTCAAAACCATTTCTTATAATAATTGTGACCAAATAACTTTGAAATTAGATTTTGGTATACACATTGGTAAAAGTATTAAAAACTTATATTTGTATGTTTATTGTTAAAAAAAATCTCAAAATATATTTTTATAAAAAATTTAAAAAATGTTCTGTTATGTAAAAAATATATTTATCTCTTAAAGTACCAAAAAAAACCAAAAATAATAAAATAAATTTGAAATACAACAAATGGAAAAAATTACAAAAAGCACATGTTATATACATAGTTCTTAAACAATTACGATTTGTAAAAATGAAAAAAAAAACTGTCCCTTCGCAAAGATATAGTAAATTGATTACATTAATTATAATACTTATTAAATTTCCTAGAAGAAAAGTTATTAGTTTTGGAATTGATGATTTGTATGCGAGATAACTTAGTTGAAATGAATTCAGGAAATTAAAAACATATTTTAAAAATTTAAAAAGGTTTATATATATTTTAACTATTATAAATTTTTATCTCTATATGGTTTTGCTATTCCAGTTTAAGTTTATTCTTGTAAAAATATTATAAACATTTTTCAATAAAATTTGTAAAAAAATATCCTTAAATAATGGAAAAGAATTTTTAAGTAAAATTTTTAAATTATTAATAGAAAAATATACAATTAATTATTATGCAACTATTTATGTTCTTACAGCTCGAATTGTTGAAAGATTTAACAAAACTTAAAAAAAGTAGATTTGAAAATTGTAGTTTTATGTGAAAATTATAAATTGAGAGAAATTTTAAATGATTTATTAAAAGAATATAACAATACGAAACATAAAATTGTTAAAATGGAGTCAGTAGATATATGAAAAAAAAAAGAAAAAACTGTTTTTGGAACTGTTTTAATGGCATATATTGAAAATAGTAAATATAAAGTTTGTGATAAAGTTAGCATAAGTAAAATAATAAAAATTACCTGCAAATGAACTCACATGCAATTTCTTAACATAATCATTNCACATGTTATATACATAGTTCTTAAACAATTACGATTTGTAAAAATGAAAAAAAAACTGTCCCTTCGCAAAGATATAGTAAATTGATTACATTAATTATAATGCTTATTAAATTTCCTAGAAGAAAAGTTATCAGTTTTGGAATTAATGATTTGTATGCAAAATAACTTAGTTGAAATGAATTAACGAAATTGANAGAAGAAAAGTTATCAGTTTTGGAATTAATGATTTGTATGCAAAATAACTTAGTTGAAATGAATTAACGAAATTGAATACATGTTTCAAAAATATAGGAATTTATATATATATACATTTTTTATCTCTATATGGTTTTGCTATTCCAGTTAAAGTTTATTCTGGTAAAAATATTATAAAAACTTTTCAATCAAATTTGTAAAAAAATATCCTTAAATAATGGAAAAGAATTTTTGAGTAAACAATTTTAATTATTTATGTTCTTACAGATAGAATTGTTGAAAGATTTAACAAAACNAAAAGAATTTTTGAGTAAACAATTTTAATTATTTATGTTCTTACAGATAGAATTGTTGAAAGATTTAACAAAACTTTAAAATAGTAATGGGAAAATTTTAGTTTTATGTGGAAATTATAAATTGAGAGAAATCTTAAATGATTTATTAAAAGAATTTTAATAAATCGATAACATATACGAAACATAAAATTGTTAAAATAAAGTCGGTAGACAAATAAAAAAAAAAAAAGATATTGTTTTTGGAACTGTTTTAGTGGTAGTTATTGAAAATAGTAAATATAAAGTTTTTGATAAAGTTAGCATAAGTAAAATAATAAAAATTACCTGCAAATGAACTCACATGCAATTTCTTAACATAATCATTAAAAATTGACAAAGTATTAAAATAATACATAACATTTTAAAATAAATCTATGAATAATTAGGTAATTAATGAAAAAATTCAATATGNAAAGTATTAAAATAATACATAACATTTTAAAATAAATCTATGAATAATTAGGTAATTAATGAAAAAATTCAATATGAAATTACAAAAACCAATTGTACCAATAAATATTTAGTTGAAAAAGTATTAAGAACAGCGGAATTGAAATGTATGTTTAATGGCTTGGATTTCATAATTTACATAAAAGTTTGTTTAATAAAAACGATGTTTTATAAAACACTTTTTAAGTTGTTATAATAATTTTTAAAATTGAAGTTTTAATTCAAACACACAACAAACACTTATTTATGATATTATAAAAATACTAATTTTTACAGTTACAGAAAACTTAAACATACCTTTAATTCTTAACTCGTATTTATACAATTACGAAATATTTAATTTTAATTCTTCTGATATCTTTGATATTGTTCCAAACATCAGTAATAAATTCAAAATCCTCTTTTCAACAGTTTGAACAAATTTCTTTAAATTTTAATAGTCCATATCTGTACAAACAAAATCATTATATATGTTTTCAATATGTTTCATATTGCCTAAATATACATAAATAATTGTATTATGTTATATAAATTATTTTGGAACTTTTGAGTATGTTTGAGCTAAATAAAAAACCAAAAGTTTTATGTCTACTGCGAATAAAGTATACACGAATTATATCTTGCTTATCTACAATAACTTCAAATATAACTGAAAAAATATTTTTACTTTTGTCTAATGTAATTACTTTATCAAACTTATTAAAAATAACAAATCAATTTTTTTTAAATTTCCTTAAGAGAACTAAAAAGTCTTCTATTAAATATACATATTTTAATTTCTTTTTCTTTTTGAACAAGTATACAATTTTGAAAATTTAGCCAACCATTTTTATATAAAATCAATAATTAAGAGAAATTTTCCACAATTTAATGGACCAACTATTAGAGCTCGAATGTTATCTGGTAATAATTCCCCTTTTTATGTTTGATACTTCATCAACAATTAAAATCTTTACAAGCAATTAGTTATTTCAGCTTTAACATTTATTTTTCAATTCTTTGAATATATTTCCTTTTCAAATGAGTGGACCATGTATTGTTTTTAAATAATCGAAAAATATTATATATTACAGAAAAGAACTGCATTATATTAAAACCAAGGTCATTCTTTATTAAACACGAAACATAAATAATAAAATTGTTGTTANAGAAAAGAACTGCATTATATTAAAACCAAGGTCATTCTTTATTAAACACGAAACATAAATAATAAAATTGTTGTTACCCAAAATAAAGAAATTTTAATTCCATAATGTTAATTTGTACAAAACTTTAAAAACATATACTTTTAATTTAAAGAAATAATTTAATTAGTTATTAGATAACTAAATATATTAGGATATTTAANTATACTTTTAATTTAAAGAAATAATTTAATTAGTTATTAGATAACTAAATATATTAGGATATTTAAAAGATGAAATTTTTTTTATATGAATACAGAACAAAAATTCCTAATTTTAATTCATTTTAAATAATAAATATACATTTTAATTAAGCTTATGATATGTTTATAAAATATAAAGGAAAGAATCATTTAGAAACTAATATAATAGTTTTCAACCAAAAGTAANAGCTTATGATATGTTTATAAAATATAAAGGAAAGAATCATTTAGAAACTAATATAATAGTTTTCAACCAAAAGTAATGTTTGGATTTTAATATATCCAAAAATAGATTAGGAACTAGTTTATCCTTTATTTTTAAAACAAGTAATAAAAATTGAAATGATATAATTTTATAAATAAAAAATGAAATTAATGATTTAATAGTCTGTATTGATGCTAAGGTCGAAGTTATTTCAAAAATGAAAAATATTTTATTTTATTTTATTATTAAATTTTTAATATTATATTTTTATATATTAAATGGATCAATTATAAAATTATTAAACCAAAGGGAAATTATNTTATTAAATTTTTAATATTATATTTTTATATATTAAATGGATCAATTATAAAATTATTAAACCAAAGGGAAATTAATTTCAACATTAAAAATTTGAAGCACATATTGTTGAAAAATGTAGTTTAATTCAGTAAAAATTTATTTTTAAATTAACAAATATATATCAAATTCTAAAAAATCTGGTTTTGTAGAAGATGTCGTAATGAATTACACTGCATTAAAGAAATTAATAAAACATATTATCCGGGTGTTGATTTAGTAATGGATTCTACAAGTATGTGCGATATATGGTGGGCCATATATGTTCAACAATTAAAATTAATAATTTTTTATATTTTTAATTTTTTTTATAGTTTTTGCTGAAAGGGTATGTGTCAGTTTTATTTTTATAATCATCCCTTTAACATCTTTAAAACTTAAAGCTATTATATTTGTTTGAACTGTATAAACTTCATGTTTATGAGATTTGATTAAATTCTTTTTTCCGTATATATTGTTTTAAGAATGTCTTTTTTTATAAATATTGAAAATTATTTAATATTAATGACATATTGTTAACACCTTTTTAGATTTTTAGATTCTTTTCGCTTAGCTAAGGCTTTTTCAGCTGCCACACCATCATCTTTATAAGCATACTTTTTTGCAGCTATCCCCAAAATTGTTCTCATTACTTTGCAGACAATGGTCACGAAAGCCTGCGAGCGTACAAGGTAACAGTTGTTCCTTCTGTTACTTCGCCCTGAAGATGAAAGTTGCACTGTCTTCGGAGACATCGGGAAGGAAAACGACATTGATAAAAAGTGTAATTTTTTAGCTGGATTGCACTTTTTTTATGTTTAGAATGAAGTATTCTATTAGCATAAACTAAAAACACGAAAATTATTTTTGAGACATGAGCCATTTTGGAAACTAGTGCGATATTAAAAACAAGAAGTTACTCTAATATCTGATGAGGCTACTTTTCTCAACGTGGGTTCAATTAATTTTTAAATAATTACTTAGAAGCTGAGGTGGTAGGAAGTATTTGACTTATCTTTAAAAGCAATTGCTTTATAAATAAAACCAGAAACTTATGCAACCGTAGTGAGACAATTACAAATACACACATAACTTACAAGGGACTTGAACAAAGAAAACCTCTTACTATAAACTAGCGTGCAATCCACTGCATTACGGAGCTTGGATTCGGAGCATCAACTTCGGATTTAATCAGTCTAATGTTTCGAATGATAGGGTTTACTAACCTAAAATATTTACAGTCCATTAAAAAAAAAATAAGTGACTGCGCCACAAAAAACATATATGTTGGCATGACCTACCATAGCGGTACCTGTATGAAGAATTTGATGGAATTCTGTTTTTTTGGTCCCCGGGATATGAAATAGAAAACTCTATTTTCATATTTGATGCTATCGTACAAAATTGCCAGAAAAAAAGCCTTTATATACGGTGCTTCTAAAATAAACTGTCTTCTTATCAATTTTGTTTGAATTTGTTAAAGTGTTTAATATAAATGTCAAAACTAACCAGATGATTTATGAAGCTGCCATTTTGAAAATCATCGCCTGACCTATTTTAATCATGACTGTTTACATGACCTTCTGTATTATTTACGTTGTGCGCAATTTGGTACGAATTTATTTAAAATGTTCCAGTGTAACATTTGGTGGGTATCGGTTGATTGGTCTCCGAGATATGGCATAAAACCTCCACAACTTTCATGTGGCGATCTTTATCAATGAAGGACAAAAAGGTAATGTAGTAGCGGTTTCGGGGGGTTATCTACTGCCATTAAGAAAAGTTCAGTTTAAAAGGATTGCCGAGTTTCGTAGATATCGCCCACAAAACAAAAATGATTTTATTGCCGCCATTCTGAAAATAAATGTGCCCTAATTAAAAATATATATATATTTTTATTACTATGGTTAACCACAGTACATCATCTTCGCCAAATTTTGTAAGAATGGATTGATTGTTTCCCGAGATACGAGATAAAATCATTATTTTTTTCGTAGGGCTATCTTACAAAACGGCAGAGATATGANTTGATTGTTTCCCGAGATACGAGATAAAATCATTATTTTTTTCGTAGGGCTATCTTACAAAACGGCAGAGATATGAGGCTCTGCATAGACAAATTTTATGGTTGTAATAGGTACTGCCAGCATACAAATCAAGTTGTAATTTATTTAGTTAGTAAAATATACTAAGCAATAATATTGATACATNACTGCCAGCATACAAATCAAGTTGTAATTTATTTAGTTAGTAAAATATACTAAGCAATAATATTGATACATGCACCATTTTGAAAATAAGTTCCTGACCTACATAAAATACACCATTCTACACCATCTCCTGCAGTACTACTTTTTTGCCAAATTTGGCAGGAATCTGTCAATTATTTACCGAGTTATTGCATAATATCTTTATTTATTGGTATGGCGCTATCTTTTGAAATAGCATACAAAAGTGACTATTTGTTGCTTTATACGNAAATAAGTTCCTGACCTACATAAAATACACCATTCTACACCATCTCCTGCAGTACTACTTTTTTGCCAAATTTGGCAGGAATCTGTCAATTATTTACCGAGTTATTGCATAATATCTTTATTTATTGGTATGGCGCTATCTTTTGAAATAGCATACAAAAGTGACTATTTGTTGCTTTATACGATGCTTGTAATATATACTTTCAGTATAAAAAAATTTGGTTGAAATTGGTTAATTGTTATGCCAGATATACCTAATAAATTTAAAACATTTGTATGGCCACAATTTTTAAAATAAACTAACTAATAAAATTCAATCGCTTATGTTTATATGACCTACCATAGTATTACTTACATGCAAAATTGGGTGAGAATTGGTCCAATAGTTNGTTTATATGACCTACCATAGTATTACTTACATGCAAAATTGGGTGAGAATTGGTCCAATAGTTTTCATAATATAAAGTAAAATATTAATTTTTAAATAAGCGCTATATTTTAAAATGTCAGAACAACACTTTTATCCAATTCAAAATTTAATGTTTACGCAATGGTGTGACAGCATACAATATTTAATTTAAATTGTTAAATGGTTCCTAGGATATGACATCACCAAAAATTTTAAAATAACCGCCATTTTGAAAGTAATTACCTGATGTGGTGGAAAACTATAAAAGTCCTATGTATCATATGTGTATCAAGTTTGGTGAAAATCGGTTGAAGCGTTCAAAATTAGAAAGGGGGTAACACACATGAACAGACATGCACAGGCACACACATTCATACACACACACACACACACACNAAAATTAGAAAGGGGGTAACACACATGAACAGACATGCACAGGCACACACATTCATACACACACACACACACACACACCCAGACGAACAGCCATCAAAGTGATCTTATAGACCTTTCTTTCCTTCGGAAAGTTTGCTAACAAAGTTTTTATGTTATATATCGATAACTACAGAACCGATTACTCCAANCCTTTCTTTCCTTCGGAAAGTTTGCTAACAAAGTTTTTATGTTATATATCGATAACTACAGAACCGATTACTCCAAAATTTGGCATATAAGTAATACTATTGTAGGCCATGTTCATACATGCAATAAAATGGATAAGGCACTTATTTCTAAAGTAGCAGCTATCTAAAATTTTTTTTGGTTATTTGCTATATGTACCATACTCTTTGTCCATTTTCGACCAAACTTGCCATACGAAATNTCTAAAATTTTTTTTGGTTATTTGCTATATGTACCATACTCTTTGTCCATTTTCGACCAAACTTGCCATACGAAATTATCTTTTAAAAGCAACAAATATGTCAATGCATACCCTTTTTTGTGCGCCATTTTGTAAGAAGGCACAACATAAAAATCAAGTTTTCATTCAACCGATTCCTACAAAATATGGCTCTCAAGTAATACTATGGTAGGTCATGTGAAGGTTTGTCACATCTCGGGAAACAATCAAACAATTCCTTCCAAATGTGGCATAAAAATAGCACTGTTGTAGGCCATATAAACTGATAGGCTATTTTTCAAAACATCTCCCATTTAAACCTATTAGCATTTCATGCTATATTTACGAAACAATGTAACAAATTTCAACCTAAATTTGTATTGCAACTATATCTATGCAAGTATCAAATTTTTTAATACTTAAACTAATTTGTCTCCTCCATTTTGGAAGATGGNTATTGCAACTATATCTATGCAAGTATCAAATTTTTTAATACTTAAACTAATTTGTCTCCTCCATTTTGGAAGATGGCACCATGTGAAAAATTAGGTTTCCATTTCCTACCTCGTAAAACTATTAACTGAAACCCACCAAATTCAGGCGACAAGTTATAATTTTGTAGACCATAGAAATTTTTACGTCTTAAGGATGTAGTCATATGGTTTCAAAATCACAGCAATTTAAATGTTTTATTTCAGTTTGCCACAAGTCCCAAACNATAGCACTGTTGTAGGCCATATAAACTGATAGGCTATTTTTCAAAACATCTCCCATTTAAACCTATTAGCATTTCCTGCTATATTTACGAAACAATGTAACAAATTTCAACCTAAATTTGTATTGCAACTATATCTATGCAAGTATCAAATTTTTTAATACTTAAACTAATTTGTCTCATCCATTTTGGAAGATGGCACCATGTGAAAAATTAGGTTTCCATTTCCTACCTCGTAAAACTATTAACTGAAACCCACCAAATTCAGGCGACAAGTTATAATTTTGTAGACCATANATATAATTTTGTAGACCATATAAATTTTTACGACTTAAGGATGTAGTCATATGGTTTCAAAATCACAGCAATTTAAATGTTTTATTTCAGTTTGCCACAAGTCCCAAACAATTTCAACCGACTTAATATGTATTCCGCGGGTCGGCCCTATCATTGGGTGAGGCAGGTACCTGGAGAAAATTTGTTTTGTTGTAAGAGTTGAGTTATTAGCATATACATAAGGTTTAAAGGTTTCCTAGGTGGCTGCAATGGTAGTGTTCACTCCTTTTGTGTCTGATTACAAAGACAATGTGTAAGGATAGAAACACCACGAACAACCTGTCCGGAACAACCTTGGAGAAGACATGAGGTGAGAAGGAAACACTTCTAACTTCACCCATTTTTTTAATAGTATAAGTGTAGGACAGGAACCACATCTGTCTAGATTCTTTGTGGGAGATGGTATTAATCATTTCCCACTGGACTACAACGGCCGTGCTTACTCCTTTTTGTCTCGTTACAAAGAAAACATTATAAGAAATGAATGCCGTTGGTAGTACCCTGGAGAAGACATAATGTGAGAATGAAGCACTTCTTACCACGCCTTATTAAGGAAAACAATCTTAGTCGGCCCTCCGAAGTGTGCCAGCTCACACTCTTGTTTGCGACTTGCACTTAAAGTCGGCTACATTTGACGATTGAGAGCAGGCACCACATCTGTCTACATGCACCCATACCTTAATGGAAGGTGAAGGTGAGCAGGAACCATATCTGAGTTCACCTTATGGAGAGGTAACCTCCATTGTTGAGCAGTAATCTCGTCTAACTTCCCCTCGTGGTAGGATTTATTTGTGTGTTTGAAAGCATGTAATGACCTACCACACCATCACATATGTGCTCTTCCTAAAGCAGGTGTGAGTCTAAACAGGTGACCGCATGGTTACTGGCCTGGTGAGTACAACACGCCAGCCTCACGGTATGAGTCGTCGTAGACGCCTCGCGTCCTAACACTGAACTTACAGACCCAGGAAAGAACCACAAAACGTTTTCGGTAATATTATTCATTAGGATCTGTTGGGTCGGAATCGGTATCAAGACCAACCCCCTTGTAAGAAAATTGTATAGCCTTTAGGCTAAAGTGGCTCTGATATGAGCAGGAACCTTGTCTGAACTCACCTTATGAAGGCTTAAACCATTGTTACACCTCCATGGTGTGCTAATGTCGCATCTCATGGCGCGTTAGTTTCACCTTCCTTCTGCATTTATCTGGGCTTGGGACAGGCAACATCATCGCATGTGAACCATGCTAACGTACAGTGATGCAGGCTGCATTACAGGTGATGAATGAAGTGTTGTAATGTGTATTCGTTTGTGGGCAAGTGAACATTTAATACATTGTGTATGTGATGTAAGAAGAGAGTGTGTTCTGTCGCGGAAATGGGGAAAGGTATATGTACGCACCTTTGTAGAAAATGGAGCTGCAGTGGCGAGGACCGTTCCACATGTCGTTGGCCAGCACACAGAAGAGTCGACGGACTTGATCGACGTCAAGTCTTCGGCAAATCGTGTGCCACTGAGGAAGTCAAAGCGTTCAATGTAGAGTAGCAGAAACGCACTTGTTAATTTGCCTGGAGCAGGCGGACAGATGTTTTGAAGAACCTGAAGGAGAGGTCTTTTTTTGAAGAATAGATGTTTTTTTTATGATTGGAGAGGTTTTTTTATTATAAGAAGGAAGAGGTGGTTTATTTTAGGAGAGGTAGCCCAGAATTTCCTGGTACACCACATTCAGAGTGAATGTTTTGTTTTGGTAATGTTTTTTCAGGACGATGCCTGATGATGGTTTAGCCAGCACCGACACATAGTCGAACCTCTTAGCATGGGACAGTGCGACATACAGCTGTCCGTGGCTGAACACTGGATTTGGAAGGTAAATCCCTAAGTGGTCGAATGTCTGACCTTGGCATTTATTTATCGTTATGGCAAATGCCAAGCGGACAGGAAACTGTCTACGACTGAAAGAGAAACGAAAGTCAGCCGGGGAAACAACAGTTTAATTCTGGGAATGTAGGCCCTGTCGCCGTTGTAATACCCAGTGATGATCTTTGCATTAATGACATAATCGGACATGTTGACCACCAACAATCTGGTCCCATTACAGAGTCTGTGCTTGGTGTCGAGGTTTCTTATTAACATAATGCGGCAGCCAATTGCGAGAGTGAGTGAATATGGCGGTAAAGATGACACAGTCATTGAGTTGAGAAACTCTACCGGGACACTCATGGAATCGCCTTCGCTGACCTCCAGCTGGGCTTTGCTGAGGAATGTTCTGCTCTCTCCACACAGGCTGTACACCATGGTGGCGTTGATGTCATCTACATCTTCGTTTCTTGGACGGAGAATCGCCCTCGCGTTTATGACCTGTTATCATAAAAGCACACAATTTTTGTAGCAACAGGAACCACTCTGTCAATGCACAGCCATAGTAGAAACACTTGGACACCATTAAGTAACTCTTCAATTAGCACCTCATGTCCGAAGATGTGGCTGCAGATGTCACTGTTGTGGGGAAGCACTAAGATCTGAGGTAGTTGCACGTAGCCATCGGGCAGGCCGGGGATGGGCGGCTGTGTACCCTCGCTGATTCGCAGCAGGAACTGCTGGAACTCCTCTTGCCCTTGGTTGACCCTCATGTTATTTTTGAGGTGCAGCTGTCTGAAAAACGGCTACNTAAATGGCTACAGTGGGGAGTTCTTCAGACAGGCATTCACTTGGTCTGCACAGCATCCGTGGATCACCGCAGGTAAAACATGGCGGAAGTCACCTCCGAAAAAGATGAGCTTCCCACCGGACTTGGAGCGGTCGTTCTGGGTAACATCTCTCAAGAGTCTGTCAACACAGTGCAATGCTTCCTTTGGAGCCATGGGTGCCTCGTCCCATATAATGAGGCTGCAGTTCCTTAATAGCTCGACTTCTGGCGACTGTGTAGATGCCACACACGGATCCTTGCATGACCGGTGCAGGTGGTGCATGTGAGTGCTCCCTCCTAACAACAGTATTGAGGCTATGCTTGTCCAAGCAACAGGGCATACAACTNTATGAAAAAATATCTGCACTGGGGTTCATCACCACCGTCAGCAGCAGCAACTGCAGCCATCACCTCGCCGAAGGCGTATCCCTAGTCGGCATTCAGAACAGAAAGCATGCGTTCACCTTCATTACGATCTGTTTCAATTTCAAATTGTGGCAGGTCATGTACACGGCAGAAATTGGGCATGGAAGCCCGAAATCGGTGAGCGATTTGTTAAACACACCCAGCCTGAAGTGAATGGGGATGAGTGCTCTATTTTCAGAAGACTCTACATCATCAGTTGTGCCATCGAGCAGATATGGTTTAAGGTTGTTAAACTTTAGCAGTGGGTCTGCTATGTTGCAGTGAATGAGAATGTGGGTGACAAAACTCTCACGCGCCCAGGAACGCTCCATCATGCAGCTTCGTGTGTGGTAACCTGGTATATGTCGTCTCTGTCAAGCAGGAGCAGGTCGAGACACGCCAACTTGTACGATGGATGTACAGTATTCCGCAGTCCTCGAAGGAGGTGGACCTCTCACATTGTGCAGAAGCAGCCTAAGGCAAAGTAGCTCCTCGTTCGCCTGAGGGCTTACTTGATGAATCCGAGAAATTGTATTGAATACACCCTTCTCTCTTGCCTTCCAGATCTGCTGCTTCTTGAGCCAACAAAAGTGGCTTGGATACTGGGTCAGGTGTAGTGGACACGGCCTTGCCCCACACTCACCCCCACCACGGTGGTCATGCAACTTGTACTCAGAGTAATAAAGAAAGAATGCTGTGAGGTGCGTGTGCTTGTAACGCGCCCTCTCCAATGTGCCAGCTACATCATTGTCTACAATGAAAACTGATTGCCTGTTCCCAAGATGAATGTTGAGCCTGAACACAATTATGTTCTTGTCTGCCATTTTGTACGACAACAAACGCCAGCATGCTTCTGGTGAACTGACGTCCCTGCAATCGAGGTAAGATGTCACCTCGTCATGGACAATGTCTCCGACTTGCAGAACTGAAGAGTCTGTATTTGTACAAGTACCTTGTCGCTTGAAGCGAGGAACACACTTCAATGTTAGTGTGGCACTGACACTTCAAAAGCAGATATGGGTTATAAGGCACGACATGCCTGTTGTCGTACAGCTTGGTGCCGTTGGTAGCAGAAGCGACNGAAGCGAGGAACACACTTCAATGTTAGTGTGGCACTGACACTTCAAAAGCAGATATGGGTTATAAGGCACGACATGTCTGTTGTCGTACAGCTTGGTGCCATTGGTAGCAGAAGCGACATTGTCCGGTCTACTGTATTGGACAAAGCCACGGTAGTGGAGCAGAGTCTCTGCCCGAAAAGCCTTCGGGAAGTGGAACCTGCAACCCCTATCCCTGTAGCAGGGTGCAGATGGCACGCAATTGGTGTGCAGCATGTGGGATTTCACCAATGCGTATAGCTCAGGTTCCACCTCTCTGTCCGGGATGTCAGCTCGGACTGCGGTATCGGCAGTTTCTGGCATTGCCAACTTGTCACATTTTGAAAAATTTAGCAGGATGTGAGCGAGTGGCGGTCCCCGCTTCTGAAATTCAATTGTATAAGTAAAGGCATCCACCTTACCAAAAATGTGCTTTTTGAGGATGTCATCCATTAAAGCACCAAGTTTTCATTTGAAAACTCTGCATACAACATCAGGACGATGGCATGCCTGCGGGCGGCCCAACAACAGAACAATCTCCGGCCACTTCGGATTGCAAGTAAAAGTAATGAACATGTCTGGTCTGCCAAAGTGACGCATGATAGCTACCGAGTCCTGATTGCATTGATACAAGTATATTTGCGACCCATAAAAAGGTGAAGGAAGTATCACAACTCTACCCACTCTGACATGAGCAGCATCAGATTTTCTCTGGACGTGCTCGTGAAGACCTAGGTGTTCCTCAACTCTGAGCTTGTCTTGGTTCTCCCTTATGTACCATTTCCTCAAGGCTTCCGCCTCACAGAAAGCATCAACGACAAACTGTTGGAAGAGTTTTGCGGAATGGTGAAGGGTTGAAAACCCGCGCCTCTGCATTATGCGATATGCATAGAACTGATTGCAGGTTACTGTGTTGCGAGACATGCTCACAATGAAAGAATGGCGGAGGACATAGGTGTACCCATGTTCTCTGTGTGGGAACAGGAGAGGGTAAGTCATCTGGTCTGATAAGGCATTGAGGTGACTTATTGCCTGGACAGGCCTATTTTTAGGATAAATCCTGATATCGTTTCGTAAGGGTGGGACATCACCCACAAAAATCGCTGCTACCTCATTTAGAGCAACAGGAAGGTTGTATATGTTGGGATGCTTGTTCAGGCCCGGATTGATCGCCAAGGTGACCTGCCTAAAGAACGACCCATCTGCCTTGACTCCTCTTCCTCCGACACCATCACCTGATGCATCGACTTTTAGATCTGCACAAAAGGATTGATCTCACAGAGAAGATGTACCAGCGTCTCCAAAATTCCAGCTGGCAAGGATTGTGCTGATGCACCCGGGCATCATTCGCTGCATCCACATCGATAAAGTAAAGTTAATTATACCGAGGGTCTGTGTCCTCCACTGGGTGTGCAGCCCCAGAGGTGAGATGATGCACTTGTCCGTGAATTTTAAATGTATACACAGATTGGCCAGGGGATTCAACGAAGCCGTCTGCACATAATGAGGCGAACGATAAGGCTGCATTGTAGTTCTTGATGAACTGTCTGTAATCAGCACTCTCATCTGAATCGCCTGTGAGAAGTTCCCTTAGGACAGCAGGACACTCAACGGGATGAGGTAACTGGACCCTGCCCCTCATGCAACACATGGTGAACTTGACATCGCGTTTTATGCCTTCACTTGCAAAAAAGAGTGCGCCACAATGCCGACACTCATTATCCATCTGACTCTTGTCGTGTTCCTCGACAGCAAATGGCCCACCTCTACACGCAGACAGGTAGTGTAGTGAATGATACGTTCTTGGTCTCGCCCTTGTAAGAGTCACCTGTTCCTCTTGGAGGATGAGTACAGGTGCAATTTCCAATTCTTAAAACGGCCCCAGCAAAACCTTGGTTGTTTAGTCATACAACAAGATTGGCTCTCTTAAGATGCTTGTGCCATTAGGCACAGCAACAGGAGGTAAAGGATCATGTTAATGTCCAGCATCAGAGGCTACATGCGAGCTTTTTTTTCGTCTTATCCTTGGTTGATCAACAGGTGGATCAGGGGCGTGGGAAGGCACTGCCACTGGGCTGTCGTGAAATATTGTTGGAGGTCGCACTCCTCGGATGGGTTTGGACGTCCGCACAGGCGATCACTTTTTTCGCCTTCTCATAGTTTGCACAACAAGTGGATCAGGGGCGTGGGAAGGCCCTGCCACTTGGCAGTCGTGAAATATTGTTGGAGGTCGCACTCCACGGATGGGTGTTGACGTCCGCACAAGTGAGCGCTTTTTTCGCCTTCCCATAGTTTGCACAACAGTTGGATCAGGGGCGTGGGAAGGCCCTGCCACATGGTAGTCGTGAAATATTATTGGAGGTCGCACTCATCGGATGGGTGTTGACGTCAGCACAGGTGTTGACACCTGAGATATTTCTGACTCATATCCACCGGACACACTGTTTGATTGCTGAGACACATTTTCTCTTCACGAACGCTTATTGAGGCCCTTTTNGACTCATATCCACCGGACACACTGTTTGATTGCTGAGACACATTTTCTCTTCACGAACGCTTATTGAGGCCCTTTTTGTCCTTCTGTGACCGGGTGGCCGGACTTTTCCCCTTCTTAACCTTTGGCATCGTGACACGAATGTCCAAATTACAAATTCACATATTCAATGTTCACACACACAACTTCCCAAATTACTATTTCACAATGCCAAAGTTCCCAAACACAGTTTTCAGTAGTCACACCGAACTACGCACCATCTGTATAAAAAACNCTATTTCACAATGCCAAAGTTCCCAAACACAGTTTTCAGTAGTCACACCGAACTACGCACCATCTGTATAAAAAACAACCCATAGGTAACATATCACACACACTGAAAGCAGACCACATGTATGAGACACAGCCATTCTTGGAGGGTGTGCGTAACTACAGATTCACCCACCACATATATGGCAATTCTTGTACACATGGACTTAGGCCAGCACCATAGCCACCCCATGCATAAGGCTCATATTGTACCTCGGACTGTGGCCTTCACCACAGACGCATCCTGTGTGCATAATATACAGCNCTATTTCACAATGCCAAAGTTCCCAAACACAGTTTTCAGTAGTCACACCGAACTACGCACCATCTGTATAAAAAAAAACCCATAGGTAACATATCACACACACTGAAAGCAGACCACATGTATGAGACACAGCCATTCTTGGAGGGTGTGCGTAACTACAGATTCACCCACCACACATATGGCAATTCTTGTACACATGGACTTAGGCCAGCACCATAGCCACACCCATGCATAAGGCTCATATTGTACCTCGGACTGTGGCCTTCACCACAGACGCATCCTGTGTGCATAATATACAGCCAAGGCTGGTAGGGGACCATCACCAAAGCCACCCCTATGTGTAAGGCTCCATTGGAACTGTGGAGGGTTACCACCACCCCGGGCACACCCTCCGGCACATCTATATACGGCTGGGCGGCCATAACAANCCCCTATGTGTAAGGCTCCATTGGAACTGTGGAGGGTTACCACCACCCCGGGCACACCCTCCGGCACATCTATATACGGCTGGGTGGCCATAACCACAGAAACTCCCATTCTTAATTTGTTCGGGCTTGGGACCGGCAACATCACATATGTGACCACATGTGACACAGGCTGCATTAAAGAAGTCCGATTGAGGCGTGGGAGAGCCATGGTTGCAATTTCACCCCAAACCACTGGGCACAATAATACACCTAATCTCTGTCATGTTCTGTATGAGCCGAGGCTAAAAAGTAGCCAACGCAAAAATGTATCCTTTCTTTGATACATGCGATCTCCGTCACATTCTAAATCATCTCTGCTTCAATCGCCGAAACCAAGTATCCAAAAGGGCTTAACTAAGTTCTGTACCTCAAATCATATAGCTATCGGACACAGAAACTGTTATACCCAGGGACAAAAGACGACATAGAAAACCCAACCACCCTCAGGTGTACCGAATTTAATCAAAAAGGATCTGAGTAATTTACCTCCCTCAAATCCCATCGACAAGGCCGAAAACTGCTTCTCCCAGGTCTGTAAAAGATATGTTATCCCTTCTGTCCTATGTGGTACCGACATTTTTTCATAAGGGCATAACTTAACCGTGGCTGAGGGAGGGTCCAAAGACAACAGCCCTCCCTCAATTCCCACCGCAATCGGCCGAAAATTGAGACTTCAAGAGCCGGAAAACATAAATACCCCCCATCCAATAGGGTACCAACATTTTTCCAAAAGAGCATAACTGACCCAACGGTCGAGGGAAAATCCAAAGAGACAGCCCTCCCTCAAATCCTGGCGAAATCCACCGAAAACGGTGGCTTCCAGAAGCGACAATTTTTGAAAACATACCCCTCCGGTCACCATATCTCCTCCCAGTTACAAATGGAAGAGGGGGTGGGGGGATCGAAAGAGGAAGGTTGAAAGATCTGCACAAACTTTGTTCCAGCTCTCTACCCCTAAATTGGTTGGGGGCGCTGCGCGGCCCCAAAGTGACCCTTTAAACTTCCGTTCTTGATTATTGAGTATAAATGAATGAACCACATGAAAAAATAAGGCTTTTTGTCGTATGTCCGGGACCAATCGACCGATTCCCACAGAAATGTTCATACTGATAGTGCTATAGTAGGCCANCCGAAAATTGAGACTTCAAGAGCCGGAAAACATAAATACCCCCCATCCAATAGGGTACCAACATTTTTCCAAAAGGGCATAACTGACCCAACGGCCGAGGGAAAATCCAAAGAGACAGCCCTCCCTCAAATCCTGGCGAAATCCACCGAAAACGGCGGCTTCCAGAGGCGACAATTTTTTAAAACATACCCCTCCGGTCACCATATCTCCTCCCAGTTACAAATTGAAGAGGGTGTGGGGGGATTGAAAGAGGAAGGTTCAAAGATCTACACAAACTTTGTTCCAGCTCTCTACCCCTAAATTGGTTGGGGGCGCTGCGCGGCCCCAAAGTGACCCTTTAAACTTCCGTTCTTGATTATTGAGTTTAAATGAATGAACCACATGAAAAAATAGAGCTTTTTGTCGTATGTCCGGGACCAATCGACCGATTCCCACAGAAATGTTCATACTGATAGTGCTATAGTAGGCCANGCTTTTTGTCGTATGTCCGGGACCAATCGACCGATTCCCACAGAAATGTTCATACTGATAGTGCTATAGTAGGCCATTTTTAAAGTGTATCAAGCCTTATTTGCAGTATGGCTGCAATATAAATACTTTAGGTAAGTTTATTATATCTATAAAAAAATTACTTATTCAAGTATTTATTAGAAGCACCAAATATGTCAATACAGGGTCTGTTTTAGGATATTTTTTACGATTTCGCAAAATGAAAAACTAAAGCTTTTATGCCATATCTCAAAGACCCGACAAGCTATTTCCACCAAATTTTGCACGCAAGTAGTGTTAAGGTAGACTACGAAAACTTACACGATTTAAGTTACTCACACATTTTNTCCACCAAATTTTGCACGCAAGTAGTGTTAAGGTAGACTACGAAAACTTACACGATTTAAGTTACTCACACATTTTGTTTCGAAGTCATGTCCCTGTAAGTATATGAAGTTGATAATCCTAGTCTACCAAAACTTTAGACTGAATACTATTGAAGTTAATGTTATGAACCCTACCTCCGTGATGTAGGTGGTTGCACGCCAGCTTACGGTTCCAGACGTTCTGTTTTCAAGTCCCAGGTAANGAACCCTACCTCCGTGATGTAGGTGGTTGCACGCCAGCTTACGGTTCCAGACGTTCTGTTTTCAAGTCCCAGGTAAGGCACGCGTGTATGTGTAATTGTCTCACTAGTACCGGAACCGGAACTGAATTGAAAACCGTGGTTTAAATAGATTATGACAAGCAAATGTTTTCTCTTAATCTGTCAACTGAAGCGAAGCGTTGCAGTTGAGATGGACACAAAAGTCTCTGGTATTTATTCTAGCCCTAGAAAAGGTAGCCCACAGGCTTGCGGTATTTCCCGCATACTATATCTGCCTTGTGCGTAGAATATCCCGTGCAAGTATACGGAAATATTTTAGAAATAATTTTTTGTACAAACTGGCTGCCAAAATCGTTGTCCGGCAACTGAAATCGGCACTTCATGAGACGATGGTAGTAACAGTTGTCGCCCCGCACATAATTTGGTGTGAAGTTCACTTTGTTTGCTAGCACTTAGTGCTGGCTATCTGCTGTNAACAGTTGTCGCCCCGCACATAATTTGGTGTGAAGTTCACTTTGTTTGCTAGCACTTAGTGCTGGCTATCTGCTGTACGAAAATATTGAACCTCCTAATTTATGTTTTCCATGGTGAAAAATAAAAGGGGTAATATGGTAAGTTTCGTGGCGGCTATTAATTAGTTTTCGGTCAGTTATCTACTTTAATTATTAATTCAGGAGGGCATGGAATAAATGTGTACTATAATATTGAAGGATATTTATGATAGTTCAATGCGGTTAAGTACTTTAGCTTAAATTTGTTGCCCATCCAGTGATAATNAATATTGAAGGATATTTATGATAGTTCAATGCGGTTAAGTACTTTAGCTTAAATTTGTTGCCCATCCAGTGATAATGTAGTATAAGTGTTAAAATGGCATTGCAGAGTGTGGAAGAATTTTATTCCGATCTAGTATGCCGCTGATGACAGCTGGAGCTAAATTGGTAGAATTATTAGCACTGGCGGTAGTAATATCAATTAATTTCTCTCCGTTGAATAGAAGTATTTAACACCCGAGCGTGGGCATTAAAAGTAACAGTTAGATATATAGCCACTACCAAGCTTTAAAATGATTTTGATATTTTATTATTAAAAAATATTTCAGTAGATTACTACGTGATCGCTGTTTTATATTAGGGCCTAATCATATTTGGTATAGGCTGTCAACGGTAAAGTGAGCACTTTTGAGACCATAATTTTTTTTTCTATCAGACATTTTTTATCATTTCATCATTTTTTAAAAATAAATATAGACATATAAGTAATAAACACACTGTTTAGAGGGTAGATCTGAACTCCATCAAAACTTCGGCTAGTGATTCCTCATAAAAAAAAGGTCGAAATAATTTACACGACATATAGCCAAAGTCTATTCCAAATGAGTCCAAACCGCCCTTGAAAGTGTAGTTGAAGCAGATGTTTTTTTGCTAGCAGCACAGCCAGAATGAACGATAAATTTCTGAGTTTCCAGATACTGCATTATTAAACGACGAAGTACAAAGCACAAAAATATAGGCTCCAATATCAAAACCATGCATGAATATTGAGGGGTTGGCAACACATTTGTGCAAATGCAAATGTAACTGTATCACTTTGTTTGTTTTTTCATGTGGATTTGTAATCTATCGTACATGGTGAACAAAACTTCCGTCTTATCTTGATAAGCTAGGTGCCACTATTTTATAAAAATTAATTCATGCCAATGAAGGTGACTTGGGATGGAGATAGAACAATGGCAAAATTACATGGCAGTGAAGTGGTTGTATCCCGAATAAAACCACACTGGTCAATGGTAACGTCTGCCACGTTTCTCAGATACGAATATTTGTGTTGACCCNAGTCTGCCACGTTTCTCAGATACGAATATTCGTGTTGACCCCGCCGGGAATCGCGTACGATTCGCCGTGGTGGGAGGCTAGCAGTCTGACCACTGCGCCACCAAGGGCCCTACTGGCATATCATATCAGCGTAAGTTTGTATGGTTAGGTATGGATAACACGTGACACACGACTTGTTCCAACATTAAATTGTGTCATTTGAAACAGCAACACCAAGCACAAACAGCAAATGTGTTGCTATGTGCCACTCATTGAAATTCGGTGTTGGACCATTATGAATTAATGTATCGAACACGGTGGCATTAAGATAAAAAACACAACACAGAAATTTTGTTCAACATGTATGGTAGATTACAAATCCGCAATATATAACAAAGAAAATGATACAGTTACATCTTTGTTTTAACAAGTGTGCTGCCAACTACTAAATTTTCATGGATGGGGGTTCATATTGGAGCCCATACTTTTGTGCTTTGTTCTGTGTCATTTAATAATGGAGTATCCGGAGCCTCAGATATTTATCGCTCATTATGGCTGTGGTACAAGCAAAATACCTCTACTTCACCTACACATTCAAGAGCTGCTTTCACCCCTCGGAATAGACTTAGGTTAGACGTGTATGTACTTCCTATTTATTGATTAGGAATCACCTGCCAACGTTTGTTGGCGGAGTTCATATCCATCCTGTATGTTTCACCGGACTCGAAAATTAACGTCTAAGACAACAACGACATAATTTTATTTACTATTATTCAAAATGAGAGGGCTTCAAAAAGTGCTAACTTTACCGTGAATAGCCTACTAAGGTACATGAGAATACTTCGGGCTTAAAGGATATTGAGGAATATAATGGACATAATGTACATGTTATTATATCACACGAATATGACGACTGTAAAAATTAATTCACTAATGTGTTACCAAGTCATAGGAATACGAACAGTTCTTTAGATGAAGGAGTAAATTGCCAAACAAACAGTCAAACATTGAAATATAATACTATAACGAATACAAGTTCAGTAATTACAGACATCACAATTATGTGAGCAACGCGCGCATAAGTTTGCTTCCGCAGTTGAGGGAAGTCAAGCAGCAATATTAATGTTCCGGAAGAACTCAAATAATCTTATATCAAACTCTAGTCTGCCGAATGATTTTAGTGAGTTGGTCGTACCGCGTGTGTAAGAAATAACCGAAAACATAAATGAGGTTGAACAAGCCGTTTCAAAAATGAAAACGGAACGGAATGAAAATAGTAGGAAAGCGGATTATCTAACAATTGTTTCATTTGACCCTTGCATAATGTACAGTCTGTGTCCGTACAGTCACCATTGCGTTTACTCATGCAGTAATTACCAAATTANCACCATTGCGTTTACTCATGCAGTAATTACCAAATTATTGTGAGGAAAAATGAAATTCTATATTATTTTCTTTATACGTTTGCAATAAAACTTTGAATATTATTTTTAATTCTGTCCGCCGAAAAGCTGTCGTTTCTTAATATTGCACTAAAGAATAGCGCAATATTATTATGCAGATTTCAAAACTCGTTTCGAAAGGAAATCCTGGATTTTGAAGTTTCAGGGCTACTTGGAGCGAAGATGCATAGTGAAAATTAAATTCGTAGCGTGTACAGGCTTTAGAATTGTACCCAGCTGTCTTATATGAGAAAGCGGGGCATCTTACGCCAGCAACGACATACGAAGAATTTATAACAATTTCTTCATGAAAATTGCTTCATCATTATCAAATGCACTGGGCAGGTTGAACCTTTACGAAATACGAATAAACAACACATGAATAATAACACAATAAACACACGAATAAACCAAGTTTTTTTCATATCTCCGTAAACATTCAACCTATTTATATCAAATTTGACAAACAAATAGTACGACAGTAGGCTATGTAAATTGATATTTTTTAAATTGAGGTTGACACTTATTTTTAGAATTTCAACTCAACTTTGTACGCTGGCAGAATCTTTTACAACAATCAAATGTGTCTACAAAGAACCTATTTTGTCCTTCATATTGTAAAATAATGCTACAATAATATATAAACTTTTGTCATATATCGGTGAACAATTAAATGGTTGTTACTTAATTAAACAAATACGAAATACTATGGTAGGGCATGCAAATGGGCATGTTTAATGTTGATGTGATTCTTATTTTCAAAATGGCAGCCATAAAAATAATTTAATTTGGTAAATAGAATTTAGTAATGCATAACAATTTTGTTCTCCATTAATGAAGATAGCGCCACGTGAGAAAACTGAGCTTTAATGCCATATTTCGGTTGACTAATCAACCAATTCCCGCCACATTTACACACAAGTAGTGCTACAGTAGGCCACATAAACTTACATGTTTTAAATATGTCTGGTATTAGTTACAATATGACTGTCATATAAAATTTTTTTAGATAAGTTAGTTATATTTAGTAAACAATTTAACCAATTTCAATTGAAATTTGTATGCGGAGTGTATGCATTAGAAACATCAAATATTCTTATTGAGACACTGTTTTTGCGGCATTGTTGTAAAATAGTTCCTGGTGATAAAATGTAACATTTATGTCTTATATAGGGAACCAAGCAACTAATTACCACCACATTTTTCACATTATTAGTACTACATTAGGTCATGTAAACTTACATGATTTAAATAAGTCATTTAGGGCCAACATTTTCTGAAATGGTGGCAATATAAATCTTGTAAATAAGTTTGTCGTAACTATTTTAAAATATAACGAAAATTCAACCAAACTTAGTGTTTTGACAGAATCTATTAGATGTATAATATATAACTACACAGAGCCTGATTTTAGGCTTTTATTACGATAGCACTAAATGAAAAAATATAGCTTTGATGTCATATCCCGGAAACCAGCCAGCCTCAAATTCTACATACAATTAGGTCTACGGTGGGCAATANCGTTTCTTAATATTGCACTAAAGAATAGCGCAATATTATTATGCAGATTTCAAAACTCGTTTCGAAAGGAAATCCAGGATTTTGAAGTTTCAGGGCTACTTGGAGCGAAGATGCATAGTGAAAATTAAATTCGTAGCGTGTACAGGCTTTAGAATTGTACCCAGCTGTCTTATATGAGAAAGCGGGGCATCTTACGCCAGCAACGACATACGAAGAATTTATAACAATTTCTTCATGAAAATTGCTTCATCATTATCAAATGCACTGGGCAGGTTGAACCTTTACGAAATACGAATAAACAACACATGAATAATAACACAATAAACACACGAATAAAACAAGTTTTTTTCATATCTCCGTAAACATTCAACCTATTTATATCAAATTTGACAAACAAATAGTACGACAGTAGGCTATGTAAATTGATATTTTTTAAATTGAGGTTGACACTTATTTTTAGAATTTCAACTCAACTTTGTACGCTGGCAGAATCTTTTACAACAATCAAATGTGTCTACAAAGAACCTATTTTGTCCTTCATATTGTAAAATAATGCTACAATAATATATAAACTTTTGTCATTTATCGGTGAACAATTAAATGGTTGTTACTTAATTAAACAAATACGAAATACTATGGTAGGGCATGCAAATGGGCATGTTTAATGTTGATGTGATTCTTATTTTCAAAATGGCAGCCATAAAAATAATTTAATTTGGTAAATAGAATTTAGTAATGCATAACAATTTTGTTCTCCATTAATGAAGATAGCGCCACGTGAGAAAACTGAGCTTTAATGCCATATTTCGGTTGACTAATCAACCAATTCCCGCCACATTTACACACAAGTAGTGCTACAGTAGGCCACATAAACTTACATGTTTTAAATATGTCTGGTATTAGTTACAATATGACTGTCATATAAAATTTTTTTAGATAAGTTAGTTATATTTANAATAAGTTAGTTATATCTAGTAAACAATTTAACCAATTTGAATTGAAATTTGTATGCGGAGTGTATGCATTAGAAACATCAAATATTCTTATTGAGACACTGTTTTTGCGGCATTGTTGTAAAATAGTTCCTGGTGATAAAATGTAACATTTATGTCTTATATAGGGAACCAAGCAACTAATTACCACCACATTTTTCACATTATTAGTACTACATTAGGTCATGTAAACTTACATGATTTAAATAAGTCATTTAGGGCCAACATTTTCTGAAATGGTGGCAATATAAATCTTGTAAATAAGTTTGTCGTAACTATTTTAAAATATAACGAAAATTCAACCAAACTTAGTGTGTTGACAGAATCTATTAGATGTATAAGATATAACTACACAGAGCCTGATTTTAGGCTTTTATTACGATAGCACTAAATGAAAATATATAGCTTTGATGTCATATCCCGGAAACCAGCCAGCCTCAAATTCTACATACAATTAGGTCTACGGTGGGCAATATAAACTTACATTGTTTAAGTGGCTCACACGCTTGTTTTCAAAGTGATGTTCCGGTAAATATTTGAGGTTGGTAAACCCAGTCTACCAAAACTGTAGACAGATTACAACCGAAGTTGATGATCCGAATCTACCTCCATAATGCCCTTGATTGCATGCCATCTTACGGTACGAGATGTTCTGGGTTCGGGTCCCTTGTAAAACAAGTCTGTGTTTTTAATTGTCTCACTAGTACTGAATTTGTTTGTGGTTCCATCTTTAATGATATCGCTATAAACAAGACGTCAATACCCACCTACCATCTAACCTTTCAAGAACTTCATCATAACTATTTGCATTCTATAAATGAAAGTAGACTCACAAGTGATATCCATAACTTCTTGTTTATTTTCTCCAGTGCTTGCAATACCGTTTCAGTATGCTGTAATAACGGAATTTTACGTCATTTCGACGGTTTCTTCAACAACCTAATAGAAGTATTAGGAGAAAATCCAAACTTTAAGAATTTATTCGCCACATCAATACAGGCTTGTGTATTGCCCAACATTTCAGTGCCCAATATAATATCATGTGACAAATTTTCAAATACCCTATCCATGAAAAATTTTCAATTTCTATTTTTACAACATCAACAAGATTTGACTTAATGAAACCTCCATCCGCCAGAGAAAAAATAACTGATTCTTCCTTTTTCAATTTCACAGTACCTACGGGAGTGTCAGGCAGAGTTTTATTACTAAACCCTTTTTTCATTAAAGACGCGGACGCCCTTGAATCAACTAATGTGGACATTTGTAAATCACCGATGTTTAACGTAACAAACAACAAATACTGTATATTATTTAAATTTTTGTTCGCAACAGCAACCATACCTGTGGTTTTTTTTTCGCAATGGACAATTAAATTGAAAATGCCCGCAATTCCCACATCTGAAACAAACTACAGCTTATCCAGATTTTTTAAAACCTGTCCTTTTAATTTATTTCTCACTTCTACCGTCCTGTTGTTCCCCATTTTCCTGTGGTACATCTTTCCTTGAGTCCCATAATTTTTTTCCGTCTTAATTTTTCTAAACGAAATTCCCTTCTCACCTTTTGAAGGGGAAAAAAACATTTTTCTGTAGTGTGATTAGTACGGAAGAGAATTTTAAATCGCAGTTTTGGCTTCCCCTCAGTAATACTTTCCCGGTGGTTAATTCCACTTGCGTGACGTGACTACTTGTGACAGTTTCTGTAGTCTGCGGTTTTTTCGCAAAAGTAAAATATTTACTGTTTTCCAGCAATAAATTAAAAAAAAAATTATTATTTCAACCAAATGCAATTTCTCAAACGGCAAACCCAATACTTCTGTCAACCTAATAGTTTCCATAACAAACTCTTGCATGGATTCACCAGGATGTTGTACTCTATCTGATATTTTCATACGACACCATGCAATGCCTACAAGGGTACTTGTCTGATTCAACATAATTTGGCAAAATTGTTTAGATGGCAGATTTTTATGAATAGCCTGGCCTACAATATATTGCCACGATACCGGAACTTTCAGCAAAATGGCTGAATATACTATATGCACATAACAAATTTTAAGTGATACGATTTTAGTAATCGTAACTTACTAATTCACTACAGATGTCGAATTTGNATATGCACATAACAAATTTTAAGTGATACGATTTTAGTAATCGTAACTTACTAATTCACTACAGATGTCGAATTTGCGGTGTTAACTACCGGGAACTATCGTCTAAAGCAGAGTTTCTCAAAGTGGGATACATGTAACCCTGGGAGGACATCAGTTGGGCGTGGGGGGCACAAGGCAGAATTCACGTAATGGCGGGCGGCAATCGACAAATGAGACGCGCGAATGGCACCCTTGTCACCGACCGACTGGCGTGCGTAGCGAGTCGCAGCGAACGGATGACAGGCCCCGTTGCGGGGCGGAGGGGGGACGGTGTGCCGCCACCCGCGCCGCACAGCTCTGAGAGCCGGTTGAAAACAAAACATTGCGCTCAGTACTCAGTTAGCTCATACGTTGTTTTGTTATTCGGTCGAATAATTTTATAATAGTTCTGGGGTAAACATACGTCAGTGGTTAAAAACGGGATCATTGCGCGGGAAAAGTACAAATACTCAAAAGGCATCATCAAGTTTGCAACCTCTTCAAAGTACGTCCAGTGAAAACGTATCTACTTCCACTGAGTATTCAATTTCAAACGAAACTTTTGCAAAAGCATGTGCTTCTACTGACCAAAGTCAGCAATCAAATATTCCAGAAAATACAAACGTGCCATCGGCAAAAAAAAAAAAGGAAATATGACGAAGAGTATACAAAGTGTGGATTTTCACATAAAGAAGAATCGCAATAGCCAAAACCACAGTGCTTATTATGTTCAGAAGTTCTTTAGTATAATTCTATGAAGCCATCTTTACTGCGACGACATCTGGAGCTAAAATATCAGCTGTACGTGAACAAACCTTTAGATTTCTTTGTCCGAAAAAAGAAGGCGTTGGATGCCACCAAAAAAATATTAAAGCTGCTACTACTACCGTGGCTACTAATTCGGACTATTTACGTTCGTCCTTCTTTGTAGCATATCGAATTGCCAAGACAGGAAAGCCATACAATATTGTTCAAGAGTTGATTTTACCAGCTGCAAAGGATATGGTCAGTTGCGTACTAGGAGACAAAATGTCAAAAGTAATTGATAAAATATGGCTTTCAAATGACACCATTTCACAGCGCATTCATGACTTGGTGGAAGATGTGTAAATCCAACTCGTCCAACGATTGCAAAACATTTATTATGCAATTCAAGTTGATGAATCAACGGGTGTTAGTGGATTGCCGAATTTAATTGTTTTTGTTAGATACGTGCATGACAATATTTCCGAAGAAGATATTCTGTTTTGTAGCACCTTGGAGTCCACGACAAGAGCAGAAAATATATTCAAGGTTATCAATATTTTTTAAAGGAACATGGTATCGATTGGGCAAAGTGTGTGGGTATATCAACTGATGGTGCCAAGTCCATGATGGGAAGAATATCAGGACTGATTGCCAGGGTTAAAAATGTTGCTCCTGAAGCTAAAAGTACTCATTGTGCATTGCTCAGAGAAGCGTTGGCGTGAAAGAGAATGCCGCAAGAGCTAATATCAGTGATGTATGAGGTTGTTTAAATAATAAAATACATAAAAGCACATCTACTTAATGCCAGACTATTCGCATTATTGTGTCGAGATATAGGTAGCGACCATGTTACATTACTATTGCACTGTGAAGTTCGTTGGTTATCAAGAGGCAGAACATCAGATCGGTTCATAGAACTCCGTCACGAAATGTATTTATTTTTGAAGGATTGTGACTTTACCCTCAAGTCACGACTTGAAGACGAAACCTGGCTTCAGAGAGTAACCTATTAAGCTGACATTTTTTCTTGTCACAACTAGTTAAATTCTTCNTTGAAGACGAAACCTGGCTTCAGAGAGTAACCTATTAAGCTGACATTTTTTCTTGTCACAACTAGTTAAATTCTTCAGTGCAAGGATTCGCATGCAACGTATTCAATGTCCATGATAAAATATCCGCACTTATATAAAAATAGAATTTTGGAAAACTTGCTTGAGATCAAACGTTGTTGAATGTTTTCCNGATAAAATATCCGCACTTATATAAAAATAGAATTTTGGAAAACTTGCTTGAGATCAAACGTTGTTGAATGTTTTCCTCTTCTGTATGAATTTGTTATGACAAATACTTTGTTAGTCGATGAAGAATCGAAGGCTGAAATTGCTCTTAATCTTTCTCAGCTGTCTGGCGAACTAAAAAAATATTTTCCAGACATTGGCCATTCAGAAGACTGGATTCGAAACCCATTTAATGCGGTTTTAACTGAAAGTATAAACACTGGTTTAAGTATTCAGCAACAAGAGACATTAATAGAAATATCCGCAGATGATACCCTAAAAGCTGATTTTACAAAGATGTTTTAATTGATTTTTGGGCAGCAAGATGGCAAGAATATCCAGAACTCTCACGTAAAGCAGTAAATTTCCTTTTACCATTCGCAACAACCTATTTATGAGAGAGTGGATTTTCGCACTTAGTTTTGATAAAAACAAAATATAGAAATCGAATTAACACTGAGCCAGAATTAAGGCTAAAACTTTCCAAAACTGCTCCAAATGTAGATAAAATTTGTGATTACAAACAAGTCCATCCGTCACTTTAATCATTTTGTAATGAATACAATGTAATCANATGTAGATAAAATTTGTGATTACAAACAAGTCCATCCGTCACTTTAATCATTTTGTAATGAATACAATGTAATCAATCATTCATTCATTTATTAATAATAAAAAACTTATTTTTTATACCTAGATGTTTTATTTTCGTTTGTTGAAGGCGTACACAGTCTTTTGGAAAATTAAATAGGGGTACATGCGGATATAAGATTGAGAAACCCGGGCCTAAAGAACTAGGTAGGTATTTCAGGGATTTAAAAATCGCCATGGACTCACTCTCGGTTGTACCAGAAGCTTCGCCCTTACCACACCAGGTCCCGCTCAGCTGTCTTAGTACATCAATGCTGTCCTCTTGTTTGTAGAAAACTCCAGCGTCCTTTAACGTGACTTTTAGGGACTCTTTTCACAAGGTTTGTATCCAAGAGGTATGAACGACTCCTGTAGAGGTCATTTTGGGATGAGATTTTGTACTATGTATCACACCCACTTCACTACTTTCGCAAACCAAAGATGTTATTAACAATGAAAAAAACGCTGAATAGAATTACCCATTCTAACTGTCCACACTGACAGAAGCAGAGAAGCACAGCTTTCTGTCTACATGTGCCGGTAACTTGCCGTCCCAAGGTAACAGTACTCCATCTCTACTTCTTTCAATGGAAAAATTCCCAAAACACAGATACCCTCACACCCCGTCAGTGTTCAAAGTGGCAAAGTGGGAGGGTTTGCGAAAGCAATTGACACGAATTACTTGTTTCGTAGGGCCTATATATTGGGGTCAGAGAAACTCTTAACTTATTTTATAAATTTTCACATAATACAATAACAACTTACCATGGTGGTCACCCAAGCACAAAAATATGCTAAAAAGAATTACAAAATATTGTATACAAAACCCCTCAAATTCAAATGGAAACACTTCATAAAACAATTTGAAATGCTACATTAAAAATCCCCATAGGGAAAATACATATCTTTATTAATGACATAATAGGAACAATTCTCGCCCCCCTTAACACCCTTTAAATATAATAGGAACAGAGTTCCGAGCCTTTCTGAGTCCCTCTCTGCTTCTCTACCCAAAAAGCAGAAAGCCGCTCCTTTTATGTCATCCGCGTCGTTCTCTGGAACAATTTCCAACGGTCAGGAAATGTAGAAGGCGCTCCTTGGTTATGTCACATATGACATGCATAAGAAAGTCTTGAAGACAGGGAGGAGGTTGGGAGCGACCCGAAGACGAAGCCAGCAAGCCGGGCGTCGTCGCCCAGTATTAAACCAGGGCTCGCTCAAGCAGCAGTACAACGGGGCGCCACGCACCCAGGCAAGGTTGAAGTCCCCTATGTCGTCAGTGACTCCCACGTAGTTTCCGTAGACCGGCAATCGCAGGACGTACTTTCTTTAAACAGGTGCTCGTTGTTCGATGTGTCACCATCCCAACAGAAATAAGAATACACGGTGTAATCATTTGATATTTTTTTTTTTAATCTTTATTGAACATTAGGTGCCATACGAACACTTCTGGCGTTTTAAATATATATTTTTTCACGTATGTATTATGCACCTGATTTCAAGAAAAATTATTGTATTTGATACACATGCCTTAGAAATGGCCACAAGGGCTGCAATTTCTGGTTGTCTTTTGTTGCACTTCCTCATTCAAACAAGTTGCCACTTTATGTTCAGTAATACAATATTTTCCCCATTTTATACACAACAACGGCACTAAACTTGCACTGCAGTTGTATGTCGCAACATGGATGGCAATAATCGGTGAATTTATAAGTTCCCAGTGATAAACAGGTAATATTACTTTTTGAGTGGAAAGAAAACTAACTAACTCCGGAAACCCCATCTCGCTAGCTCAACTGGTAAGAAACATATTTAGTTGTTAAATGCGGTAATTTTAAAGCTAATTTTCCTCGCAATGTGAGTTAAATTAATAAATACAATAAAACTTTTGAAAAAATGTATTATGGTAATCGTTTGATTTTTCCTTTCACATGTATTACCCTAAAATATTTCTATAATAATTGTATCTTCATATCTTTGTACACAAAAATGTGTACGGTATTTCTAGATTTATGCAATCGTTTTAAAAATAATAACTTCCAAATTATACCGATTTCAATAATTTTATCATGATAATATGTGGTTTGTTTGTAGTAATGCTAGAAAGTGGTATANACCCTAAAATATTTCTATAATAATTGTATCTTCATATCTTTGTACACAAAAATGTGTACGGTATTTCTAGATTTATGTAATCGTTTTAAAAATAATAACTTCCAAATTATACCGATTTCAATAATTTTATCATGCTAATATGTGGTTTGTTTGTAGTAATGCTAGAAAGTGGTAAAAAAGAATGAACCAAAAGTTTTTAACTAGGAAAGTAGTTTAACACATGTATTAATGGTCTTAAACTTTTGACGGGTNAAAAGAATGAACCAAAAGTTTTTAACTAGGAAAGTAGTTTAACACATGTATTAATGGTCTTAAACTTTTGACGGGTAGTGTAATTTGGCGTGCCTTCTTCACAACCCCTCACAGGACATGTCCAGTCTCTCTAGAACCCCGTCGATGTTCATATGGTCTTGCAACCCGTTTTCTGGGTATGCCCAACACTCATTTATCCGGTATGGCAAGTGTAATGGATGTCACACCACATGCGTGGTTCGAAAGACTGTTCATATGCACCACACGGTGAGTGAAAGCAGCATCCTCGTACAATATATGTGCATTCGCCATCGAACGAAACTTTAATCGTTTGCGTATAATCCACCATTGTGCAAATTTACTCACTTTCATGGCCGAATGATTTTTCAAGGTACGGAAATTTTCATGTTGATAGGTGCAATTTCGCATCAGAGAAATAAATTTATTACAAGTTGAATTAAATAAGCTACAATAACCATTTAAATTACTGATATTTATATTTGATAAAAAGAATTTACGCATTCCGTTGGTATAGATTACAAATTAATTCTAAAAAAAATCTTAAAAATTATTCGCTTTGTTTAAGTGGCAGAGCATAAAAACATAAACATGGAAAATTCAGCGAATGAAGCAAATTTAATTACTGCAGTAGCCAAACTAGTTATAAGTACTCCCTATATTATCAGGTTTGAAATGTGACATCAGTTAAAAAATATGACGATGTTCATTAAGCCAATCTCTATCTAACAATGAGGTGTTACACGCACCTTAGCCAATATTGGTGTAAAACAGGAAGCCAATATGCGATGTTTAAATTATTTACAGCTCTAAATTAATGAGCATATTTCATAATCGGGTTCAGCTTTCTTAGTAAAAGCTTGCATTGTTTCATGACATATTTTCCTTGATTTAGTGTCGAAGTACGAGTGGGCATTCAAGATTTTTGCCCATAAAATATACAAATAGGCCTTTAACTATAATAAGTAATTCTATTGAATAGCAAAAAATATAGGTATTACTATGACGTGCGCCAGGTATGTCCCTTGTCGAAGGGAGACTGTTTGGGCGCTCGGTGTCCCTCGAGTTGTGAATGTGCCGGGCGCCAGCTCAGGGTTGAGCAATGAGATAGGGTCGTGGTTTCTTACCGTAAGGGACTCGAGGTCCACACCGTCAGACAATAGGAAAATGCGAGCTGTATGGCCGTTGCGCACGCCTGGATTAATGAACGCACTAATGAAAGATGATTATTTTATTCAACACTTTAACCGAAACAGACACGTGGTGATCGCGTGGTCGTACAAACACACTAATGGCTTACGATTAGTTAAGGCGCGTGACGCTGCTCTCCCCTCGGTGCGATGTAACATAAAAACAAGTTATTTCGTGGATGGTGTGATGATGCGATTACTGAGTGAGGTTGCAGCCTTAGAGGCTGGTACCGAGGTTCTTGTGAAACGAGAGACTTACCACGTCCGCCCGCGTTGAAGTGATGAAGCCTACTAGACTGGGAACTGCGCCGGCTCGCGCTACCCGAGCGTGGCTGAAGCCAAGCGGTGGAAAGATGAAACACGAATGCGACTTAAAAATGCTAATGAGATGTAAAAATGATATACCTTAGATTAACATAATCTTTGTGTTAATGGGATGCACAAATACACAATAAATCAGGGTTATATTAAAATTGTATCGTAGCAGCCACTGTATTGCCAACTTGATAATGTCACATGTCCCTGGCTGGCTATGTATGTGATGACTCTCTTGGCACACGATAAATATNGTATTGCCAACTTGATAATGTCACATGTCCCTGGCTGGCTATGTATGTGATGACTCTCTTGGCACACGATAAATATGGTATACAAAAATACTGAACAAATACATATAACCCTAAATAACTGTACTGATGCGCTCCTATCAATAAATAATAATGATTAAATTATTAAGCACTGAATAATTACTGACACTGGTTCAATTTACACACATGGACAAATACACTTCATAATTATGACACTGAGTACACTATCACTCTTGCCCACATGCCCGCTGGTGTGGTGCATCTGGAGTGGAGGACACANATAATTATGACACTGAGTACACTATCACTCTTGCCCACATGCCCGCTGGTGTGGTGCATCTGGAGTGGAGGACACAACGGCGGCAGTTACAGTGGGCACAAAGGTACCAGTGAACGCCTGGTTCACGTCAACTATCACGTGGGATCCATTCTCCTATTTTTTAAAACATTATGTTTATCCACAAATCGCGAGTTTATACAAAATAAAAGATTTCCACAATAAAGAATTTTTAATTTCATGGGTTGACCAAAAGTCACCAGCAACATAAGTGGAACGATGGTTGGCCGATGTTGTGCCTGAAAACGTTGATTTCATCATTTATTTAACACACATCCATATCAACAGATAACGTAATGTTAGTAAAGAACAGTTGTAGACAATTTTGAATAACCAAAGATTTAATAGTGCGCCTGCAACGTAGACCGTCTGAAATTCAGACAAAGTAATGCTGGGTTGCAGTCCAGCACATGGCAGGCTGAGGAACGGCAGACACTTCTCTTGAGAAATACTGTTTCGGCTGCCGAACACAATAAATTGGAGATTCAGCAAAGAAATCACAAAAAAAATGTCAGAAACAGTAGACTGCTCACGTACTCCAACAGCATGCAAGTGTTCGGAAAAGACTAGGAATTCAATGCAAAATACAACACGTGGAGAATCAATAAATAATTAGTAAAGTGGGCTAAAAAGGCCAGTTAAAAATGAAAAAAGACAGTAGTCACCGAGTACAGGCATGAAATTCCAGGACATTATTCAGGAGTGCATAATGAAAAGTCTGTTAAAATTATACATTTAAACTAAAACGTTTAAATGATGGAAAACTTACAATTAATTTACGTTCCCAAATGTGTAACATGCATCTGCTTAAAATGCTTTTGTTATTCACTGGATGTAGTGGAAAGGCACTGGGTCCCGGAAAACTACGATAAAAAAAGATTTTTAAAANATGCTTTTGTTATTCACTGGATGTAGTGGAAAGGCACTGGGTCCCGGAAAACTACGATAAAAAAAGATTTTTAAAATGGGACTTAATTTCCCACAGATCTTCGTTGTTGCACACGGAATGCGAAAAATTTACACCATACACTATGTCTGGACTTAGAATTATGAGGCATACGTTCCTCATCTTGTAATGCAGAGAAATCGGTGCANTACACCATACACTATGTCTGGACTTAGAATTATGAGGCATACGTTCCTCATCTTGTAATGCAGAGAAATCGGTGCACGCTCTGACCATGCCAGCCTCGACTAGACTCATCCAGGGAACGGAAAAAATACGAATAATCTGTTTACTAAGGTCGTGTAAGCTGGCTTTCTGAGAAACGAATGGTCGTAAGGAAACTTGAGCACGATGCTTCGCGGCACTTAGTCCCCCTTAAAGAATTTAAGACCAGTATTTTAAACGTCCTGTTCCTAAATACAATAATAGAAAGCTAATATATGAGATAGCGATTTTACCTGTCTGCCTCATTGGAAACGTATGTATTATTGAACTTGAATGCAACACATTGTTTATTTACAACGTCGCGGCCAAGTGCCTTTTTACAGAAATGTTTATAATAATTGCTCAAAATTGCTACCACCGACAGTAATGCAAGCTTGGTAGCCTCGGTGGAGTGATTGGCGAACAGATTCAAATACGCCGGGTATTTCACGCACGCCACCATTGTCAGCCAATCACACCATATGTAGAGGTCGCCAAGCATGCGTGACTGTTGGTGGATGCATTTCCAGCAACTGTTTTAACATTTTCTGTACGGAATCACTCGTTAAGTATGTTGCTAATGAACATTTTATGTTTCCGTTAACGTGTTATGTTTTTGTGTTTGTGCCTAAACGCGTCACTTCCGCACATACATTCCTATACAATAATGGTTTGTTTTAGTGGGCTCTACCACCACTCAATGTTTATCCCATGATTTTAGAATCAACCTGTATAAGATGCGCGTATTCTGGTAGTGTGCGCGCATGCGTTTCCATGGCCGTTAGCAGGACTACGGATGATGTGCCAATTAGTAATCATGGTGTCGTTGTCGGTACAACATTGCATATTTACGATGAAATATTATTTAAATCATAATGAGACTCCCGTCAGAGACCCGGGGCCTATTCTCTATCTCAAGTTTGCTTAAAAACAATCAGCCTGATTGTATTTATGACAAAGAGGGCCATAGAAATGGTTGATCGTAAGCGTGTTTATATGGTATTCTGTAAACCATATCTGTATTGAGTCTTTGTGCAAATATGTAAGTTTGGTAGCGCAGCGGGTTGTGTTCTGAAATCAACGACTTGCTTGTTAAATTATATTATTTTCATTATTACAAGATATCTTGTGTCGCATATTTTGTTATTATTGTTCAACGATAAATTTAATTCATTTCCTAACACATCTTCAAGCAACACTTATAATATAAATTTACTCCTCTCTTTGGATACGAGATTTCTGATGGACCTAGTTTATTTTGAGCATCCACGAGATAGCAGCACTGACCCGTGGCTGAATCCGTCATTTTATAGTTACGTTAGAGCAAAGTGCTGGTAATTATCACTAGCGAATTATAAAATATACTTCTTACATATTGTACAGACACTGTTTATTTGTGCGAAGATATAATAGTATATAATATTTCTAATTTTAAAGGCATTTTAAAATGCCTTTTTTTTCCTGTGCCATGTGTTTGCTAGAAATAACCTCAGTATGTTGGCTATTTTATTTCCCCTTTCGTTCATAAAGACAGTCACTAAGCATTCGTAAGACCGCCATTGCGACGTATTGAGTTACAAGGCTGTAATTGTATCTATATAACAACAGTAAAAAGTTACAGAATACGGCCCCAGAGGATATTTCGACGCTACTTAGGCCTGCGATTTCATGAGAAGGTACCTGCCCAAGTAGCAAAAGTCAGTAGGCCCTTTTGGGCAAATTTGCTTGTACACGAGCAGCCCACAAGCGTTATCCAACACCAGTCAACCTCCGTAATGCACCCGCAGATGCATGTTGCCCACATGACTCCTCTTAATTGTTGTGTATCGTTTTCCACATATGGGTCACTGTTCAGATCACTTCCACGTGGCAAAATACGATCTGCTCATAAGCGGCCTGATTTTGTGTAGCAAACTGTAACCCGAGCATGCCGGCGCAATCAGTAGACCATGAGTGGCAGCAGTGACCCACTGGCTAACTGCTTCCGGCCTGCCATAAGTTAACCAACTGTCGTTAGCAAACTGTTGGCAAGCCCCTTGTGGCCCAGCTATTTACCACTTGTAGCCAACTTAAATGCAGCTCACCATGCATTTTCAAACCTGAATAATAATTATGTCATGCTTATATTATTATTAAAGTATTTCCCATTTTCATGTATGTTAGCCTTAGTATTATTTCACGATTGGTAAATTTCTTTGGATTAGCATGGAATTGAACTAACAACCAGCTACCAATTACTCTAATATGGATTCATGAAGAATCTTGTTAAGTAAATCTGGTTACTTTGTACACATACAAGTTTGAAGATTGTCTCTGTTACAGACACAATTATGATAGTATCACAATTCGATAATGGAGTTTCTGTGTTTTGTTAACAATACTAATATTGTAGTTTCGGACTATTTTCAGGTGGTTTTTAAAATGCAAAATAAATATGTTTTCCTTAACATTTTATTCTTGGCAGATTTCCAGTCTATAAATGATGTTTTCCAATTGCTAATAATGTCACATGATAATTTTACTTAATATATTCACGAAATAAAAAAAAACAAAATGTATTGACATACGCTATTAGCTGTTTCACAACATATGCAGTAGGGTGGGTCACTTTTATACAAAAAAAAACCACTTTTTCATCGGGCACTGTAAGAAAACGGTGCCAAACGATGTCTTCAAATAGCAGATAAAGTTCGATTGCAATCGGAATTCATCTTCTGCCTCCGGATCCATCCCAAAATAGTAAAAGAAAGTCGTCAAGAAAGGTCTCACATCATGGTATAGGAAAACACTCCAGTTAACGATATGCAAAAAATGAGAATACTGAGAACGTTAGTTTAGTAAATGTTCAATAAAGATATAAAGAGAAAAAAAATATTTTAAAGCATTACAGAAATAATTATTACAATAAAAGTTTAAATAACAGCAAAATCTCTCTTGCTATCGAACTTCGGCATTCCTTTTTGTGACTCTATTTGGGCTTTTATGAAGCCTTCTCGTTAACTTTTATCACATAAAGTGATTGAAGCCTCAGTCACAGATTTGACTGCTCTTTCGACTGCTTGCGTATGACATGGTAGACGCAATAAAGGCAGTTTTCCTTCTCCTTTTTGTTCGATAAAGAACAGGAGTTCTTCTTCGCTCATTTGTTTTAATATTGGCGGTTCAGTTATATTTTCCTGCCAATCCAAAAAGTCGTAATATAATGATGCATCAAAGTTCAATTTTGGTAGCTTAAAAAGTGGCAAGCTATTTGATGTGGTCCTTCTGGCTTTCAGAAGTCGACGGGCTGCTAATTCACGAATTTGCTGTTGGGGGTCGGTCAGTATTGCAAGCAATAAATTTTCCGGGTGTGCGAAATAGCTATTTCTTTGAATGACTGGGTCGACAACTGCTTTCAAAGTTATTGATAAATATCGGGTTTTCTCGATGAGTTTGAATAAGTGTCATGCTCCATTTTTACAGCTGGGGTGAGATTTGACAGAAAACCATACCGGAGCGTAAGCCTTGACAATATAGGTTTCAAGGGTAGTTAGGTTTTCAGAGGGAGCGTCCACCGAAACATACAGACGGAGAATTCTGTTGGCACGCGTTAGCCTTCGGGTATGGGACATTTTGCCTGGTGATTTGTTCCCTAAATCATTAGGAAATATACCTGTTGAAACCGCTTCGACTATTCTGTACAAATATTTATGGTCGGTACTAATAGCTTTAGTAGAAAACTCTGGTAAATCCGTGGGAATAGGTTGAAACTAAATGACTGGTCTTTTTTTTCGCAGTTTCCGAGTTATTTCCCAATAGTCCCTGAAAATATCTGCGGTCCAGATGTACTACCATCAATGTGTTGAAATAGATGTCTGAATGGTAGTTCGTTCATATGTAATAAGCATATAATCCACTACGAAGGTTTACCCAATCTTTTTTCAAGTAACCTTAAAATACCGCCTTATTTGCCTACATTCACATTGGTCCCATCACACCCAATTGCCATCAAAGATCCTATAGATATATCTGCTTTCAAGAAAAAGTCGGCAATTGCTTGTTCTATGTTTTTCGCACAGCCAGAAGTAGGTGCGATGTAACTCAAGAATTTCGCTTCAGGTTCCTTAATCAAATATATGTGTTCTTCAATTATGCTTTGCCTGTATTTTTTCCCACTTTTTCCAGATATAATCAAAGTTTTGTCCTTTCGTCCGTCGAAGTACAATGCAGGTATTTGTAAAACTCTTTGTTGTGCAACTATAACATTGCTTTTTTTTCTGTTCTCGACGCAGCTTACTTTTGTCTATAACTTGAGAATTAGACCCTTGAAGAACTGCCGATGCGATGGCTGCCCCTGCCCTATTCGACACTCCAAATCTATCTAATGTTTGACAGTAAACCATAATCAAGTGGCAAATTGGAATTACTATCTGGTTTAGCACTTTAAGGACGCAACTGAAGTTGGGTTTGGTCTTTACAATCAGACTGGCTACATTATGATGTGCTGCTTAGCTCCTCCGTACATTTTTTGGCTGGTTTTTGGTTTCCTCGGAGATTTTTGTCCCAATAGTATTATTTTCAGTACTTTTGCAATTAGGCTTGTTGTCACAACATCTATGCCCCCTATCAACATATTTCTAGTAGTTTGTTGGTCAACTATGAAGCTTTGTTCTCTTACAGTAATTTTTTTCTGCTTAGGGTAGAGACATTTAGATATATCCCGACACTTGCAAGCCGAAATATCAAACAAAGATTTACTTCCAAGACGAAACTTTTCCAACTTGTTTTGCGGTATTTTTGGGTGAGACTTGAGATTGTTTTTGCACTTTAGATGATATGCCTTTAACATTGCTTTCACTCGTTTTTGTTCTGCTGTAGGAATATAAGCTTTAGTCCATATTTCGATAAGTTTTGCAAGAACAATAGTCTCTATTTCTTTATAAGTGGGTTCTTTTTTAGATTCCCTGTCTTGTTATTTCTTGTGTCGTCTCCACTCATAACACTTCATGATTTCTTCATACGTTGGTAACACATTGTCTTTTAAAGCACATATATCACCAAACAACGCACATTTACAATTGATACGAGTACGATTCATATTTAAAATGCACGAGAAAACACAAAACAAACAACCACACTCTAGTTAGCGACGAGCGACACTGGTTGTTATTGTCACAAATTGCGTGTCATTTGTCGCGTCTAATGCCCCCCTCCCATTCCTCTTCACATCTTTCTGCTTAGTATTAGTACAACAAAGTATATTATTCATTCAATTCGATGATGAACACTTCTATAAAATATTTCTATATTTTAATTTTTTACTGAGAAAAAACCACGAAAAACAATTTTTTTTTTTATCTTTAATCACAATCCGGAGGCAATAAAACTCAATAGAACGTAATAAAATGTTACGTATGGATTACCAACACCTTTCAATCGCTGTGCCCTTTTCAATATCGAGAAATAAAATAAATGACCCACCCTTATATACAGTCGATGGCATGTCATTAATGGCCCATGAAATTGTCGCTGTGTCCCCAGCAATAACTGTTCACAAGCTATAAATGTCTCATTAACTTGCTGCTAATAACTTTTCAGCAACAAGTAATAAATAGCATTTTGTATATCGTCACACTGTGGGTTTTCTTTTGAATTCTAACAATCATTAAGAGAGAATTGGCTAACATTATGATTATTTAAAAAACTTTTATTAATTTAACCTGGCTGCCAACCATACAAGAAATTATGATAGTCATAAGTACGAAAGTCCGTCACCACTGTCAACACTGATTGTTTTTTGCTACTTGGGTTGTCACCACACGACCGTTAGATAGGTGAAACAGTTCCGCAAAACCGGATAATATACACTGAAGAGCCAAACAAACTGGTGCACCTGCCTAATATCATGTAGGGCCCCCGCGAACACGCAGAAGTGCCACAAAACGACGTAACATGGATTCGACTAATGTCTGAAGGTATGCAGGAGGCAATTCACACCATGAATCCTGCAGGGCAGTCCACAAATCCATAGGAGTGCGAGGCGGTGGAGATCTCTTCTGAACAGCACGTTGCAAGGCATCCCAGATATGCTCAATAATGTTCATGTCTGGTGATTTAGGTGGCCAATGGAAGTGTCTAAAGTCAGAAGAGTGTTCCTGGAGCCACTCGGTAGCAACTCTCGACGTGTGGGGTGTCGCATTGTCCTGCTGGAATTGTCCACGTCCGTCGGAATGCACAACGGACACGAATGGGTGCAGGTGAACGGACAGGATTCTTACGTTTCTGTCACCTGTCAGAGTCGTATCTAGACGTATCAGGGGTCCCATTTCACGCAAACTGCACACGCCCCATACCATGAAAGAGCCTCCACCAGCTTGAATAGTCCCCTGTTGACATGTAGGATCCATGGATTCATGAGGATGTCTCCATACCCGTTAACGTCCATCCGCCCGATACAATTGGAAACGAGACTGCGGGACCAGGCAACGTGTTTCCAGTCATCAACAGTCCAATGGCGGTGTTGACGGGCCCAGATGAGGCGTAAAGCTTTGTGTCGTGCAGTCAACAACGGCACACGAGTGCGCCTTCGGCTCCAAAAGCTCATATAAATGATGGTCCGTTGAATAGTACACACGCTGGCAGTTGTTGATGCCCCAGCACTGAAATCTGCGCCAATTTAAGAAAGGGTTGCACGTCTGTCACGTTTAATGATTCTCGTCAGTCGTCGTTTGTCCCGTTCGTTCACGATATTTTCCCGGCCGCAGCGATGCCGAAGATTAGATGTTTTACCGTATTCCCGATATTCATGGTACACTCGTGAAATGGTCGTACTCGAAAATACAAATTGTATCGCTACCTCGGAGATGCTATGTCCCATCTCTCGTGCGCCGACTATAACACCACGTTGAAACTCACTTAAATCTTGATAACCTGCCATTGTAGCAGCAGTAACCGACCGATCTGGCAAATTTGCCAGACGCTTGTTGTCTTATATAGACGCTGCCGACCGCATCGCGTTACTCTAATTGGTTCCATACCTCTGTTATTTGCATACGCACGCCTATACCAGTTTTTTTGGCTCTCCAGTGTATTACCATCAACATGCTGCATCGTGTGCTGCAGTGTTTCAACCGCCGCTTGGAGAAATGTGTTTGCCGCGTTAGGTGAGCAGCGTGCACGAAAAAGTCAGAGAAGAGATTTGGGCGGTTCTTAAAAGCGAGGTCTTGGGAGCGGATGAGGGTGAAGTGAGGTGTGTATGGAACAGCGCCGGAATGAAAGCGTAGAGGGAAATGGGAGGTCCCCGAAAAAACCCGTCGACCGGCGGCACGAAAGAGCAAGGCAAGTGACAAAGGTACAGCATAAATGAGCGTGTTACTTACTGGGTGTGGAGAAGAATTGACGCGCTGCTGTCATGGCGGTACTGCCAGCTTCCGTCTCGAACCACTTGAGAAAATCCAAATGCACATCGTTGGATCAAACTTTGCAGTATTGCCGTTTTAAATATGTTTAGAACTTAAACTGATTGATAATACGTAACGAAGGAAAATAATTACGAGAATAAATCTACATTACTACCGCTTGACGCAGCTTGTCGCCACTTATTCGTAAATTAATATTTTTTAAAAGTGTAAATACATCGTTGGCTACCAGGCCATTGGGAAAAGAACACTATCAAAAACGAAATAAAATAATGGCTGTAAATCACGTCAGGTTGTTTAAAAGAGTACAAAATAATATGATATGACTACGAAATGTTACCAGTGGTTTTAATACCAATAATATTTATTTCCAATATTACTTCCCCGTAATGCAAGATATCTAAAATAATTTAAATATTAAATAAATTAAGAGTGCTAAAATTTTTCTACAAGTTAAAGAGACATTTGAAAAGATGCATCTAGACTTAAGATGCCTCACGCCTTATAACTACATTAAATACCTAATAACATGTATTAATATTATTTTTTCTCCAAAATAACGTCTAAATATAGGGCATATAAAAATTGATATCTCCATATGAACAACATTAGACCACAAAGCAGCTTAATATCTCAACTAATTGACAAAAAATTTTTTACTCCCAAAATTCCCCAAAAGCAACGAAATCAAAACTTGTAATAAAATCTGTCCGAAAAGCAATCAGAAAACTACTTATCATCGCAACATCTCAAAATAAAGAGCACGACAGCCGCTGTTTTTAACTTCTGATTCAAATACATCAAACATCACCGGATGGCAGTTCCCAGGCCACCAGCCCAGTCCGCGTAAAGGGTTTAACTCGGCTCTTACATTGAAAAACCATTCACATCCTTTCACATCCCATTCGAAAATCCCATCACATAGCAAGTGGGGCACAAAACAATAAATCACAGCAAGCAGCGCTTCTGCGGATTTTTGACAAGTTGTATTATAAATATTTTCAAACTGGGAATCAAACATACAGTAAACTTTAAATTAAAATCGCGCATAAGCAAATATTGAAGACTTTGTACCGACACGGTTTCTGTGGTGCAGTGAACATAATACTAGCCTCCCACCAAGGCGAGCCGGGTTCGATTCCGGAAGGAATCAACCCGTATTTTCGCATCTGGGAAACGTCACGAGTTTTTGAGGGCCAGTGAAATTTTTGTCTTCTCTTGTGTTCGGCCACATCTCACTTCAATTTTACTTTCAACACCTCGCTGTTCAAGGGGCCGAATAGTTAGAAATAGTTCCTTCCCCGCCAACTGGATGCTGGACGGGGAGCCACGACGCCACGGCGGCCATCTTGGATGACCTCACGCGGAAACCTCCTGCTCTGTCATTCCTCGTCAGCAGCGACCATCTTGGATTTCACTTTTTTCTCTTGGGTATTTTCCTTCTATCCTTCTTGAATTTCCTTTTTTCCCTCCTGCTTTATGATTCCACCCCGACTATTCATGGCCCTTGCATTACGAATGGTTTTGTCCCGCTCTGCCATTCCGATTTTTTTTCTCACGCTCTGTCATTCTTTCGTGCCATTGTCTGTTCTATCCCTTGGGGTTTTTCTCACATTTCTTTCGGTCTTCTTTATTTTCTCTCTTGTCGCCCTTTTATCCCCCTCTTGCTTTGGCGTCCACCATCTTGGATGTCGTCACTATCGTCGACGTCATCAACTGTAGGCAGCCATCTTGAATTCCCGCCACCAGTCGTCTGCTGTAGGCGGCCATCTGTGATTCCCGCATTCACCAGAGTGTGCTAAGTTCTTTCTTTTTACGTCCTCTATCTTTAATTCCTGAGCCTGTTGCCAGTCGGGCACTTAAGGTGGCCATCTTTGATTCTTACGCCCACTACCAGAGTGATTGAAGTGATACAGCTCACAGCTAGAAGCACTGGTATCGATGCGGCCATATTGTGCATGTGAGTTTAAACAATGGCCGCCAGGAGTGCTGGGATTTATTTTTAGTTGGTAGCTGTTTCGGAACTCAAAAAATGCAGGAGGCAAGCAGTTTCGATCCGACTACTCTTGGGTCGCCAGTTCGGTGTCTAGACCACACGACTACCAATGTAGGGGTTAGTGTTAGGAGATGAAATAGTGTATATACTTGCATGGCCTACGTACTTGCCAGACAAACTTGTAATCACGAAAAAAATCTACATTTCATGGTTATGAGAATAAATTAATTTCATACTCGCATCGGCCAACACACTCTTCAGACAATAAACTCATCGCATAATAGTCTGCTGGCATCATGTACGCGCACGTACGTACACACTTCTTGTATGTGTAAAAAGTATATACATACATAAATTAATAGCGCGAAAAATTACCATATTTCTAACATTCAGAAAAAGACATTGTATATGCATAAAAATTCGTGCAGGTTGTGTCTCTACTTAAAAGTTGTCGCATGCAGGTTTAGGGATTAGGGAACGCCGTTGGCTCACATCCATCACCCCCTCACCCTCCCCC